>SJXQ01009891.1:0-95044 GCA_006408695.1 Aepyceros melampus
ACAGGGAAGCCTGGTGTGCTGCGATTCATGGGGTCGCAAAGAGTCGGACATGACTGAGCGACTGAACTGAACTGAACTGAGCAACTGACACTAACTTACATTCTTAAAACTTTATTAGATGATCTTATTCTCTCAACATGGGAGCTCACTGTTAAATGAGCACCTCTGATCTGATGCCCAGAGGAAAAATATTAAATTCTGATTGGAATTGATAATATGTATACTGGATCTTTTTCACCTCAGTGTGTGATATTTAGAAGAATACACCTCTGGGAACAAGCTCTGCTTTCTCACCTTGTCTGTGGATAGGAGGAAGGTGGTTGGTTAATTGAGGTTTTCGGAAAATGGGGAAGATGCTGACTTTGGCTGCAGGGATTCAGTGAAGATCGGCTGATCCCTGTGTGTCTTATCAGAGATGAGTAAAAGGAGAATGCAAGTGTCATCTCTGTGTTCCATTGTGCTTTGCCATGGCCTCTTCTTAGCTATCATAGAAGATGCCCTGATTTTAATACTGTTTTGAATCAAGATTGTCTTGTGACTTCCCTAGAAGTCCAGTGGTTAGGACTCTGAACTTCCATTGCAGGGACAAGAGTTCAGTCCCTGGTTGGAGAACTAAGATCCCACAATCCACATGACTTGGCCAAAAAAGAAAGAAAGAAAGAAAAAAAAGACCTTTTAACCAACTAAATAGAGTTTGAAATTTATACATTTTTCTCATCTTGTTAAAGGATCAAGAGCACAAACACATATGATCTGCTGTTCCTATTATCACATACGTATCTTGGTGGTTTATAGTCCATTTTACAAGGCAAAAAAGAACTGAGGCATTTTGGGATGGTCAGTTGAAATTATTTGGATACCATAAATTAGGTAAAGAGTAACTGGTGTAATGTTTATACTTATGTGCATATGTAATTAAGCAAATGTTATTTTGTGATTTGGAAAGTAGACTCCTGTAATTTCATCTGTTTCTTTCTTAGGGAAAATATATAAAATATAAACATGAAGCATGCTCTGCTTTCATTCTTGAAGTGTGCGAGAGTTCTTAAAACATTCTTTTCAGCACTGAAGAATAAAAATGGAAAATTTTTACATTGAAATTATACAGTGTCATTTTAAAGGAGGTTTAGGGCATAAAAAGCTTACTGACACTGCTGGTTGGACCCTTCTCTGGTGCCTGCTCTGCAACCTGAACCTGTTCCCTCTGGGACTCCAGATCCAGGGCCAGAGGTGGGGGGACATTCTGCCCCCCAGCTCTGAGCACTCAGAAGAGCTGGGGCTCTGAGGAGCCTTCCCACACCCAACAAAGTATCCACACTTTTCTGGCCAACCCATCCCAGGATGCCTCTTGTCCTTCTTGGGGGCTGCCTGCCTGTCTACCTTCTGGAGCCCAGAGGCTAGATTTGGGGTGCTTGGAGTGTGAAGGATGAGGGGAGCAGGTGGTTTAAAAAAGGCCATTTGAAGGTAGTCATCACAAAGCACATTGAATTATGAATGGTGACCTCTTGTTAAACTCAATCTAGAGGAGAAACCAGAAGAGAACTTAGAAAAAACCCTAGGACGTCTTTGAAGGGAGATTTCACATTTCATCTGTAAAGTAAAGCATATGCCATGAAAAAGGAAGAATTTCAGAATAGTTTTGTTTCCCCTTAGAATCAGTAGAGGCAGTGAAAAGTTATATGGATGGAACTAATATGACTGAAATAGTTACTGGCTTGGGGCATGGCACACAGGCTGAGGACATGCCTTTGGCCCCAGAGACCACACTTGTTTTTGTTATTTGCTGAGGTTTAAGATGTTTCTGTCAATGTTTTGAGGCGTTTACATGGATAATAAGGGCTTAGTCTTTTTTTTTTTTTAACTTTATTTTGCTTTACAATACTGTATTGGTTTTGCCATACATTGACATGAATCCCCCATGGGTGTACATGAGTTCCCAATCCTGAACCTCCCTCCCACCTCCCACCCCATATCATCTCTCTGGATCATCCCTGTGCACAAGCCCCAGGCATCCACAATGAGGTACCATCTCACACCAGTCAGATGGCTGCAATCCAAAAGTCTACAAGCAATAAATGCTGGAGAGGGTGTGGAGAAAAGGGAACCCTCTTACGCTGTTGGTGGGAATGCAAACTAGTGCAGCCACTATGGAGAACAGTGTGGAGATTCCTTAAAAAACTGGAAATAGAACTGCCTTATGACCCAGAAATCCCACTGCTGGGCATACACACTGAGGAAACCAGAATTGAAAGAGACACATGTACCCCAATGTTCATTGCAGCACTGTTTATAATAGCCAGGACATGGAAGCAACCTAGATGTCCATCAGCAGATGAATGGATAAGAAAGCTGTGGTACATATACACAATGGAGTATTACTCAGCCATTGAAAAGAATACATTTGAATCAGTTCTAATGAGGTGGATGAAGCTGGAGCCGATTATACAGAGTGAAGTAAGCCAGAAAGAAAAACACCAATACAGTATACTAATGATGCTGGGAGGGATTGGGGGCAGGAGAAGAAGGAGACGACCGAGGATGAGGTGGCTGGATGGCATCACTGACTCGATGGACGCGAGTCTAAGTGATCTCTGGGAGTTGGTGATGGACAGGGAGGCCAGGTGTGCTGCGATTCATGGGATTGCAAAGAGTCGGACACAACTGAGCGACTGAACTGAACTGAACGCATATATATGGAATTTTGAAAGATGGTAATGATAACCCTGTATGCGAGACAGCAAAAGAGACACAGATGTATAGAACAGCCTTTTGAACTCTGTGAGAGAGGGAGAGGGTGGGATGATTTGGGAGCATGGCATTGAAACATGTATAATATATAAGAAATGAACTGCCGGTCCAGGTTCGATGCAGGATACAGGATGCTTGGGGCTGGTGCACTGGAATGACCCAGAGAGATGGTATGAGGAAGGAGGTGGGAGGGGGGTTCAGGATTGGGAACACGTGTACACCTGTGGTGAATTTATGTTGATGTATGGCATAACCAATACAGTATTGTAAAGTAAAATAAAGTTAAAAATAAAATAAAATTTTAAAAAAGAAATTAAAAAATAAAATAAGGATACATAGTTACGTAAAAGCATCAATTAGAAATATTACGATAGCCCTTGAGATGAAAACTTGGTAGATAGTCACAGATCAAGCATAGTTGGAAAAAAATTAGTGCACTACAAGATCAAGCTGAAGAAAGTTCCTAGAGTTAAGCACAAAAACAGAGAACTTGAGAAAACACAGTTTTGCAGTTGCTGCTGCTAAGTTGCTTCAGTCATGTCCGACTCTGCGACCCCATAGACAGCAGCCCACCAGGATCCTCTGTTCTTGGGATTCTCCAGGCAAGAACACTGGAGTGGGTTACTATTTACTTCTCCAATGCATGAAAGTGAAGAATGAAAGTGAAGAATGAAAGTGAAGTTGCCCATTTGTGTCTGACTCTTAGCGACCCCATGGACTGCAGCCTACCAGGCTTCTCCGTCCATGGGATTTCCCAGGCAAGAGTACTGGAGTGGGGTGCCATTGCCTTCTCTCAGTTTTGCAGTAGACAGATCCAAAAGGCAAAACACATCTAATAGAAAAGCTGAAGAAAGGAATTACAGGAAAAAAAGTGGTTAATCAATATTTCTGATCAAATGGCTCCTACTTCTCCAAACTGAGGAAAATTGTTTTCAGAGAGAAAAATTGAACCACATGTGAGGTTGGAATAAAGGCAAACAAACCTGTCTTTGTGAAACACCACAGACTCTGGGATCAAGACAGAATCTCAAGAGACATGGTCAAGGAAATAGAAATTGCTTAAAGATTGACAGGATATGTCTCAACAGCAATAACAGGTGTCTGGAGATGTCTGTTAAATTTTTTGAATTCCACATTCAGTATTGACAGTGAAATAAAGATGTTTTCAGGCATACAAGGAGTTGGAAAGTTGACCACATAGAGACCATGTTGAGAGGAAAACGGGCATGTTTTTGAGAGTGAGGAAAAAAGAACCCAGAAAGATGCAACACACCAAAGACACATTTATGAGTATTGATTTTAGAGTAAAGGATACATTTTCTCTGTTTTATATGCATCCAATTTGGTATTCACATAGCACCAGACACCAGGTGGTATCAAAGAAAATGTGTTTTGGAGGGGGAAGGCAACACTTGGAGGAAGCTGAGGGCATATGAAAGGTCTTCTTTTGTTGAAGAGGATGTTAGAGGTACTGATTCATTGATAGTCTTGCTAGAAAAATATGTGTATAATTACATGCATTAGAACTTTAAGGGAGAAATAAAATATGTAGGTACAAAAGAGTAGAGTAAAAGTTCTATATATGATAATGGAGAAGGAAAAGTACAAAGGAAAACATAACATGAACTATCAGAACAAAATAAGTCCCAGTTTGTCAGTAATCACAATAAATATGAATGAAAAAAACTCAAACATTAAAAATAGGAAGTTCCCTGATGGCCTGGTGGTTAAGATTCTGGGCTTTCACTACCATGGCTTGAGTTCAGTCCTGGTTGGGAACCGAGATCCTGAAAGATTCATGGCATGGCCAAAGAGAAAAACCAGACTCTCAGAGTAGATTGAATACAACACACAGTTCTGTGATGTGTACAAGAACATGCAAAAAATGTACTGAGAATAAATATACTTGTGGCAAGATTAATAGAGAAAATAAGGAAATTCAAGAATATAAAGAGTTAGAGATGAAAAAAGAACCATATGATAATTTGTAGGAAGTTTTGCGAAGAAGTTAGAAGATCAAGATGAAATGTTTGGTTTTCTTGGTGAATGTAAGTGTCACAGATTGACTCAATGAAAATTAGAAAATGTGACTGGAACAGTAACCATAGGAAAATTAGTTTTTCATAAATTTGTTTTTATGAAGGGCTTCCCAAGTGGCACAATGTTAAAGAATCTGCCTGCAGTGCAGGAGACAAAGGAAGCGTGGGTTTGATCCCTGGGTCAGGAAGATCCCCTGGAGAAGGAAATGGCAACCCACTCCAGTATTCTTGCTTGGGAAATCCCAAGGACAGAGGAGCCTGGTGGGCTACCGTCCATGGGGCTGCAAAAAGTCGGACACGACTTAGTGACTGAGCATACACACTGCACTTTTATAAAAGGCACTGACTCCAATTAAATAAATTTAAATTAAAAAATAAAGAAAAAAGAAAAGGCACTGACTCAATATCAAAGGTAAATTCTACAAAAACTTTTTGAAAGTGATAATTTATGTTATCTAAACTATTTCAGGAAAATGAGTATCTCCTTTTTTAATGAATAATCCCATAATTTAGTAATGAATCAGAAAAGGGCTAATTTTAATTGAGACCAAATATAAATTTTATAAACACACTATTAGCACATTGAAATAACTGTTTATTAAATATGACCAGGCTTTGTCCAATAAATGTAAGATTATTTCAATAATAGAATCTCTGTTGTAGGAATGCATAAGATGAACATGTAAAAAGAGAAGAATTACAGTTATATCAGTAGATACTGAAAAACCTTAAAACAATACAGCAACCATTTATGACAATTCTAGGTGAAGGAGTGATGGGAGGGACCTTTCTCAATAGGAATGAGAGTTTGATTAGAAACCACAGCAAACATGGTTGTCCCAAGGAAATATTAAATATAGAACAAAGTAACATTGCCGCAGTGGTTTCTGTTAGTCCGTAATCCCCAACTGGAAACTGGGGTTTCTGGTTCAGTTTATATGGGAAAATAAAATCAGTAAAATATTAGAAATCAAGACTTAATTTCAATCAAAAAGGGAAGACATTATACAAAATCTATTAGATCAGTAGGAACATTGATTAGGGCATACAAAATTTGTATAAAAATCCTTGTACTGTATGTTATAAAATGATGTTGTTTTTAATAACATTTTACCCATAGAACTTCTTTCAGAATTGAAGCTAATAAACAACAAAGTCCTATTGTATAGCACAGAAACTATATTCAGTATCCTATAATAAACCAAAAATGGAAAGGAATGTGAAAAAGATTTTTTAAAACAGCAGCATTAAAGAAATTTAAAGTCAGTCCTCTTAAGCCCTGCTGTTGTTTTATCAACTAAGTTTAAGAAGTAGTCTAAATCCTTTTATCATTTCAACCACCTTCCAGCATCTTCACCAGGAGTAGATTCCATCTCAAGAAGCTGCCCTCTTTGCTCATCCGTAAGAAGCAACTCCTCATCCTTCAGATTTCATCATGAGATGTGGCAGTTCAGTCCCATCTTCAGACTCCACTTCTGATTCTAGTTCTCTTGCTGTTTCCACCACATCTGTGATTCCTTCCTCCACTGAGGTTTTGGACCTCCACAAAGTCATCCATGAGGATCGGAACCAACTTCTTCCAAACTCTTGTTAGTGTTGATATGTTTTCCCCTTCCCGTGAACCACGACTGTTCTTAATGGCACTGAGAGTCGTGAATTCTTTCCAATAGGTTTTCAACAGACTTGATTTGATTGCCCAGGGCCATCAAAGGAATCAGGGTCTATGGTACACAGTTTTAGCCTTTAATGAAATGTGTTTCTTAAATACTAAGACTTGAAAGTAGTGATTCCTCCTTGATCCGTGGACTTCAGAATGGATATTGTGTCAACAGCCACGAAAACAGCATTCATCTCATTGTCCCTCTCCATCAGAGCTCTTGGGTGACCAGGGACATTGTCAGTGAGTGGAATAATTTGAAAGGACTATTTTTTTCTGAGCAATAGGTTTTAATGCATTCACGCATGCTTAGTCACTCAGTCGTGTTCAACTGTTTGTGATCCCATGGGCCGTAATCCTCCAGGCTCCTCTGGCCATAGGATTCTCCAGACAGAAATACTGGAATGATAAACCTGTACGCAAGACAGCAAAAGAGACACAGTTGTATAGAATGGCCTTTTGGACTCTGTGGGAGAGGGAGAGGGTGGGATGGGTTGGCAGAGTGGCAATGTAACATGTGTGATATCATAAGCGAAATGAATTGCCAGTCCAGGTTTGATGCAGGATGCAGGATGCTAGAGACTGATGCACGGGGATAATCCAGAGAGAGGGTGTGGGGCGGGAGGGTGGAGGTGGGGGTCGGGATTGGGAGTTCATGTACACTCATGGCTAATTCATGTCAATGTGTAACAAAACGAATACAGTATTGTAAGCAAAACAAACTAAAAAATAAAAATTAATTAATTAGAAAAAAAAAAAGAAATACTGGAGTGGGTTGCCATTTCCTCCTCCAATAGGTCTCAATGGTGGGCTGCAAATATTCAGTAAACCATGTTGTAAACAGATGTGCTGTCATCCGGGCTTTGTTGCTCCATTTACAGAGTACATTTAGCATAATCCTGAGAGCCCTAGGATTTTCAGATGGGCAAGGGGCACTGGCTTCAACTTAGAGTCACCAGCTGCATTAGCTCCTGACAAGAGGGTCGGTCTGTCTTGTGAAGCGCTGAACCCAGGCATTGACTTCTCCTCTTGCTTTGAAGGTCCTAGATGGCATCTTCTTCCAATAGGAGGCTGTCTCATCTACACTGAAAATCTGTTGTTAGTGTAGCCACTTTCATTTATGATCTTAGCTAGGCTTTCCAGATAACACTGAAACTTCTACATCAGCACTTGCTGCTTCACTTTGCGCATTTATGTCATGGAAATGGCTTCTTTCCCTAAACCTAACCTCCCTCTGGGAGCTTCAGATTTTTCTCCTACAGGTTCCTTGTCTATCTCAACCTTCATGGAGTTGAAGAGAGTCAGGGGGTTGCTCTGGATGAGGCTTTGGCTTGAGGGGATGTTGTGACAGGTTTGATCTTCTAACCGGACACTAAAACTTTCTCCACTTCAGCAATAAGGCTCTTTTTCTTTCTTAACATTTGTGTGTTCACTGGAAGAGGACTTGTAATTTCCTTATAGCATTTTGCCTTCACATCTTGGCCAAATGTTTGGTACAAGAGGCCTAACTTTCAATCTCCGTCAGCTTTTGACCCTCCTTCCTCTCTAAACTTGGCCATTTTTTAGCTTTTATTTTTATTTTTTTTTTTTTACTTTATAATATTGTATTGGTTTTGCCATACATCATCATGAATCTGCCACAGGTGTACATGTGTTCCCAATCCTGAACCCCTCTCCCACCTCCCTCCTCATAGCATCTCTCTGGGTCATCATAGTGCACCAGCCCTGAGCACCTATATCATGCATCGAACCTGGACTGGCGATTCGTTTCACATATGGTATTATAAATGTTTCAATACCATTCTCCTGAATCATCCCACCCTCTCCCTCTCCCACACAGTCCAAAAGACTTCTATATGTCTGTGTCTCTTTTGCTCTCTTGCATACAGGGTTATCATTACCATCTTTCTAAATTCCATGTATAAAATCATGAAATAACTTCTTTCAGTGTTTACATTTCCTGGAAACACCAGGTAAAATATTAAAAATTACTATATGTGTGTACATATGTATATACACGATGCTACATATGCATCCATATATATTTATATGTGTATATATGTCTATGTGTACATGTATAATGTATTTTCCCAAGAGTGGCAAAAAGTTGCTAGCTCTTTATCTCAATATCCACTCTGTACTTCCTTGGTAATGATTCCAGTTTTTAGCGAGGCAAATTGCAACCAAGAACAAAGCCTTCATTCACAATCTCCCTTGAATTCATGCATATCAAGTGCTTCCCAGTGTTAAAGAATGTGCTTCCCATGTGCTTTCAGTGTTAAAGAATCCACCTGCCAATGCAGCAGCCCCAGGAGACACAGGTTTGACTCCTTGGTTGAGAAGATACTCTGGAAGAGGAAATGGCAACCTACTCCAGTGTTCTTGCCTGGGAAACCTCATGGACAGAGAAGTCTGCCCATGGGGTAGCAGAGAGTCAGACAGACCAAGCACAAATTCAGGCCTTGTACATATCACAGAGTGATGTGATACATAAGCAGAAACATACGGCAGTTTGGGGAAATCTTAAAGGGTAGCTGGTATGTGCTCTTTAGCATTTATGCATTCTTTCTTCTGTGCTGCTAAGCCCAAATGGAATGTGTGTCTGGAGCAGACTGCTATGGCATTTCCTTCCTGCTTACCACCCCATCAACTCTAGGATGTGACCCTCATCTTCACAGCTCAGAATTATTCCTTCTCCGAGAATTTCTTTCCCTTCTCAACAGGGTATAGACATTCAGCAGTCACATGCCCATGCTGTAATATTGTTTCACGGACTACATTGGATTGGGAAGATTTTCTCTCCCTGAATTTGAGGATATGTAATAGAGAAAAAGGAGATTCTTGACAGCTTAGTGTTTGGAATAGAAGCATGTTAGCAAATTGACTACCAAACAATATTCTTGAGCATCCCAGAGTTGACATGGTTTCCTACTTCTTAAGGCTTTACTTTGCTATTCAATAAATAGCAAAGATTAATAAATAAATCAACTGAATTCAATAAATTCAGTCTCTCATATTCTTTTTTCTGAGTAAGCCAGCCAGAATTGGTTTCTACTACTCACAAACCAAAAGAATGCTATTAGCTTTAATTAAGATACAGTGAGTTGGAAAGAAAGGTATACAACATAAATTGTATTTAGCAAACCACTGATTAAACAAAATTTAAGAAATGAAACCAGGAAATGTAGAGCAGAAAAGTACTTGTATTGATGCAACAGTTCAAACTGTTCTGATTCCTACTCCCAGTTTCCAGTGATCCTGCATCCACAGGTATCCAACTTATTATTTTAAATACCTACTGGCAGGTGCTCCTGGCCCCATTTTCCATCTCTTCCAGAGCATCACTGCACACTCACCTCCTCATAACATTATATTCATCATTTCAGCTAGAAAACATAATTTTTTTCTTCTTACCCATCAAATCACTTTCAAGACTGACCTCCCTGCTGGTACTCCCATCACCTATTATTTTTTTTTTTGGTAGGGAAGAAAAATAACTTTTTTACCCTTTTGAGTTTATAGCTGAGATCCCTGTAATACAAGGAAGATTTGCAAGAGAGAAAAAGAAGTTTACTAGCATGTAAACCTCCCGTACATGAGAGATGCCCAGGAAAAATGACTATCTCTTCAACACAGCTTAGAATTCAGGAATAAAATCCATCTCAATAGGAAAAGAGGAGTGGGATGTAGGAGGTTTGATGGGATGTAAATGGGAGGTTTGACAGTTTGTGAAACTTTGTGTGTGATGTCAACTTCTAATCTATTTTCCTATAAAGCCTGGAAGAGAGCATAGCAACCCACTCCAGTATTCATGCCTGGATAATTCCACAGATAGAGGAACCCGGTGCACTACAGTCCATAGGGTCTCAGAGAGTCAGACATGACTGAAGTGACATAGCACACACACATCCTAGTAGGGTCAATCCTATCTAGTTTAATCTCTAAGAGAGGAAAAATAATTGGGGCAATTGCCCTGGACTCCAAGATTTTGAGGCTATTTCATGTTACGATTATGCCCCACCCCCAGAGTAAAAATTTTTCTGTGTTAATTCAGCCACTAACCTATCAAAATCACCAAGACAGGTCTGCAGAGATTCTACCATTGCCCCAGCCTCTATCATAGCAGCTGTTTGTGAGGTTCTTTTTTCCTATTCACTGCTAACCTTCATGTCATTTTTAACCTGCTCCTAAAATAATGTTGCAAACCACGCCAGTCTCCTGGCCCTGGAAAAGATAGGGCTGGCTTTGGGAGTCCAAAATTTCCTGAATCCCTAACCAAGAACTGTGAAACTCAGTATGTACTTGACTAGTACTCAAATTCACTTCTATCTCCAGCCACTTTAAGCTATTCCCATCTTAACAGGTGAACTTCTCAGATGTCGCTAGTGGTAGAGAACTTTGCTGATGCAAAAGATGTAGGAGACATGGGTTCAATCCCTGCATAAGGAAGAAGCCCTGGAGGAGGGCATAGCAACCCACACCAGTATTCATGACTGGAGAATTTCATGGACAGAGGAGCCTGAAGGCCTGCAGTCCACAGGGTCTCACAGAGTCAGACATGACTGAAGCAACTTTGCATGCACTATCCTAGTAGGTGCCTAATTCTACTATTTAGTTTTCACAATCAGACCACCCCTGCAAATGGCAATTTCCATCACAGCTCTTTGGAATTTTCCCAGCTCATACTGGCCTCTTCCTTTCCTGTTGTCCTGTTTAACTTAGAGTAATTACTTCCCAAATTATCTTTAATCATTACCCAATTGTGTCTGTTACTTTAGCTTTCTTGACCAGATTGAAAGTTACTAGTTAAAAAATCTTGACCTCACCTTCCAGAGTGCCAGGAGACCACTGTTCAGTCAACATTTCTTGGTTGGACAATGACAAGAAATTGATTTTGTCATGTTGGTCATTGGTATTGATTCAATGGCAAGTTATGCCTGCCCTACTAATTCACGGCCAGCACACACGTTCTTCCTCTATTTGGAATACATCTCATCCCTCGTTTTGTATAACTAATGCTTTTGACCTGTGGTGTTGGAGAAGACTCATGAGAGTCCCTGGACTGCAAGGAGACCAAACCGGTAAATCTGAAAAGATATCAACACTGAATATTCTTTGGAAGGACTGATGCTGAAGCTCCAATACTTTGGCCACCTGATGCAAAAAGAACTGACTCATTGGAAAAGACCCTGATGCTGGGGGAGATTGAAAGCAGGAGAAGAACTGGACAATAGAGGATGAGATGGTTGGATGGCAACACCAACTCAATGGACATTAGTTTGAGCAAGCTTCGGGAGTTGGTGATGGACAAGGAATCCTGGCGTGCAGCAGTGGATGGGGTCTCAAGGAGTCGGACATGACTGAGTGACTGAACTGAACTGAACTGAATGCCTTAGGTTTCAGTCCTCTGATTAGATCTTATTTCCTTCAGAAAGCATATCTTAAGCCCCAGCCCTGTCCATTACAGGATTTTCTACCATGGTAGCTGAATAATTGGTAATTAGTTAATTACCGCTGCTCGGGGTTCTCAACTGTGGGGATTTTGTTCCCCCAGGATACATTTGGTAGTCACAGCAAGAGTAGATGGAAGGCTGCCATTGGCATTTAGTGGAGGGACGTCAGGGATGCTGCCTAAAAACCTACAACACATAGGACAACCCCTCAGAACAAAAAAATCATCCAAGCCCCAAATGTCATTACAGCCAACATTCAGAAATTCTGCCTAGCTCGATGTCATTAGAGTTACTCTGAATGTGTGCTTTGACGTTCACCCTCAAGCTATTGAAAATATTATGAGACTCAGCTGTTATAGAATTTTGAGATATTGAAGATGTAATCTACCACACCAAACACTGCTCCCTTTGAGAACGGAGAAGAAAAAAAATACACTATCTCAGGAAAAGTCATACTTCTTTATTCAATAAATTTTAAAAATTATTGTTTTTCTCTATTTCTTTGGCTGCAGAAAGATTAGAACAAAATTTGCTCCCACCTGTGACAAACAAGCCCCAAATGTCATTACAGCCAACATTCAGAAATTCTGCCTAGCTCGATGTCATTAGAGTTACTCTGAATGTGTGCTTTGACGTTCACCCTCAAGCTATTGAAAATATTATGAGACTCAGCTGTTATAGAATTTTGAGATATTGAAGATGTAATCTACCACACCAAACACTGCTCCCTTTGAGAACGGAGAAGAAAAAAAATACACTATCTCAGGAAAAGTCATACTTCTTTATTCAATAAATTTTAAAAATTATTGTTTTTCTCTATTTCTTTGGCTGCAGAAAGATTAGAACAAAATTTGCTCCCACCTGTGACAATAATATATGATTGTATGATATTAATTTCTACTAACTTTATTGCTGGCTTTATTGTTTTCCTATTTTTACTTTCTTCTATCTAAATTTCTTCCATTGCTTCTTTACCATTGTCAGACATAAACAAACCCATTTTTTTTTTAAATAGAGCAACATTCTTAACTCCCCATCAAGCTCAAAGGAGGATAGCACACCATTAAATGATGTGCTTTGGATCAATATATCTTTCAGAGGAAGAAATAAGAGTAATTTTATCACTATTATACAGTCATAGAACAGTAACAACTGTCTAAATATAAAGTGACCTAGGAAATGATAAATCAAGTTTCTCAATTTAGTCTGAAGGAAAAGTTGATCTAAAGAGATTAAGTGCATTACCTAAATTTATGCACTAGCACAAAATTTGTACCAGAATATCTAGATTCCCCATTTTTCTGAAAGCTATTTGCATAAATAGACAATAATACATATTTACACTGCCCTGAATTTCAGGTACCATAGACTGGTGGGCAGTACCAGAGATTACGATGTAGGAAGTGAATGTTTTAAACTTTGAGGTGCCTGTGATTTCTGTAGGAAGAACATCATGAAACGTGACAGCTACCACTTTAGAGTTCTGTTGCCTTAACCACCTACTTCCCCAGCAGAAAATGACAAGTTAGAATGCCGGTGATTTCAACAGCATTTTTGGAGAAACAATTGCCTTAAACCCATAGATTAGTATCTGTTTCCAATAGATAAGCAAATGCAAGTGCCTTTTAGAGATCCTGTTTAAGAAAGCACTCTTACTAAAGAAGCTCACATATGTTTGAAATGTATCTCTCTTTAAATCTCACAGGGCATGGCTTACAATTTTAAGTAAAATGGGATTAACTATTTCACTTTTACAAAGACTCTCAAACGACTCCCTCTTTAGTTCATTTTTTCACTAACTTACAGCACTTTAATTTTTTGCAGCAAAACACAAAGTTTTGTTTTTCTTTTTCCAGTTTTATTGAGCCATAACTGATGGACAACATTGGATAGGTTTAAGGTGTATAATGGGGAAATAAGTACATCAAGGCTGTATATTGTCACCCTGCTTATTTAATTTATATGCAGAGTACATCATGAGAAATGCCAGCCTGGATGAATCACAAGATGGAATCAAGAATGCCAGGAGAAATATCAACAACCTTACATATGCAGATGATACCACTCTAATGACAGAAAGCCAAGAGGAACTAAAGAGCCTCTTGATGAAAGTAAAAGAGGAGAGTGAAAAAGTTGGCTTAAAACTCAACATTCAAAAAACTAAGATCATGGCGTCCAGTCCCATCACTGCAAACAGAAGGGGGAAAGTGGAAACAGTGACATACTTTATTTTCTTGGGCTCCAAAATCACTGCTGATGGTGATTACAGCCATGAAAATAAAAGACGCTTGCTTCTTGGAAGAAAAGCTATGACAAACCTAGACAGCCCATTAAAAAGCAGAGACATTACTTTGCCAACAAAGGTCTATGCAGTTGAAGCTACGGTTTTTCCAGTAATCATGTACAGATGTGAGATTTGGACCAAAAGAAGACTGAGTGCCAAAGAATTGATGCTTTTGAACTGTGCTATTGGAGAAGACTCTTGAGAGTCCCTTGGATAGGAAGGATATCAAAACCATCAATCCTAAATGAAAGCATCCCTAAATATTCTCTGGAAGGACTGATGCTGCAGCTGAAGCTCCAATACTTTGGCCACCTGATAGGAAGAGCCAACTCATTGGAAAAGACCCTGATGCTGGGATATATTGAGAGCAAAAGGAGATGAGGGTGGCAGAGTATGAGATGGTTGGATGGCAGCACTGACTCAATGGACATGAGTTTGAGCAAACTCCAGGAGACTGAAGGATAGGGAAACCTCACATGCTACAGTCTGTAGGGTGGCAAAGTTCAGACATGACTTAGCGAATGAACAACATTTTCGATTCAGAGAACTTCAGTTTACCTTTTAACTCTTAATGGAATAAAATAATCTTGAATGAACTGACCTTCTTTCTAGCTGTACCTTGCTAATATTTTTTCAAATGTTTGCTCTGAATTATTATCTGCTATTGTTTAATATTAAAGATGTTTTAAATGGCAGTATATTCTTAGCAGTATTAGTCTTATTTTAAAAGGAGGGGCTTTTTAAAGGGACTGGCAAATAAAAGGAGGGTTCTTTCTCCATTTCTGACACAGGCCATATCTCAAAAATGTGCCTTGACTCCAATTGCCTAGGGAACAGAAGCACTTACATTTATGTGTCTGTTAAAATGTTTCTGGTGGGCTGTTGGTACCTGAATCCTACTGTTTACCATTCACTGGAAATGTGAGAAAAAACACCTACTCAGAATAGTTCATACATTTATTAATAATACATGCTGCTGCTGCTGCTAAGTCGCTTCAGTCGTCTCTGACTCTGTGCAACCCCATAGATGGCAGCCCACCAGGCTCCCCCGTCCCTGGGATTCTCCAGGCAAGAACACTGGAGTGGGCTGCCATTTCCTTCTCCAACACATGAAAGCGAAAAGTGAAAGTGAAGTCGCTCAGTCGTGTCTGACTCTAAGCGACCCCGTGGACTGCAGCCTACCAGGCTCCTCCATCCATGGGATTTGCCAGGCAAGAGTACTGGAGTGGGGTGCCATTGCCTTCTCCCAGTAATACATGTTAAGAGATCCTTAACAGAAACCCCCTCCACCCCTCAGCATCCAATCTAAATTGCTTAAATAAAAGCTCTACTGAAGAACATGCATTAGGTACAGGGATTCCTGTGTACTCGTGCCAGAATAAAAATGGCCAGGTTGCTTAACTTAAAAGCTCAGACTTGAAATGAAACAAGCCCTTATGGGTCTGAACTTGAGTCTGTCTTTTTAGATACAATAATCACCCAACATTAAATGGAGTCAGTAAAGGCCAGTCTCCCCACTCATAGGCTGGTCATTGCTCTCTCAGAGAAAATTTGAAAGGCAGAGGTCAAGAAGAGGTATAAGCAAAGGGAAAGCTTGGGAAAGGGCTGCAAGTGTTAGAAAGGGAGTTAAAATATCCATTAGATAGATTATAAAAAGTTAGAAGGAAACTGGCAACACCATACCTAATTGTGAGATAGTATGTGCTCTTAAACTAATATTCAAATTCAAATTGCTTTGCTGAATTTTCATCTCAGAAGAGACAGTATATATAGTGAATCATATAAACTAAAGCAAAATAATAAGTTGAAGACAGAACTTATAGTTTAAGATCCTCAATAGAAAGTGACTCTGCTAGCATCTTGATGGCAAAGATTATTTTTAAATTCCTAGAAAAGGCAGAGGAACAAGAGATCAAATTGCCAACATCCACTGGATCATGGAAAAAGCAAGAGAGTTCCAGAAAAACATCTCTTTCTGCTTTATTGACTATGCCAAAGCCTTTGACTGTGTGGATCACAATAAACTGTGGAAAATTCTGAAAGAGATGGGAATACCAGACCACCTGACCTGCCTCTTGAGAAATCTGTATGCAGGTCAGGATGCAACAGTTAGAACTGGACATGGAACAACAGACTGGTTCTAAGTAGGAAAATTGTCACCCTGTTTATTTAACTTCTATGCAGAGTACATTATGAGAAATGCTGGACTGGAAGAAACACAAGCTGGAATCAAGATTGCCAGGAGAAATATCAATAACCTCAGATATGCAGATGACACCACCCTTATGGCAGAAAGTAAAGAGGAGCTAAAAAGCCTCTTGATGAAAGTGAAAGAGGAGAGTGAAAAAGTTGGCTTAAAGCTCAACATTCAGAAAACGAAGATCATGGCATCTGGTCCCATCACTCCATGGGAAATAGATGGGGAAACAGTAGAAACAGTGTCTGACTTTATTTTTGGGGCTCCAAAATCACTGCAGATGGTGATTGTAGCCATGAAATTAAAAGAAAAGTTATAACCAACCTAGATAGTATATTCAAAAGCAGAGACATTATTTTGCCAACTAAGTTCTGTCTAGTCAAGGCTATGGTTTTTTCAGTAGTCATATATGGATGTGAGAGTTGGACTGTGAAGAAGGATGAGTGCCGAAGAATTGATGCTTTTGAAGTGTGGTGTTGGAGAAGACGCTTGAGAGTCCCTTGGACTGCAAGGAGATCCAGCCAGTCCATTCTAAAGGAGATCAGCCCTGGGATTTCTTTGGAAGGAATGATGCTGAAGCTGAAACTCCAGTACTTAGGCTACCTCATGCGAAGAGTTGACTCACTGGAAAAGACTCTGATGCTGGGAGGGATTGGGGGCAGAAGGAAAAGGGGACGACCAAGGAGGAAATGGCTGGATGGCATCACCAACTTGATGGACGTGAGTCTGAGTGAACTCGGGGAGATGGTGATGGACAGGAAGGCCTGGCGTGCTGTCATTCATGGAGTCGCAAAGAAGTGGACACGACTGAGTGACGGAACTGAACTGAACTAGGTTTCCTTGGTCGATCAGTGGTAAAAAGAAACCATATCCCAATGCAGGAGACACAGATTCAGTCCCTGGGTTGGGAAGATCCCTTGGAGAAGGAAATGGAAATCCACTCCAGTATTCATCAGAAATCCCATGATCAGACTAGCCTGGTGAGCTATAGTTCATGGGGTCATTAAAGAGTCAGACATGACTTCTCAACTAAACAACAATAATTGAGTATAGTTCTCTGTGCTGGATAGTAGGACGTCACTGTTTATCCATTCTATATGTAACAGTTTGCATCTACTAATCCAAAATTCCCATTCCTGTTTTATTTCACCTCTCTGGTTCTATTTGTTGTGTTCATTTTTATTACTGATAGTTCCCAGAATTGTATCCTTCATCCTTTCTCTTTTCACATATGGCCCCTGAATGATTTACTCTTTTTCTGTGGCTTCATCTATACCTTATCATGTTTATATCCATGATGGAATTTTTCTAATATCAAGATGATAATGTTGGAATAGCATTGATGCAAGAACCCACAAATTTATAGAATAAAATTATTAAAAGAAAAGAAGATACTGTTGATATTACTATAGGCAATTGGCATACTAGTCTAAACATGCATTGGATCTAGCTCATTCAGTTACAACTTCTCAAGAGTAGCATATTTTTTATGCATCCAAGAATGCTCCTCCTTTTCCCTTGTACTAAATGTGACTTGAAATGGCTACAGAGTTCTTGGGTCGTCACCTGCACCTTCCTCAACTCTGTAAATGTTATTCAAGTCTTTTATGACAATTCTGAGGCAGAAAGTAGAACTTTCAGCCTTTGTGGTGCTCCCCTATTCAGCTGACTGTAGAAATCACCACCATTTACCTCCTTGATGTCTAGTTCTCTCATAGGTGAGTGAATATTAAGGCAGGCCTCACTGTACCCTTACCATTGTTTGGTTAACACAATTTTCTCTAACAAGAAAGCCCAGGCAAAGATGGTTTTCCTTAAATTCTGAGAGGTAATCTCTAAACCCTTGGATGTTGTCAAGCACGAAAGGAGTGTCTGGGGGCTTGTGGCTCCAGATAATAATAATATGATTTAGGGATGGGGATTTGAGCCACATCTAAAATATGATTCAAGGTGGGGGCTTTGGATCATACATATCAGCTCAATTTCCTGAAAGGGTGAAAAATGAAATCAGCCATATTGGGGTCTAAATGATGGAACCCCAACAGTACTGAGTGTACATGGCAAGACTGGAGTAAACATCTCTAATTGAAAATACTTTATGAGTATTTTTATACATCACTGCCAGGAAGAGTTAACACTGTCTGTGGCTCCAGGGCAAAGAACTATTGGAAAATCCATGTTTAAAATCCTTCTGGACACTGCCAGAAACATATCTCTCTCTCTCTCTCTCTCTCTCTCTCTCTCTCTCTCTTTTGGCTTATCTTAATCTCTATCCTTTCCCTATAATAAACTGTAATCGTGAGTATAGAAGCTTTCAGGGAGTTTGTTTTTTTTTTTTTTTTAACAAATGCCGAGAGAGACCCAGAAAGATCAGCAGAGCAAGAAGCTCACACAGTGGCTGAATGGGCAGAGCCAGGATTCAATACCAAGCCCTGCCATGTGCACTAATTCCCTGGGTCCAGTGCTGTTTTTAACAGGGGCCTGTGATGCTGAGGTTCATATCTGCTGCCTTGGTTTGAGTACAGAACCACTTGAAGAGTCTGGTATTTCCAATAGTTACAAATCAAGAACCTTTCACGTGAATTCTAATGAGTTACCAAAATACAGTTTTGGGAAACTCCTCAATTTGAAGTATCAAAAGTAGGGGAGTTCTTAGGGGCTGCCCCCTTCACAGTTGGCTAACCTTCACAGAGATTCTCTGGAAACTGAGAAAGTGTAGACTGAAGTCCCAACACCTTCTCCCCATTTGGATCTTTCAGAATTGCAGACAAGCTTATCATTGGTGTGAAAATCATAACCATAGGGTTAAAACAAAGGTTTTCTACTTTTCTGTGACTATTCTGGAAGATATTATATTCCATTCATTTATCACACTATTCTCTAGTCACTCCACTGCTCCCATTATTTGAGTAGAATAGTTTATAACTCTGACTATGCTGTTATGTTCTTGGGAGGTAAGTTTCTTGTATGTTCCAGTAAATGTGCCATCTCCCTTTAAGATTAGATAGACAAATCTTTATCTAGACTAAGAAAAAGGGAAAGAAGATTCACATAAATAAAACAAATGAAGTAGTGGACATTACAATTGGCACCACAGGAATATGAAACATCGTAAGAATCTGCTATGAACTACTGCACACCAACAAACTAGATAACTCAGAGGCAATCAATAAATTCCCAGAAATGTGCAACCTGTCAAGATTGAATAATGAAGAGATAGAAAATCTGAACTTCCCCTATATCTTACGGAGGGTTCCCTGGTGGCTCAGACTGTAAAGAATCTGCCTGCAATGCAGGTGACTTGGATTCAATCCCTGGGTTGGGCAGATTCCCTGAAGGAGGGCACGGCAACCCACTCCAGAACTCTTGCCTGGAGAATCCCCATGGACAGAGGAGCCTAGTGGGTTAACAGCCTATGGGGTAGCAAAGAGTCAGATACAACTGAGTGACTAAATACAGAAAATTTGAATGGACCGATAACAAGAAAGGTGATTGAATTAGTAATCAAAAACTTCTCAACAAAGAAAAAGCCAAACAGACAGCTTCACGGTGATTTCTACCAAACATTTAAAAAGAATTAACAGCAATTCTTCTCAAACTCTTCCCCAAAAATTGAAGAGGAAGGAGCATCCCTAAACTCATTTTTATTACACTAGCATTACCCTGATACCAAAACCACATAAGGAACTAAAAGAAAAGAAAGCTACAGGCCCACATTCCTCATGAATATAGATGCAAAGATTCTCAGCAAAATACTAGCACACCAAATTCAACAACATATTAAAAGAATTATACACCATGATCAAGCAGAATTTATCCCTAGGATTTCAATACATGTGAATAAATAAATGTGATAAATTATATTAATAGGATTAAAGATAAAATAATATAATCATCTTAATAGATACAGAAAAACATTTGAAAAAAATCAGCATTTTTTCATAATAAAACTTGCAACAAATGAGGTATAGAAGGAATATATCTCAACATCAGTTCAGTTCAGTTCAGTCACTCAGTTGTGTCTGACTCTTTGCAACCCCATGAATCGCAGCATGCCCAGCCTCCCTGTCCATCACCATCTCCCAGAGTTCACTCAGAATCATGTCCATCGAGTTGGTGATGCCATCCAGCCATCTCCTCCTCGGTCGTCCCCTTCTCTTCCTGCCCCCAATCCCTCCCAGCATCAGAGTCTTTTCCAATGAGTCAACTCTTCACATGAGGTGGCCAAAGTACTGGAGCTTCAGCTTCAGCATCATTCCTTCCAAAGAAATCCCAGGGCTGATCTCCTTCAGAATGGACTGGCTGTATCTCCTTGCAGTCCAAGGGACTCTCAAGCGTCTTCTCCAATACCACAGTTCAAAAGCATCAATTCTTCGGCGCTCAGCCTTCTTCACAGTCCAACTCTCACATTCATACATGACCACAGGAAAAACCATAGCCTTGACTAGACGGATCTTAGTCGGCAACATAGGAAAGGCCATATGTGACAAAATCACAGCTAACATTATACTCAATGGTGAAAGGTTGAAAGCTTTCCTGACAATACTAAGAATAAAACAGTGGTGCCCATACCAACCACTCTCATTCACCATAGAGTGAAAGTCCTAGCCAGATCCATTAGACAAGAGGAAGAAATAAATTTATCCAGTTGGAAAGCAAGAAGTAAATCTGTCTGAACTGTCTTAAAGACTTCACCAAAAAACTATTAGAACTAACAAAGGAATCTAGCTAAGTTGCAGTATACAAAATCAACATATAAAAACCAATTGCATTTTTTCACTAGCCACAAAATTTTATTGTACATCAATCTTTCTGAAAAATCATTTGAGCTATTCATTTGATGGTTATGAACATGTCAGGAGTTGTTTTATGAGTATATTTTTGGTTTGCTTGGCAAGGGAAATTCATGAGTCATTTTTATATAACAATGAACTAACCAAAAAATAAAGAAAACAATCTTATTTGTGATAGAATCAAAAATAATGAACTATTTAGGAGCAAATTTAACGAGGGGTAGATTTGTATACTGAAAATTATAAGATTTTGATGAAAGAAATTGAAGACACACAAAAAAATCTGTGTTCATGAATTGGACGATTTAATATTGCTAAAATATTTGCATTACCCCAAACCACCTATAGATTCAGTACAATCTCTAACAAAATTCCAATAGCATTTGTCACAGAAATAGAAAAACTTACATGAAACCATAAGACCATAGCAATCCTGAGAAAGGAGAACAAAGTTGGAGACAACACATGTCTGATTTCAAACTTTATTACAAAGCCATAGTAAGCAAAACACTGTACTAAACTGTATTGGCATAAAAAACAAACATATAGACCAGTGGAACAGAATTGAGAATCCAAGAATAAATCCATGTAAATGCCATCAACTAATATTTGACTAGGGAGCCAAGAATACTCAAAGGGAGAAGCATGCTGCTGCTGCTGCTGCTGCTAAGTTGCTTCAGTCGTGTCTGACTCTGTGCAGCCCCATAGATGGCAGCCCACCAGGCTTCCCCATCCCTGGGATTCTCCAGGCAAGAACACTGGAGTGGGTTGCCATTTCCTTCTCCAATGCATGAAAGTGAAAAGTTAAAGTGAAGTTGCTCAGTTTATCTGACTCTTAGCGACCCCATGGACTGCAGCCCATCAGGCTCCTCTGTCCATGGGATTTTCCAGGCAAGAGTACTGGAGTGGGGTGCCATTGCCTTCTCCATGGGAGAAGCATAGTCCTCAATAAATGGTGCTGGGAACTAAGTTGCTTCAGTCGTGTCTGACTCTGTGCAGCCCCATAGATGGCAGCCCACCAGGCTTCCCCATCCCTGGGATTCTCCAGGCAAGAACACTGGAGTGGGTTGCCATTTCCTTCTCCAATGCATGAAAGTGAAAAGTTAAAGTGAAGTTGCTCAGTTGTATCTGACTCTTAGCGACCCCATGGACTGCAGCCCATCAGGCTCCTCTGTCCATGGGATTTTCCAGGCAAGAGTACTGGAGTGGGGTGCCATTGCCTTCTCCATGGGAGAAGCATAGTCCTCAATAAATGGTGCTGGGAAAACTGATTATTCACATGCCAAAGAATGAAATTAGATCCCTACCTTATACCATTCACAAAAACTGTGAAAATGGATTAAAGATTTAAATACAAAACTGTGAAACTCCTATAAGAAAACATAGGGGAAAGTCTCCTTGAAATTGCTTTGGTAATGATTTGTTTTAATATGACAGCAGTAGCACAAATAATAAAAGCAAAAATAAACAATGAGGCTACATCAAACTAGAAAGCTTCTGTACGGCAAAAGAAACCATCAGCTGATTGAAAAGGCAACCTACTGAATGGAAGTAAGTATTTGAATACCATCTATCTGATAAGGGATTAACATCTAAATATCTAAAAAATTAATGCAACCCATACACCACTTGTTCATTGCAGCAATATTTACAATAATCATGCTATGGAAGCAACTTAAAAATCCATCAACAGAGGATTGGATAAAAAGGGGTAGTACATATATGCAATGGAATATTAGCCATAAAAAGAACAAAATCATGCTATTTTCAGCAACATGGATGGACCCAGAGGTTGTCATAGTGAGTAAAGGAAGTCAGACAGAGAAGATAGATATACTCCTATAAGAAAACATAGGGGAAAATCTCCTTAACGCTGGTGTTGATAATGATTTTTTTTAAATACGACAACAATAGCATAATAACAAAAGCAAAAATAAACAATATCATATGATATCACTTATATGTGGAATCTAAAAAATGATATGAATGAACTTACTTACAAAATAGAGTCACAGAAGCATAAAACAGTCTTGTGGTTACCAGGGAAGAGTGGAGGGGAAAATAAATTGGGAAACTGAAATTGACATATACATACTGCTATAAACAGATAACTGATAAGGACCTGCTATACAGCACAGGAACCTCTACTCAATACTATGCAATGGCCCACATGGAAAAAGAATTTAATAAAGAGTGGATACGTGTATAATGTATTTACTTTACTGTATAGCAGAGAGTAACACAACATCATAAATCAGCTACACTGAAATATACCACCATATTGTTAAGGTTACTCCTTGTCTCTTCTAAGACAGAACTTTTCTATACACTTGCTAATCCACAATACCTTTGTGTTCTTTTTGTGAGTTTTTACTAACTGTATTCATTTGCTCAGTTTAGCTGTGGAGTAAATACCAACAACTTATATGAGATCAGAGCTGGTCACAGCTTGTCAGGGGCACATGGAGCCAAGCCCTTCCTGTGTGCTTTCTAGTCTTGTATCGATTTCATGTGATAATCATCCTAATGTGCTAACTTAGCCTGTCTTCTTTACTTCAAAAGATAGTATTTTATAAAAAAAAAAAATCACCCTTAATTTCCACAAAATGACTCCCAAAGTGATTTATAAGTCCCTTTATACTAATCTGCACAGCTAAGTAACTGACAAATGTTGACTTTCTAATAAGTTCCCCCTGACTCCCACCTTTTCTGAAAAATACTTATATCACAGTCAGCCTTCCATATCTGTGATTCTCCAGAACATGCAAATACCAAGGGTGATTAAGGGACTTAAGAAACCAGGGTATTTTGGTATGATGTGGGCAGTCCTAGGCCCAGCCCCCTGTGATACCAAGGGACAGCTGTATATGAATATACTGTCATAATTTATAATTGGTGGCATGAGCTATGTGAAGGCAGAGACTAGGTATAGCAGACATCTCCATGTTTGTCACCTTACACACACCTTCAGTCTCCCACCTACGTCCCCCCATCCTCTTATGTAAGCCTGGCACATGGCACACATATCTGTGCCAGCAGAGAGCAGCAAAGAGTCAGGGAACTGGAAATAAGGTATCTATTAAAGTGCTGTGGCCTGTCTGAAGGGGTCAGGTTGCTTTTCTGCAATGGGAAGGAAGCTGGAACACCAACAGAGAGGGCAGAGGGAAAGGGGAGGTGCACAGTTGGCATATGGCTCATCAGCATTCCTCACATAAAGGCTGAGACTTCATCTATTTATGTTTAAGGCTCAAGGCCTGGCTCTTTGTAACTGATTAGAAGATATTTTAAATGAATTAATTAACATAATAGCTAATGTTTACTAAGGACTTACTAGGAGGTAGTCTCTATGCCACTTTAGTATCTATTATCTCTTTTTTTAATATATTTATTTTTTTTAATATTTATTTATTTGCTTGCACCAGGTCTTAGTTGCAGCATGCAAGATCTTCATTGTGGTTGTAAGATCTTTAGTTGCAGCATGCAAACTCAGTTTCTGCATGTCAGATCTACTTACCTGACCAGAAATGAACCCAGGACTTTTGCATTGGGAGCATGGAGTCTTTTTTTTTTTTTTTANCAAAGTGAGTCAGTTTTTTATGTATACATGTATCTGCTCTTTTTTTTAGATTCTTTTCCCACATAGATCATTACAGAGTTTTGAGTAGAGTTCCCAGTGCTATATAGTAGGTCATTATTAGTTACCTATTTTTATTTATTTATTTAAAAAATTTTTATTTTTACTTTATTTTACTTTACAATACTGTATTGGTTTTGCCATACATTGACATGAATCCACCACGGGTGTACATGAGTTCCCAATCCTGAACCCCCCTCCCACCTCCCACCCCATATCATCTCTCTGGATCATCCCTGTGCACCAGCCCCAAGCATCCTGTATCCTGTATCGAACATAGACTGGCGATTCGTTTCTTACATGATAGTATACATGTTTCAGTGCCATTCTCCCAAATGATCCCACCCTCTCCCTCTCCCTCAGAGTCCAAAAATCCATTCTATACATCTGTGTCTCTTTTGCTGTCTCGCATACAGGGTTATCATTACCATCTTTCTAAATTCCATATATATGTGTTAGTATACTGTATTGGTGTTTTTCTTTCTGGCTTACTTCACTCTGTATAATCGGCTCCAGTTTCATCCATCTCATTAGAACTGATAGTTACCTTTTTTAAATTAATTTATTTAAAATTGGAGAATAATGGCTTTACAGTATATTGTGTTGGTTTCTGCCACACATCAACATGAATCAACCATAGGTTATGCATATGTTCCCTTCCTCTTGAACTTATCTATTTTATATGTAGTAGTATGGGCTTCCCAGGTGAGGCTAGTGGTAAAGAATCCACCTGCCAATGCAGGAGACACAAGAGACTCAGGTTCAACTCCTGAGTCAAAAGATCCCCTGGAGAAGGGAGTGGTACCCACTCCAGTATTCTTGCCTATAAAATCCCATGGACATAGGAGTCTGGCAGGCTACAGTCCATGGGGTCGCAAGGAGTTGGACACAACTGAACATCTGAACACTTAGACATGTTTCTGAGTCTGATGTATACGTCAATCCCAGTCTCCCAGTTCATTACTCCTTCCCGTCTCTACCCCACCATAACCATAAGATTGTTTTCAACATCTGTGACTGTATTTCTGTTTTGTAGATAAGTTCATTTGTACCCTTTAGTTTTAGATCCACATAAAAGTGATATCATACAATATTTGTCCTTCTCCTTCTGACTTGACTTCATTCAGTATCACATGTATTTTTCTAATTTTAATCTTTGAAACAGTGCAGTGAACTACTATTCCCACCATTTTTATAGATAAAACCTTGGGCTCAGTGTGATCAAATAACTTGCCTGGGTCACATAATAAATAAAGGAGTGACAGTTCACATCCTAGTCTTACTCCTCATAATCTTTCCATTATGTAGAGGATGTGAGTAAAGCAGATAATGTAGGTATCTCTCCTTATCTAGTTGGTTCATGCTTTAAAGCAGCATCATTGTTCCTATTTTTAACTTTGCCTGCCACTAAGTAAACCTTTCTTAGGCATAACCTTAAGAGGCTATTATGGGGGTCTTCCCTGGTGGTCCAGTGGTTAAGACTTCACCTCCTAATGAAGGGGTTATGGGTTTGATCCCTGGCTGGGGATGTAAGATCCCAAATGCCTTATGGCCAAATAAACCAAAACATAATACAGAAGTAATATTGCAACAAATTCAATAAGGACTTTAAAAATGGCCCACATTAAAAAAAAAAAAAAAAAAGAAGCTATTGTGGCTTTTGTTTTGAAGATGCTTGAGTCTCCCATCTTCCTCAAACCCTCTGGGCTTAAAGACGTGTTCATGAAATCTTTCCATCTTTTCCCTTGCATTATTTCGAACCTTGTCTCATTTTTACATTAACACATCCTCTGGTATTATATATATAAATAAACTAAATTCAGTGCTTCTTGTGCATCCTGATTGGCCAGACCAGATGGAGTGATTTCTGAACTAGAACTGAAAATCAAAACACAAGTGCTTTTTAAAGAGGTGGAAGTTGAGAAACAACTTCTTATGGCATACTTCGCTTTAATCCTCAGCAGGGCTGGGTTCGTTTTCAAGCTGTATTTGATGATGGAATATTGGAATCTCCGCCCTTGAGCTACTATATATGTAACACACATCTTTATTACCCTTGTCAGAGAGGGGAGCCTAGCTAGAGCTGAGCTGTAGAGTTTTCCTGGGCAATGTGACTGTTCTTATTATAGTTATGGACAGTTGGTTTTGTTTTTGATTTTTAAGAACCTATGTGCAGAACCTAAGTGATGAGAAGTCCTGTGTTCAATAGGTTCTGGGAGGTTCCAGAAAAACAATACTGAAGAGTAATACATGCTAATTTTCAAGTGCTTGCTATGAGCTAGATTTTTTGCACTATCTCATTTAATCCAGGCTAATCCTATGGAATTAGCATTACAATGACTGTTTTACAGAGGATAGTGAGAATTTTTGGATTACACAGCTAGCATAGAGAGGAGCTGATTTAAAAGCCAAAGTGGTTACTCCAGACTCTCTAATTCAGGGGTCCCCAATCCCCAGGCCATGTAGAGGTCCGTGGCCTGTTAGGTATTGGGACACACAGCAGGTGGTGAGTGGCAGGCTAGCAAGGGACACCTCATCTGTATTAACAGCCACACCCCATCACTCGCATTATTGCCTGAACTCAGGAAAACAAGCACAGGGCTCCCATTGATTCTGCATTATGGTGAGCTGTATAATTATTTTGTTATATATCACAATGTAATAATAACAGAAATAAAGTGTACAATAAATGTAATGTGCTTGAATCATCTTGAAATCATTCTCTACCCTGCCCCCACGCCCCACCTCCTTGGTCCATGGAAAAATTGTCTTTCACAAAACTGGCCCTGGTGCCAAAAAGGTTACAGACTGTGGCTCTAATTCATTTCAACACGAACTCTGAATTTACTAGCAGTTTAGATTCATCAGAAGACAGGTTTCTTTTGTCATGTAGAGAAGGAAGGGCATCAATGCATCTTTAAGTGAAGAAATCAGTGTTCCATGGTACATAAAATGGGAATATCCAATACTTATTTTCACTTTTCAGAAGACTAGACAAAAGATGTCACCATTAGGACACTGCAAAAGTCATAGGAAAAATGCTGCGGCATATTAGTTTATATACAGGATTTGGGTCCAGAAAGTTAAGCAAATTATTTACTCTGTCTACCTCTATTTCTTCATCCATCCAATGAAAACGATGTCCTCATTAGTCATGGATTCTAAATTTACAAATTAATTTATTCACTGCTGCTGCTGCTAAGTCGCTTCAGTCGTGTTGACTCTGTGCGACCCCATAGACGGCAGCCCACCAGGCTCCCCTGTCCCTGGGATTCTCCAGGCAAGAACACTGGAGTGGGTTGCCATTTCCTTCTCCAATAATTTATTCACTAAAAGTTTTTTTTTTCTTTTTTAACCATTTTGAGGTATGATTAATATATAAAATACTGTCCATATTTAAGTTATATATCTAGATGAGTTTGGAGATAAATATGTACCTGTGAAATCACCACCATCAAGGTATCTATCACCTCCCATAGTTTCCTCCTGCCCTCTTTATAACTGTTGTTGCTGCTTCTTGTTAAGAACACTTCACATAAGGTCTACTCCATGAGCACTTTGTGTATACAGTACAGCACTGTTAGCCACAGGCACTATGCTGTATGGTAGGTCCCCAGAACTGATCTTGTATAAGTGAAACTTTCTACCCTTCAACCATTACCTCCCCATTGCCCATTCACCCCAGCCTTTGGCAACCACTGATTCTATCCTCTGTTTCTATGAATGTCTGTTTTAGATTCCATATATAAGTGAGATCATACATTATATCTAATTTATTTATGTTACATAATGCCCTCCACATTTATCCATGTTGTTGCAGGTGGCAAGATTTCTTTCTTTCTCATGACTAATACTCCATTGCATATATATACCAATTCTTTGTTCATCTATTGATGGATGCTTTCTATATCTTTGACTATTTTGAATAATACTTCAAGGAACATGGGCGTGTATATCTCTCTTCAAGACCATGCTTTCATTCTTTTGGATATATACCCAGAAGTGGGGTTGCTTGATCATACAATATTTCTATTTTTAATTTATTGAGGCAGCTCCATACCATTTTTTGTGATGGCTGTATCAGTTTACATTCCTACCAGTAGTCCCTTAGAGCTTCCTTTACTCCATATACTTGCCAACACTTGTCATCTCTTGTTTTTTGTTTGTGTTTTTAAATAATGGCCATCTTAACAGGTATAAGGTAATATCTTATTGTGGTTTTGCTTTACATTTTCTGGAGATTACTGATATCCAGCACCTTTTTGTATACTTGTTGGCTTTTTAATGTATTCTTTGAATAAATGTCTGTTCAGGTCTTTTGTCTATTTTAAAATCAGATTATTTATATGTCTTTTGCTGTTGAGTTGCATGAGTTCCTTGCATGTTTTGGATATCAACCTCTTATCAAATACACAGTTTGCAAACACTTGCTCCCCTTGTGTGAATTGCCTGTTCTTTTTCTTGACTATTTCTTTTGGTATGCAGAAGCTTTTTAGTTTGATGTAATTCTGATCGTTTGGTTTTGCTTTTGTCTCCTGTGCCTTTGGTGACACATCCAAAATAATCATTGTCAAGACCAACACCAAAGAGCTTTCCCCTTATGTTTTATTCTAAGAATTTCATAGTTTTGGGTGTTAAGTCTTTGATCCATTTTGAGTTGATTTTTGAATTTAGTGTAAGATAAAGATCCACTTCATTCTCAACAAGTGCATATCCAGTTTTGTTGAAGACACTAACTATCCTTTCCCCATTGTGCATTCTTGGCACTCTTGTCAAAAATTAGATGACGATATGTACATAGGTTTGTTTTGGGGCTCTCTATTCTTTTCCATAAGTCTACATGTCTGTTTGTGTGCCAGTACCATACTGTTTTGATTTCTATAGCTTTGTAATATAATTTGAAATCAGGAACTATAATGCCTTGAGATTTGTTCTTCTTGGTCAAGATTGTTTGAGGATTGCTTTTTCTGTTTCTGTGAAAAATTGGAATTTTGATAGGGATTGCACTAGCTCTATAGATCACTTTGCATAGTATGGACATTTTAATACTACTAACTCTTTTAATCCATGCACATTGAGTATCTTTCTATAAATTTGTATCTATTTTAATTTATTTCCTCAGTGTTTCATAGTTTTTGTTGTACATCTCTTCTACCTATTTGGTTAAATTTTTACCTAAACATTTTGTCATTTTTGATTCGTATTACCAAAATCAATGCTTGTAAGGTGTTTTTGTTTGTTTTTTGCCTGTGATAACTCTTGTTTCTTTGTGTGGGCTTTCTCTAGTTGTGGCAAATAGGGGCTACTCTTCTTTGCAGTGTGCAGGCTTCTCACTGCAATGGCTTCTCTTGTGCAGCACAGGCTCTAGGCACATGGGCTTGGTAGCTGCAGCTCATGAGCTCTAGAGCATAGGCTCAGTAGTTGTGGCATGTGGGCTTAGTTGCTCTTGGTATATGGAATCTTTCCAGACCAAAGATCTAACCCATGTCCCCTGCATTAGGCAGGCTGATTCTTATCCACTGAGCCACCAGGGAAGTCTGCTTGTGGGATTTTGAGGTTGTAGAACTACAAATAATGTGAGTTGTCCAACGTGCTTGTCCCCTCTCAGCTGAGACTGAGCAAAGCAATACTCTCCCTTCCTGTTTCAGCTCTCATAAAATAAACAAGTGTTTTTATTGGTGGTCTATTTGGAGGCAAGTTTTATCATACTTTTGTGAGTTCAAAGTTAATGAATAAATGATACAAAACACCCAGCAGAAGAAAGAGGAAAATTTCCTATTTGTATGTTAAGTCCACTCTGGACAGTGCTAGGTGATGCCCATAACGGGTGATGAAACCATGGAAAAGATGGACATGCAGATAAATTTGTGGATTCATGAGATGAGTTTTAAAAACCCTAGCACCCAATACTTAGTCAACAAAGGTCTGTCTAGTCAAGGCTATGGTTTTTCCAGTGGTCATGTATGGATGTGAGAATTGGACTATAAAGAAAGCTGAACACCAAAGAATTGAACTATGGTGTTGGAGAATACTCTTGAGAGTTCCTTGGACTGCAAGGGAATCCAACCAGTCCATCCTAAAGGAGATCAGTCCTGGGTGTTCATTGGAAGGATTAATGTTGAAGCTGAAGTTCCAATACTTCGGCCACCTAATGTGAAGAACTGACTCATTTGAAAAGACCTTGATGCTGGGAAAGATTGAGGGCAGGAGGAGAAGGGGACGACAGAGGATGAGATGGTTGGATGGCATCACTGACTCAATGAACATGGGTTTGGGTGGACTCGGGAGTTGGTGATGGACTGGGAGGCCTGGCATGCTGCAGTTCATGGGCTTGCAAAGAGTCGGACATAACTGAGTGACTGAACTGAACTGAAGCACCCAATATTCCTTTTAATGATCAAAGGATTCCCCCATAATTAAAATTACTCTCTCAGATTATTGTACTTTCTCCTAAAGCATTTAAAAGTCATTGGAGGGCTTCTTTGGTGACTCACTGGTACAGAATACACCTGCCAGTGTAGGTGACATAGGTTTGATCCTGGTGTAGGAAGATTCCACACACTGTGGAGCGGCTAAGCCTGTGTGCCACAACTGTCGAGTCAGTGCTCTAGAGCCCAGAAGCCACAACTCCTGAGCCCACATGCAGCTACTGGAGCCCACACACCCTAGAATCTGTGCTCTGAGACAAGAGAAACCACCACAATGAGAAGCCCGCACACCACCACTAGAGAGTAGCCCCCACTTGCTGCAACTAGAGAACAACCTGCATAGCAACTAAGACCCAGCACAGTCAAATATAAATAAATAAAATTTAGAAAAAGAAAAGAAACGTCCTTGGAGCTGGTGAATTTACTGGACTATTACTTCAACACCTGGTAGAGAAGAGCTTGGGGGAACAGATTTTAGGAAAGGTTGATTTGGGGCAGATATCTGAGTCACTGTCCCAGGGTAGACCTTATTATTCAAGGGGTGGTGATAGTTTGGAGATTGATGATGCAGTTAGAGGGGCACCCAGGTAGCCAGAAGGGACAAGGAAACTCTGAGTGCCTATTATGGGTTGGAGGGCACAGTTCAAGGGGTGAGGGGTGGGTAATAAGAGTCTAAAGGAACTATTTACCTGCTTGCTTTATGTTACAAGTTTTCCCAGAGTCTTCCTGAAGCTTACCAGAAATTATTTTATTGACATGCCTCCTACCATGAACATTCAGTGCATTTGGCTCAGAGTAACAGTCATGATTATTTAGAATGAGTGCTAAATGCTATTTGTGTTTCACCAAATTGCTTTATAGTCATTAATTAAACAATACTCAAATTGAAAATGTGTCTCTTAGGAGAATGTTTTTTTAAAAAAAAAAGCGTAAAGAACATAATCCTCATTAAGCACTATTAGTCTGAGTGTGACAAGCTTCGTTTTGTCTTATAGAAAACAGAGATGTGATGTGGTATTTAAGTCCAAATAAATGGGTTATGACACATTCCACCCTTTAAAATGTTCCAAAGCTAGTGGGATAAAAGGAGGAGATTTGCAGATGGTACAGTGAGCAAAGGCATCTAATGAACCCAGCGTTGCTACATAGCAACAGCATTAGCATTTCATTTGTTGGAATGAATTATTTGAGTTTTTCACTCTTTCAAAGGGTTTATGCAGTGATCTTTATGCAGCAGTGTAACTAATGATTAAAAAATGAACAAAGGCTTGAAAAATGGGGCTTATTAATAAAGGTTACAAGACCTGAAATGATTAAATCTGCAAGAAGGCTGATGGAGTTCTTTGGTTAGGATGTTTTGGTGCCTGAATGAGGACTGTCCATAAGAGAATAACTAACCCTCCTTTCTCTCCATGGGCTATATTAACAGATCTCAAAAGATGTCAACTTGAACTACAATAGGAGTTATCAGGGTGAGATAGAAGAAAGAACATCCTACTTACTTTGGCAGGAAACACTAAAATAATTTAGCAAAGAAGATGTACAATCTCATTCCCCTAAGAATTTTTCCTGTCCCTCCCCCCAAATTAGAATCAATTCTCCCTGGCCTGAGTGAGACAGGCATCATCTTGTTTGAAGACAGGGAACCCCTGATGCTTTGATGTCTCTGTTTTCAGCAGGATTGGTTGTTGCAGCCAGTGTACTATGCTCAATGCTATATAAGCCTACCTCCATTCTGACCGTATGGCTTTATTCTTGTTATAAGAAAGATCTCAAATTAGAGGTTGAAAATGTAAAAATAACGATTGCCTTAGCCCCGAGGAATTCTTAAAGCATATCCATTTCCCTCACCGTGTATGAGTTCATTATTAGCAAGAGCAATTTTAGTCATATTTCCTCCTGGCTTCCTCCTCCTCTGCTCCCCTCTTTTTCTCTCTCTCCCTTAATCTAACCCATGCAGAGTGGTTACTTGAGGGAATGGTTTTATGAATAAAGACTATATCCTTTACTCGAGAGCCTTGGTTTGCGATTATAGATTAAAGCTTTCATTTTGAAAGTCAGAGCAATATTCAGTTATAAAAATAGCAGTAGCAGCATTATTTTAATTATCGTACATAGAAGCAGAAGAAAGATTTCAGACAAATATGGCATGGTAGCTGGTAGATTTCAAGGGCTACACTCTGACTAATTGCACCAGTTTTCATGCTGGGGCCAAACAGCCACCTCTTGGGGAAAGTACAGATGTTATTCCTGTATCAGACATTGGTTGCACTGATTCTGTGTTTCTTGTGGTTCCTCTGTTCTGTTTTCTTTTTGCTTCAGATCCCATAGCTAATTCACTTCCCACTACACATAGGCATTATAGCCTTCTAGTCCTCACTACAAGAATTTACTATGTGCTCCTGAACTGCTGTTTCCAGGTGATGTCAAATATATACATCCTATGCAACATTTGGACATGCCTACACTGAAAAATTACGTGTTTCTCTGAAATTAAAATTTAACTGTGTTTCTGTTCTGTGTGTCATGTGCTAAATCTGGCAGTCCTACAACTAGATGGCATTTTCATTACCTTAATGATGTAAATATGATTATTTCAAATGGGTGGTTGTCTACTGCAACCCCATGGTAGTGAATACTAAAAATTCTTCAAGTGTAGCAATTTGGTGCAGACTCAGAGTTTGATGTGGGAGTTGATTTAAGATGAACAGAATACCTTAGAGTGGAAAAGCCAAGTGAGCTAAGTTTTGTTGGTCTGGTCCATGGATTTTTCTTAGCAGAATAGAAGTTTTGTGGTTGTTTTTACCCATGAAACTAAAAAGAAACGAAGATGTCAGAAGGCAGATGGCTCACGGTGGACCAGAGTTGAAAGGGTACCAAGTTGATCATTGAATGCATTTGCAAGTAATGCAAGTGAGGTAATAGCCAGTGCTGATAAATGTTCTGTATGTAATTAAGGAGAATGTGGATTCTGTTGTTTTCGTGTAGAGCATCTCTCAATGTCAATTAGGTCAAGTTAGTTGACATTATCCAACTTTACTGTATTCTTGCTCAATTTGTATTTGTTCCAACAGTTTTTGTGTAAGAGAGATTAAAATGTCTGATTACACTGTGGATCTCTCTATATATTCCTGCAGTTTTATTATCAGTTTGTTTTTGGTTCATGGATTTTGAAGCTCTGTAATTAGAGGTTTAACTCAAGATTACTGTGTCTTCCTGATTAACAGATATCTTTTTCTTTATTCTTTATGAAATGACCGTCTTTGTCCTGCAAAATAATCTTTGTTCTGGAGTATACTTCATCTGATAATACTGAAGCCACTCCAGCTTTCTTTTTATTAAATTTCAGGCTATATCTTTTCCCATTTGCTTTCTTTTCATCAATTTGTGTCTTTATATTTAAAGTATGTTTCTTATAAGCAGACCATTGTTGCATCTTATTCAATATGACTATCCCTGCCTTTTAATCCAGTGTTTAGATCATTTATACTTAATGTGATTACTGATATGATTGTTTGAGCTCTTTATCTTGCTACAGGTTTTCTCTATGATCCAAAAATAGAGCATTCCTGTGAAAACTTTTGTAAACCAAAATGATATGAAGCAAGGAAGGAACTACCTTTCTTTGTAAAATTGAAAATCCTTTTTGGATTTCTTTTGGTTAGCAAAAAGAGATACTAATATAGGTCTTCAATACTAATATAGGTCTTCAAAAAAGTGAAGTGGCATAAAATAAAATTGTGAAAAGCAGGGGATATTTTATTTGCTGACTGTTTGTGTCATTTTTCTTGGTTTCCGTTTTACTCTTATTTGCCTTTTCTGGATGTGTGCATTTTTTTATGATTCCATGTTTTTTTCCTCTGTTGGCTTATTAACTAGAATTCTTTTTTTTTCTGTTTTGTTGGTGGTATTAAGTATTATCCAATTTAGTAAGTCTCCTTGGATTGCCCAGACCACTAACCATGCTACCAGTTGAGTGCCTTTATTCTCTCTGGTTCTTCTGCTGGAAATATTCTCCTTATACAGGAAACTCCAAGGCTCACTCTCCCATTTCACTTGCCTCTGCTCAAACACCACTTCTTCAGAGAATCCCTTCCTGACCTCCTAATCTAAGGTAGCTCCCTAATCCTAGTCTGACACTTTACCTTTTAATCTTGCTCAGCTTTCCTTCATAGCCCATATCATCTCATGATGCATATTTGTTTGTTTATTGTTTCTTTCTCCTCACTGTGCTTGTTTCACTAAAGCATGTGACTTTGTTTCACTCATTGTTGAATTTCCAGCATGTAGAAAAGTACCTGATATATTAAGCCATTAGTACTTGTTTTGTTTTTGTGTTTTTGTTGTTGTTGTTGTTTGTTTCACTTTTTGTTTCAGCTCATTGGGTCTTTGTTGCGGTGCTCAGACTTTTTCTAGTTGTGGAGTGCAGGGGCTTTTCTAGTTGAGGCGTACCGGTTCAGTAGTTGCAGTGTAGGGCTCAGGGGTTGTGGCACATGGTCCCAGTAGTTGCAGTGAGTGAGTTTTCCTAGTTGTGGTGTACACATCCCACAGTCAACCAGAGAATTAGTTGCCCTGCGGCATCTTAGTTCCCTGACCAAGGACTGAACTCTTGTCCTCTATATTGGAAAAGAAGAAAGAAAGTGAAGTCGCTCAGTCATGTCCGACTCTGTGTGACCCCATGGACTGCAGCCTACCAGGCTCCTCCATCCATGGAATTTTCCAGGCAAGAGTACTGGAGTGGGGTGCCATTGCCTTCTTCCCTATATTGGAAGTCAGATTCTTTACCACTGGACCACCAGGGAAGTCCCTCCTTACTACTTGTTGAGTGAAAAAATGAATGAAAGACCTGGAACAGTGAGAGAAAGAGAGAATAGTATCCAGTTTCGTGTCTAGTTTCGCGTGCTGCAGCATCTGACCACCAGAATGCATTTGGCTGAACCAACTGAGAGATGAGTGCTGCTTCTTCAAGTCACTGCTTTGGCCATGGCCCTGTCAAAACTGTACACTGATAGAAAGGGATAGCCTTTATCATCAGAAGAACGCCTAATGGTGAGGTCAACACAAGGAAAAGGCTTACAGGGCATTTTTGTGTTCATTTCTTTGCACTGTATGATTCCCAACACACCCTGCCTTTCCTTTTTCGTACTTGCACTCCAGCTGACTTTTTGTCACAGGGTTCACAACACCAGGAAGCTCAGAACTTTGGTATTTAGAGGGCAGGATTTTTTTTAATTAATTTATTTATTTTTGGCTGTGCTGGGTCTTGGTTGCTGCGCAGGCTTTCCCAAGCTGTGGTGAGTAGGGCTACTCCTCTGTTGTGGTGTACCAGCTTCTCCTTTCGGTGGCCTCTCATCGTGGAGCACAGGCTCCAGGCATGTAAGCTTTAGTAGCTGTAGCATGTGGGCTCAGTAGTTGCAGCTCTGGGCTCCACAGCACAGGCTCAATAGCTGTGGCCCATTTGCCTGTGACATGTGGGATCTTCCTGGACCAGAGATTGAACCCATGTCTCCTACACTGGCAGGTGGATTCTTTACCAATGAGCCACCAGGGGAGCTAGGGAAAAAAATTTTTTTTAATATAAATTTATAGGGCTACTCCTCTGTTGTGGTGTACCAGCTTCTCCTTTCGGTGGCCTCTCATCGTGGAGCACAGGCTCCAGGCATGTAAGCTTTAGTAGCTGTAGCATGTGGGCTCAGTAGTTGCAGCTCTGGGCTCCACAGCACAGGCTCAATAGCTGTGGCCCATTTGCCTGTGACATGTGGGATCTTCCTGGAACAGAGATTGAACCCATGTCTCCTACACTGGCAGGTGGATTCTTTACCAATGAGCCACCAGGGGAGCTAGGGAAAAAAATTTTTTTTAATATAAATTTATTTATTTTAATTGGAGGTTAATTACTTTACAATGTTGTATTGGTTTTGCTATACATCAACATGAATCCGCCACAGGTATACACGTGTTCCCCATCCTGAACCCCCCCTCCCTCCTCCCTCCCTGTACCATCCCTCTGGGTCGTCTCAGTGCACCAGCCCCAAGCATCCAGTATATGCTTTGAACCTGGACTGGCAATTCATTTCATATATGATATTATACATGTTTCACTGCCATTCTCCCAAATTATCCTTCCCTCTCCCTTATCAGCAGAAGAATGGAAAAGAAAGCTGTGGTACATATACACAATGGAGTATTACTCAGCCATTAAAAAGAATACATTTGAATCAGTTCTAATGAGTTGGATGAAACTGGAGCCGATTATACAGAGTGAAGTAAGCCAGAAAGAAAAACACCAATACAGTATAATAGTGCATATATATGGAATTTAGAAAGATGGTAATGATAACCCTGTATGCAAGACAGCAAAAGAGACACAGATGTATAGAACAGTCTTTTGGGAAAAAAAAATTTTTTTTCGGGAAAACAAATGATATGTTTAAGGAGATAAAGAGGGAGAAAGTGAATGATAAAATGCAGCATTGGAGAATTCTTTGTGAGGAGACTTAGGACTTTAAAAAGAGTTAATTTATTTGACTGTGGGCTTCTCGGGTGGCTCAGTGGTAAAAGATTCGCCTGCCAATGTAGGAGACAAGAGTTCAATCCCTGGGTTGAGAGGATTCCCTGAAAGGAAATGGCAACCCACTCCAGTATTCTTGCCTGGAAAATTCCATGGACAGAAGAGCTTGGTGGGCTACAGTCCGTGGGGTTGCAAAGCATCAGACACGACTGAGCACAGAACACACATTTGACTGTGCTGGGTCCTAGTTATAGCACGCAGGATGTAATTGCTTAGTTTTAGCCTGTGGTATTTAGTCAAACCTGGGACCCCTGTGTTGGGAGAATGCAGTCTTAGGCACCAGACCACCAGGGAAGTCCTAAGAATTCTTTGCATTGTTTTTCTTAAAACAACTTTTCTATAAGTCTGTAATCACTTCCAAATATGACATAAAGAGAATAAATTCAGGCATCTTCACTTCCACCCCTTCCTCTTATTCCTTTGGTAACAAGGTCTTCAAGCCCTGTTGTTTCTCTTATCATCTGACTCTGTACCCACTGCCTCACTTCATTTCCCTCTGGCCATACCCCACTTCCTGCTAATCTCATATTCTCTTACCTAGACTCTGGTAGCAATTTCTGGAACTGGCCTCCTGAGGCAAGTCACTCCTGGCTGCCATCCACCCCACATATGGCTTCTTGCATGCTTGGCCTGATAAATAGACCTAATCACATCGCTCTTCTTCTGGAAAGCCTGAGATGTCCCCTTGTTGCCCACAGAACAGAGTGCCGGCCCCTGGCTTTTAGAGCTTCATGGCCCTACACAATGAGCCCCACCTGTTCTTCTCAGACTTATTTCCCACTGGGCCCCTCTGTGTCCGTCCCATTTCATTCCCTACCGTTCCAAGAACACACTCACACTTTCTGTTCTCATTGCTCTCTCTCTTGCTTCGCTTTCCATCAAGGGACTTCTTCAACTGCTCTCTCCTCTGGAAGTCTTCTCCCCAGGGGTTCCTGGTCACCGAGAATTTTCTCTGGAGAAGTGCACCTCTATCACACTGTGGTTATACCTTTGTTACTGTGTTTACATTCTTGGCTTCACCTCTAGTCTCTGAAGACTTTGACAGAAACAAACGTATCTTATTCATCTCTATCTCCCCAAATAGGTTTGCTGAATTGAAATGACTTAATTTTTTTTTGACCAAGGGAATTAGTGTGCCATTTTAATTTTTATTTTAAAATTTACTTTATTATTATAATTTAAAAAATTTTTGGCTGTACCATGCAGCATGCAGAATCCTTATTTCCCAACCAAGGATTGAACCTATGCTCTCTGCATTGAAAGCATGGCATCTTAACCCCTGGACTACCAGAGGAAGTTCCTAATTTTAAATTAAAAAAAAAAATTGAGAGTAATGATGCACAGCTTATGGGATCTCAGTTCCTCAGTCTGGAAGGGCAGAGTCCCAGCCACTGGACCACCATGGAATTCCCTGATTGAATTTCAAATTTCATGATCACCACCCAAATGGCTATTTCCACAGAGCCCTTGTCCAAAAAACAGTTTCATTTGAATCATACTTATTTTTACCATAACTTTCAAAAGACCCAATCAGCTAAATTCTTCTGTAGAGTATTCTGCTGTGTGAAGGCACATAAATGACCAAATGTCTTGACTGCTCCAAAAAAAAAAAAACCATGTGACTGTATAATTTGGTGAGTAGTTATGTTCTGAACAGTTCAGAAAGATTTTACCATAGTTGAAATCATGCTTTGTCTTGTATTCTTAAATACAGGTGCTTATGCAGATTTCTGTCTTAAAAAATGCTTACTATAAAGTATTATGACAAGCACCCTTTCAATAGGAATACATGCATACCTGCATAGGTGGGGACCAGCTAGTTTCAATGTCTAAAAAAAGAAAAACTTTTAATGAAATTACTGTTTATTCACTATCTTATTTTAGCATAATTTTATTTATTTTTGCCACAGATGACTATCACTGGAATCAGGTATTGAATTATGTCTTTTTTGAAAAAGAAAATGAGGGAAAAAGAAATGTGTACAGAGATTCCAAAATCTTTTTTCAATTTTATTGACTGTGAAGATTTTCTGTTCCATAAAATATGTCTAAATGGTATTAATTTAAAGAGACTCAAAGCAGTACAACATGGTAAAATTGCTGACATTTGTGCTGTTGGGTTAAGAGCTCTAGTATTTCAAGGCTGGTAATATTCCAGAATGTTTTCTTACAAGCAAATAATGGGTGACTCGGTTTTGTGAATTCTCCTGTACAAGTAGAAGTTAGAGTTTTCCTCATTTGTTCCTTTAATCAGTATTTTTAATCTGGGACCATAGGTTTTAAGAAATAAAAAATTATGGTATTTGAAATTAAAAGACGCTTACTCCTTGGAAGAAAAGTTATGACCAACCTAGATAGCATATTCAAAAGCAGAGACATTACTTTGCCGACTAAGGTCCATCTAGCCAAGGCTATGGTTTTTCCTGTGGTCATGTATGGATGTGAGAGTTGGACTGTGAAGAAGGCTGAGCGCCGAAGAATTGAGCTTTTGAACTGTGGTGATGGAGAANCTAATGTTGATTCTGTATATAGATGGTTTTTTTATGGTCTTTTTCATGGAAAATATTTTAGTCATTGAAGAAAATATGTTTTGGTGAAGTTATTTTTATAAATTACTTATGGAAGTGCATATTTCAGTAGCTCAAGCTGAAAGTTTTTCACCAGTAAAAGATGTAGGGTGATGTGCAGAGTCAAGTTGTAAGTGAAAGAGAAGTGAAAAGACACTGGGATATCTGAACAAAGGCTATTAGATTTCTGCAGGGTAGAAGTCAACATGAGGAAAAAGAAAACACAAAATTTTCCTTCTTTCATTGTTAAAATCTTAGGGACTTGGTGGATGGCAGAGATGGAATAATAATGAGGAAAAAATTTTTGTTTCACGAATAGCCTATTTTTAATTACATAAGTAGTTCATGCTAAATTTAAAACCTTCTGACATTCTATACAATTTTAAAGAGTAGACTGTGTATCATTTGAAGTCACCTCAAGATGACTTCCATTGAAAATATGGCTATCATTTTTATTTATTTTTTATTTTTTTAAATTAATTTTTATTTTTAGTTTGTTTTGCTTTAGAATACTGTATTCATTTTGCTATACATTGACATGAATCAGCCACGAGTGTACATGAAGTCCCAATCCCGACTCCCCCTTCCCCCTCCCGCCCCACACCCTCTCTCTGGATTATCCCCGTGCATCAGTCCCAAGCATCCTGCATCCTGCATCGAACCTAGACCAGCAATTCGTTTCACTTATGATATCATACATGTTACACTGCCACTCTCCCAAATCATCCCACCCTCTCCCTCTCCCACAGAGTCCAAAAGGCTGTTCTATACATCTGTGTCTCTTTTGCTGTCTCCTATACAGGTTTATCATTATCATCTTTCTAAATTCCATATGTGTAAGTATACTGTATTGGTGTTTTTCTTTCTGGGCTATCATCTTTAAATGTATCTCTTTCATGCACTGGAGAAGGAAATGGCAACCCACTCCAGTGTTCTTGCCTGGAGAATCCCAGGGATGAGGGAGCTGGTGGGCTGCCATCTATGGGGTCGTTCGTATAGAGTCAGACATGACTGAAGCGACTTAGCAGCAGCAGTAGCTTTAAATAACATTTACTTTTAACCTTAATTAATATTATATTTCCTTTTGATATATTTTCTGTCTTCCTTGCCTCAGTTAACAATTTTAAATCTATTTTTATGCTTGTTCCATTATCACACACACACACACACACACACACAAACACACACACAAGTTGATGTTGAAGGTGTTAAAATCTTCCAGTTATCTAATCCTCAGTTCAGTTCAGTTGCTCAGTCATATCTGCCTCTTTGCAACCCCATGGACTGCAGCACTCCAGGCTTCCCTGTCAATCACCAACTCCCAGATCTTACTAAAGCTCATGTTCATCAAGTCGGTGATGCCATCCAACAATCTCATTCTGTCACTCCTTTCTCTTCCTGCCCTCAATCTTTCCCAGCATCAAGGTTTTTCCAGTGAGGCAGTTCTTTGCATCAGGTGGCCAAAATATTGGAGTTTCAGCTTCTGTATCAGTCCTTCCAATGAATATTCAGGCCTGATTTCCTTTAGAATGGACTGATTGATCTCCTTGCAGTCCAAGGGACTCTCAAGAGTCTCCTCCAACATGTTCAAAAGCATCAATTCTTCGGTGCTCAGTTATTTTTATAGTCCAATGCTCACATCCATACATGACTCCTGGAAAAACAATAGCTTTGAGAAGACATACCTTTGTTGGCAAAATAATCTCTCTGCTTTTTAATATACTGTCTAGGTTGGAAGTAACTTTTCTTCCAAGGAGCAAGCGTCTTTTAATTTAATGGCTGCAGTCACCATCTGCAGTGATTTTGGAGCTGAAAAAATAGTCTCTCACTGTTTCCATTGTTTCCCCATCTATTTGCCATGAAGTGATGGGACCAGATGCCATGATCTTAATTTTCTGAATGTTGAGTTTTAAGCCAACTTTTTCACTTTCCCCTTTCCCTTTCATCAAGAGGCCCTTTAGTATTTCTTCACTTTCTGCCATAAGGGGGTGTCATCTGCATATCTGAGGTTATTGATATTTCTCCCAGCAATCTTGATTCCAGCTTGTGCTTCATCCAGGCCAGCATTTTGCATGGTGTACACTGCATATAAGTTAAATAATCTTCCATTGTTTCCCCATCTATTTGCCATGAAGTGATGGGACCAGATGCCATGATCTTAATTTTCTGAATGTTGAGTTTTAAGCCAACTTTTTCACTTTCCCCTTTCCCTTTCATCAAGAGGCCCTTTAGTATTTCTTCACTTTCTGCCATAAGGGTGGTGTCATCTGCATATCTGAGGTTATTGATATTTCTCCCAGCAATCTTGATTCCAGCTTGTGCTTCATCCAGGCCAGCATTTTGCATGGTGTACACTGCATATAAGTTAAATAATCAGGGTGAGAATATATAGCCTTGACATACTCCTTTCCTGATTTAGAACAAGTCTGTTCCATGTTCAGTTCTAACTGTTGCTTCTTGACCTGCATAGAGATTTTTCAGGAGGCAGGTCAGGTGGTCTGTATTCCTGTCTCTTTAAGAATTTTCCACAGTCTGTTTGATCCACACAGTTCAAGGCTTTGACGTAGTCAGTAAAACAGAAGTAGATGTTTTTCTGGGAGTCTCTTGCTTTTTCAATGATACAGTGGATGTTGGCAATTGATCTCTGGTTCCTCTGCCTTTTCTAAATCAAGATCCCTTGAATATCTGGAAGTTCACGGTTCATGTACTGTTGAAGCCTCACTTGGAGAATTTTGAGCATTACTTTGCTAGTGTGTGAGATGAGTGCAATTGTGCACTGGTTTGAACATTCTATATATACATATAATCTATATATATTTAAAAGGTATATATCTAAAACTTTCATATATACTTATTTAATTGTCTAATGTACGTTGTTTTGATAGCTCACACACTTTCTCTCTTTTTAGTATCCTAATCTTAATTAATTGCATCTTCTGACTCCTACTCATTTTGTATTTTTTCTTCATGTTTTAAGATTTTACTCTGTAAGATGATTTTAAAGTGCATATTGGTTTTTATTTGTTCATAGAGTCTTGTATGGCCTCTGTTTCTGAAGTATAGTTCCAGAACAATTGAACTTATATTTTTCTGATATCATCACTTGTTTGAGGCGCATTCTTAAAATAACACTTTTGAACTTGGGGTTGCTTTATAATAAATTGGTAGATTTTAACTATAACTTTGTTAGATATGGTTTCATTATGCATAGGATAGTTTTTTTTTCCTACCCAGTATCAAGAAAATGCATTAGATATTGTACATTTTCTGGGCCAATGTATCATGTTTTTATTCCTTGTTTAATTAGAAATATATTCCTTAAAGTGCCTTGGTTTTTTCACAAGGACTCAAGTTGTAAATCCAGTAAACCATGGATTGAAGCCTGGTGTCTTATTCCTTGGAGAAATGCATGTTAAAATCTAACCCTCTCATCATTGCTGAATCTATAGCTGTTTCATGGCTGTAGAAATATCAGCTCACATGCTTATTGGTCTAGTTTTCATTATATTTTGCATTTGATACTTGAATATTTTTGTTTATTGAACTTTCAGCTATAAATTTTAAAAAACAAGGAAAACACATTACTATTTTTAAATTCAACATCTACCTCTCTAGGAATTTTTAGAGTTTCAATACCAACCTAATTCATTAAATTACTGACAAAGACAGTCCTTCCCTTTTCCAAATGGCTATGCAATATTTCTTGATAGGTATATGTAATTTATCGATCAACTTCCTCATTTACTATATGATGGGTATTTAATTTATTATTTTTCTATTTGCTATTTTTCCTCCTTCAAATATGGTGACAAAAATAATATTCTTATGCATATCCTTATCATTATTTTAAAATAATAAGACCATCTCATGAATAAGATTACTTTTAAAGATAATGCAAATTTCAAGTATTAATAGATAATACTAGTNAGTCTATGTTCGATACAGGATACAGGATGCTTGGGACTGGTGCACGGGGATGATCCAGAGAGTTGATATGGGGTGGGAGGTGGGGGGGGGTGGTTCAGGATTGGGAACTCATGTACACCCGAGATGGATTCATGTCAGTGTATGGCAAAACCAATATAGTAATGTAAAATAAAGTAAAAATAAAAATTAAAAAAAAAGTAAAGCAAAAATAGTGAGTGGCTCTCACAGTAAAAATAATTTCTTAAGGAACTAAATCCTCCTTTAACTCTGATTGGGACCTGACTAAGGGGAAGTAAGAAATGCCTGTCTGTTGGATCTGCTGAATGTGTCCAGGCCAGCCAGTAAGTAAAAAGTCTACAGATGTAGCTCTCAGGGAGATTCTGTGGCTTTGGGGAACTAATATTGGGGTACAAAGCAGTAACCAAGAGTTGATTATATCTTATAAAGCCCAACTTGCACAAAACTTGGATGGAGTGAGCCCTCTGCATGGATGTTTTCCAGTCCTCAACTGTTTCATGGGTATTTGCCAGACAATTTAATGGCAGCAACCAAAAGTTTTATGAGATAGAAATCACTTGCATGATGTTTTCTGTACATTAAAAAAAAATAAAATTAGAGAAATGCCATGTATCTGCATAGCTGTGAAAACCCTTATGCTATTTCCTTTGGTCCCTATTTAGGACAGGATTAGAGTCTAGCTGGCAGGTAGCCCTGATTCTGAATCTTCGAAGACATCATTTGCTAGACTTTTGGTGTCTCTAAAGCTGAATGGGAATTATTTAATAAGTAAATTATGTCTGATAACATACTTTTTTCATCTTATATGTCTAAGAGAAAACTGAACCTTTTGTGCTCTATTTCTACCCTAAGCAAGGGTACTGCAATTCAATTCTAATACCAGCTACCTGGAGTTACCATTAGACTTCACAGACTTAAGGGTTCAGTCCTCCACAAGATTATCCTTAATTCAAGCACCAGCAAGCAGTTCTCAGGGGCCACCCCATTTCTGAAAAATGAGCTATAAATTTGAGGATTCCCCTGACTTGCTCAGGTTCAATAATTGACTAGAACAACTCAGAGCTCTCTGAAAGCTCTGTTGTATGGTCATATTTTTATTATAAAGGGCAAATATAGAACGTGGTTTGGAAGAGTCTAGAATGCAGAATTTCCGTACCCTCTACCTATGGAGTAAGGGCTCATGACCCTCCACCCCCTACCCTGCATATCAGTGTGTTCACCAGCCAAGAAATTCCTCTTAGCTTTCACCTCCAAGGTTTTGTTGGGGTTTCATTACCTCAGCCAGTTTGATTAAATCATTAGCTATAAGACTGAACTCCATCTGCAACCCACTATGTTCCCCAGAGGTTGAATTAGCTCAAAGTTGCAACAGTCTAACCACCTGATTGTTGGTCTTTCTGGTGACCAGCCCCCATCCTGAAGCTACCAAGGGGCCCACCATGAGTCACACCTCATTAAGATGACAGAGACAATCCTATAACTATGGAAATTTCAAGGATTTTTGAAGTTCTATGCCAGGAATGACAAGGGGGAGTGGTAGAGGATGAACCAGATATATTCTTTATTATACCACACCTTGCTTTAACAAATTTATTTTTCAAAGATGTAGACAAAATTAGAATATTTTTGCTCTAGTCAAATACTCTTAGTTTCACAAGCAGGCTGCATTACTTTCTAGCTCAAAGATCTTAACTCATGACACTGTTATTTGGCAAACCTTTTCATGGCACCTGGGGCTTCCCTCATAGCCCAGTTGGTAAAGAATCTGCCTGGAGACCTCAGTTCGATTCCTGGGTAGGGAAGATCCCCTAGAGAAGGGGAAGGCTACTCACTCCAATATTCTAGCCTGGAGAATTCCATGGACTATAGTTTTATAGCTCATGGCATCACAAAGAGTCGGACACAACTGAGCTACTTTTACTTCACTTCATGGCACCTACTGATGGCAAACGGAAACATAAAAGTTATGAGCAGGTTCTCTCTCTCTTTCCCCTTCTCTGTACTCTCCAGTTCTTACTGTTTTCTAGGTCTTCTCATTGTTTCTTATGAATGTAGACTCATGTATCATTTTTCTTCCTTTTCCCAATTTGAGATTTAGCTAACAATTTTGAGATGTGAGAAGTAAGAAAAATAATCATTAGATAAGCAGAATAATGGAAAATGATTTTATTTAACCAAACATAAATTAGTTTTAGACTTAAGTGGGAATCATTCCCCATTCAAGTCTACATAATTCATTTATTCAACAAGTTGCTATGATAGCCATGTGCTGAGAATAAAATAGTGATAGAGACAAAGGCCTTTATATCATGGAGTTAATATTCTAGTGGAAAATGGTAGAAAAGAAACAAGTAAGCAAAGGAATGGGCAAGCTCATTCCAGAGAATGATGGCAATGCTTAAAAAAAAGGATCATGTAAAAACAATGTCTACTTGGGATGGGACAGGATAATCTACATTGAGTAGGTAAGAAAACTCTTATTGAAACAGTGGTCTTCACGTAGTGGTCTTTGAGTAGAAATTTGAAAGGAACGAGGGGATGAGCCATGGAGAAATCATGGGACAATCTGTCCTTTTAAAAGGGAATGGAAGTGCAAATAATCTCAGGTAGAAACAAATTTGTGGTGCAGCTCAAGTGATAGGGAATAAAGAAGGGAGATATTAAGAGGCCAGATCATGTAAAACTAGTCAGATGTTTGGATTTTATTCTGAGTGTGAAAAGAAGCCATTGGATGGCTTTACGTATTATCTGATTCATGCATTAAAAAGAGCACATCGGCTTGCTGTGCAAATTGGCAAGAATGGAACTAGGGAAACTAGTTAGGAGGCTTTTATATCAATTCAGGCAACAGATTATAGTGACTTGGAATAGGGTCTCATGGTAGAAAGGGAGAGAGTTTGTGATTAATGGTACCATACTGATTAGGGAGGTGCCAATTTTTAAAAAATATGTATTGATTTATTAAAGGGTACAGTGTCTGCTAAATTGAAATGTCTCTTTGATATTTGCTAGTCTAGGGGATAAGCCCTTCAAAATGACAGAGACTAAAGTTTTAGAATATTATGTACTATGTGCTTCTTTACACAATTGATATTATTAAACTATTTCTCAAGCACAGATTTTTAAAATTATTTGGGTGCCAGTTTTGGAGGAAAAATTTATATACATTAAAAAAAAAAAAAAAACCCAAACTGCTCTTTTTAAGCCTCATAGCAATCATCTGTAACATTGTATACAGCTCCCATCATCCACTCTCCTCCGCTCACTCTGCTCAATCTCTGAGACTTAACCGCTCCCCCCTCAGCTTTTTTTCCCATCCCATCTCTTTCATAATCCTGATGATACCAAAGTCCTTGTTAGTAACTGTTCCAGCCTCCTACTTCCTTCACGGTGGGGAAGGCAGAGACTGACCATTGCCCCTAAAGGGGTTCACTAGGGACCAAATTCCAACATAAAAAGGGAGTAATGCTTGTGAAAACTCAGCCTAAAGTCACATGAGCTGCTTGCTTATTTGTTTTACTTTGGAGTGGCCCTGTCTCCTGCTTAATGCATATCGAAAATATGTTTTCTCAGTCAGTGAGATTCTGGAAACTCAATTGCTTGTCATCCTGGACCACATTGTTTCTGTGGTTTTCCAACCAACTGGACTGTGCTGTGAACCACTAGCACAGGATCAGGATGGTGAAGTAAATGTTCTATCCAGGTTTTCTAGTTATATTCCAGCTAGGATCTACATAATCATTTCTTCAGAAAAGTAATTGAGAATTTTTAATAATTAGTTGCATTACAGGGCACAACCCTGAAAAAGATCTGTCTTCCTATGGTTTGGGTTTTACAGATTGTTATTACAAAGCTTGTCTGTGCTGTTGAACATGAACAGAAATTAGCACAGGAGTGCTGAGACAACAGAATGGAGGAAGAAATGCATTTAGAGCTCCCTGGCAGGAAAGTGATGCCCAGTCTGGTCCAACTAACCTTGTTGTCTTTTATGGCTATTAATAGGCACTTATCAGTGGCAGGCATAAATTATATATTTTCAAAACTTTATCTGTAAAGTAAATATTCTTATTTATTTGTCAATGGCTAAAATTAAAAGGGAGTTCACGGTTCACATCTTGCTGAAGCCTGGCTTGGAGAATTTTGAGCATACTTTACTAGCATGTGAGATGAGTGCAATTATGCAGTAGTTTGAGCATTCTTTGGCATTGCCTTTCTTTGGAATTGGAATGAAAACTGACCTTTTCCAGTCCCGTGGCCACTGCTGAGTTTTCCAGATTTGCTGGCATATTGAGTGCAGCACTTTCACAGCATCATCTTTCAGGATTTGAAACAGCTCAACTGGAATTCCATCACCTCCACTAGCTTTGTTTTTAGTGATGCTTTCTAAGGCCCACTTGACTTCACATTCCAAGGTGTCTGGCTCTAGATTTAGTCATCACATCATCATGATTAACTGGGTCATGAAGATCTTTTTTGTACAGTTCTTCCATGTATTCTTGCCACCTCTTCTTAATATCTTCTGCTTCTGTTAGGTCTAGACCATTTATGTCCTTTATCGAGCCCACCTTTGTATGAAATGTTCCCTTGGTATCTCTAATTTTCTTGAAGAGATCTCTAGTCTTTCCCCTTCTGTTCTTTTCCTCTATTTCTTTGCATTGATTACTGAAGAAGGCTTTCTTATCTCTTCTTGCTATTCTCTGGAACTCTGCATTCAGATGCTTGTATCTTTCCTTTTCTCCTTTGCTTTTCGCCTCTCTTCTTTTCACAGCTATTTGTAAGACCTCCCCAGACAGCCATTTTGCTTCTTTGCATTTCTTTTCCATGGAGATAGTCTTGATCCCTGTCTCCTGTACAGTGTCACGAACCTCATTCCATAGTTCATCAGGCACTCTGTCTATCAGATCTAGACCCTTAAATCTATTTCTCACTTCCACTGTATAATCATAAGGGATTTGATTGAGGTCATACCTGAATGGTCTAGCGGTTTTCCCTATTTTCTTCAATTTGAGTCTGAATTTGGTAATAAGGAGTTCATGATCTGAGCCACAGTCAGCTCCTGGTCTTATTTTTGTTGACTGTATAGAGCTTCTCCATCTTTGGCTGCAAAGAATGTAATCAATCTGATTTCGGTGTTGACTATCTGGTGATGTCCATGTGTAGAGTCTTCTCTTGTGTTGTTGGAAGAGGGTGTTTGCTATGACCAGTGCATTTTCTTGGCAAAACTCTATTAGTCTTTGCCCTGCTTCATTCTGCATTCCAAGGCCAAATTTGCCTGTTACTCCAGGTGTTTCTTGACTTCCTACTTTTGCATTCCAGTCCCCTATAATGAAAAGGACATCTTTTTTGGGTATTAGTTCTAAAAGAGATGTGTATAAGAGACAGNGAAAATTCTGAAAGAGATGGGAATACCGGACCACCTGACCTGCCTCTTGAGAAATCTGTATGCAGGTCAGGAAGCAACAGTTAGAACTGGACATGGAACAACAGATTGGTTCCAAATAGCAAAAGGAGTACATCAAGGCTGTATATTGTCACCCTGCTTATTTAACTTCTATGCAGAGTACATCATGAGAAACACTGGACTGGACGAAACACAGGCTGGAATCAAGATTGCCGGGAGAAATATCAATAACCTCAGATATGCAGATGACACCACCCTTATGGCAGAAAGTGAGGAGGAGCTAAAAAGCCTCTTGTTGAAAGTGAGAGAGGAGAGTGAAAAAGTTGGCTTAAAGCGCAACATTCAGAAAACGAAGATCATGGCATCTGGCCCCATGACTTCATGGGAAATAGATGGGGAAACAGTGGAAACAGTGTCAGACTTTATTTTGGGGGGCTCTGAAATCACTGCAGATGGTGACTGCAGCCATGAAATTAAAAGATGCTTACTCCTTGGAAGAAAAGTTATGACCAACCTAGATAGCATATTCAAAAGCAGAGACATTACTTTGCCAACCAAGGTCCATCTAGTCAAGGCTATGGTTTTTCCAGTAGTCATGTATGGATGTGACAGTTGGACTGTGAAGAAGACTGAGCTGTCAGGAGCCAGCGTGAGGAATCCCACCCGTGACAAGTTCATGCAGCAGAGATTTGATGGGCAAGGACGAGTCAGATCTCAGGTTTTCCCCCTGGTATTTCCTGAGCATGTACCCCAAAAACAAGAATCTGCCTGCTTTTCCACTCTTCTGACTTTCTCTGGAAAAAGTTAACTCAGGGCTTTAGTCTTCTGCATTTGAAAGGAGTGTTTCAGCTCAACTCCCCTCTGATAACACTCTAACTTACCTAACAGGTTCCCTGGACCTTACAGCCCCCAACTGCGAGGGGCACAAAGCTTAAGTATCTTAAAGTTACAGAGCCTTTTCAAAAACATATTGGTGACAGGATTTCACTGTTGACTCAATGATTGCCGCCAGACCTCCTCATTCTTTATCTTTTAGGCACCTGGGAGGATGTTTATCAATGTAAACGGGATATGGAAAAGGATATATAGTAATTTTGATGTTAGCAACACTAGACTTTTGAGTTAACACAAATAAGTCTTCTGGTTAACAAACACTTATCAGAAAAGAGCCGTAAAATGTTAATTGGCCTTTTGGAAAGAAGATGATGTAAATCACCTAAGGCTTGTGTATACAACTAAGTATGCAGAGAGAAAAGCCTGATTTTGATAAGAGTCTGAGCTGCTGACGCTGCATAATTTTATATATTATCCATTGATCTCTATGTAAAATAAAAAAAGCGTATAAAATACCTTGAAGAACAGTAGGGGCCGGAGCCAGATGCTGGACTGGTTTCCCTCGTGTCTCCTACTCTAATTTCAGGCTGAATTCCCATCTGGGTCGTGGAGGCTCGCCATGTCTACTTACCTGTCCCAGCTTTTAAGTTCCACACGAAAGGGAGCCCAGGGCAGGGCAGCTTAGAGATTCAAGCGGGCGCCAGTGGCCCCACGTAGATGGTGCAAGCTCCTTGTCTGGAACTTTATTGGCTTTCCACATAAACCAAGTTATTCAGCCTTCTTTTCTCCACCTAAATTTTCCTACTATACTATTATTCCCTAATCTTATATATCTAAATAAACAATTCTTTCTAAGACGCCGATGCCGTCTCCCCTTCGAATTCCCTGGATCCACTGGGACTGGACCCCAGCACTGAGCGCCAAAGAATTGATGCTTTTGAACTGTGGTGTTGGAGAAGACTCTTGAGAGTCCCTTGGACTGCAAGGAGAACCAACCAGTCCATTCTGAAGGAGATCAGCCCTGGGTGTTCTTTGGAAGGAACGATGCTAAAGCTGAAACTCCAGTACTTTGGCCACCTCATGCAAAGAGTTGACTCATTGGAAAAGACTCTGATGCTGGGAGGGATTGGGGGCAAGAGGAGAAGGGGATGACAGAGGATGAGATGGCTGGATGGCATCACGGACTCAATGAACGTGAGTCTGAGTGAACTCCGGGAGTTGGTGATGGACAGGGAGGCCTGGCGTGCTGTGATTCATGGGGTTGCAAAGAGTTGGACATGACTGAGCGACTGAACTGAACTGAAAACTAAAAGGAAATGGCAACCCAATCCAGTATTCTTGCCTGGGAAGTCCCGTGAACAGAGAAGCTTGGTGGGCTTCAGTCCATGGCGTCGCAGAGTCAGGCATGACTAAGTGACTAAACAGCAACAACAAAACTAAGACAGGAAGAGGGTAAATAGCTTGCCTGAAATGGTTGGGCTGAGACACAAATCTTGGATTGCTTGAGCCCCAAACTGATGGTTTTAAAACCTCCACTGTATTTCCATACTTGATGCTACTCCCACGCAAATCTCCCAGCATCAACCCCAAACCCTCAAGATCACTGAGAAAGAATGTACATCTGAACCATCTTTGCATTTCTCACACTGCTTCACTTGATGTTCTGTATATATTAGATGCTCTATATTTAATTGTCAAATGATGAATAATTAACATTTTTGTAGAACAGAGTCTGAATCAGGTCCTGAGAGGTGCCACAGGCTTGTTTGCATGTAAAATGGAAAACAGTACCAAAAATTTAAAAATCTCTTTACTTTTTTGTCAATGATGTTTTAGTAATTGTAAACATAAAGGGGGAATCATTAATTCAGTAGAAGGCAGGAGTATGTTTGGGTTTGTGGGGAGACTGTGACAGCTGAAGGGCAGACTCAAAATGTTGCAGCCCTCCTTACCTACCGCTTTACAGTGGCCTCATCGTGGGCAGAGTGCCCTTCCCTGGCCCTTGACTTTCAGCTTGACCTGCTGACTTGCTTTGTCCTACCATGTGTAGACAGGTACGAATGAGAGCCATTTCCAAATCTAGACCCTAGAAGGCCTCATGTGTTTCTGTTTGCCTTCTCACACTTAGAGCATGAGAAAGCTTTCCCCAACCTGGGACCCAAATGAGACACATGGAATATAGCTGAGTCTCAGGACCTACCCTAGTTTGCCCAATTCCCAGTTGTATGAGCTTTACCATCCAATTGCAGAGCCAGTAAAATAACAATTTCTGTAAAAGCCATCGAGTGTTGTGGCAGAACTAATGAATATCGAAAATATTTCAGAATGTTTTCAGAATTAAATGCCAGGGGCTCTAGATCAGCAATATGCTGTACTAACAGATAACAATTTGCTGTCTGTCTCTCACCTTTTGATTCTTTCAAGAGATGACCAGGGCTGAGAAGCTAGGAACTGATTAGCCAAATGAACAACTACAGGCACCTCTATCTTTCAAGAAGAGCAGCCTCCCTGGGCTAATTCCTTAATGTAGAGATTAGTTCTCTTTTAGCAGTTTGGACTTGGATGCTATAAGAAAATTTCTTGTATGGTCTATAATTTATTTAAAAATATGTCTTGTGTTATATGTATTTTGTCTGCATGTATTTGTGTGTGTTAGTTTTCGGTCTACACCTTGGAGATCACTAGTGAGCATTTGAGGCCTCAATTCAAGAGTATTCACTACTGGCCTTGTTACTTAGCATTTCAGAGTCAATATTCAGAAATTTCAGGCTCTGCTGGGCCCTTCAACTGTCTTCATCTGTGATCAGCACCAGATGGCTTATTAATTAGTATAATATAAGGAATGATCATAATTTCTGGTTTGAGTGGTTTCAATATGTGTAGATTGGCTAGAAATAATATCTATATTTCTGCCTTTGCATGAATTTGGATAAGAGGTCTAGAGAAGCCAGGATCCTATACCTTTTAGACTGACCCCCATGTCTGTGATTATGTCTGGTTCTTGAGTGCTGCTGCTTTTAGAGGAGTCATTTCTATCTTATGTAGAAACGAAGCAAAGTGTTTACTGAATACCTGAAAGGACCAAGTTATGCTTACTTTCTCATAAATGTTGTTTGTGTAACTACTACTACTACTACTAAGTCACTTCAGTCGTGTCCGACTCTGTGTGACCCCATAGACGGCAGCCCATCAGGCTCCCCCGTCCCTGGGATTCTCCAGGCAAGAACACTGGAGTGGGTTGCCATTTCCTTCTCCAATGCATGAGAGTGAAAAGTGAAAGTGAAAGTCGCTCAGTCGTGCCCGACCCCTAGCGACCCCATGGACTGCAGCCCAGCAGGCTCCTCCATCCATGGGAGTTTCCAGGCAAGAGTACTGGAGTGGGGTGCCATTGCCTTCTCCGTTTGTGTAACAGAATATTATTTATGATTTTAACCATAGCAATTTAGTGGTGACATCTTAGGAGAGGAGACCTAGAGAAACTGTTTTGTCTCTCACTATTGGAGTTCACCAGTGTTTACCCAAACAATGTAATAATCAGGTACAAATGAATTGTCTTTGCTCAGTTTACAATGGCTTCTTAAAGACTGAGTTAAAAGCCAATGATAAGTTCAGTTCAGTCGCTCAGTTGTGTCCGACTCTGCAATCTCATGGACTGCAGCATGCCAGGCTCCCTGTCCATCACCAACTCCTGGAGTTTACTCAAAGTCTTGTTCATTGAGTCAGTGATGCCATCCAACCATTTCATCTCTATCATCCCCTTCTCCTCCTGCCTTCAATCTTTCCCAGCATCAGGATCTTTTCAAATGAGTCAGTTCTCTGCATCAGGTGGCCAAAGTGTTGGAGTTTCAGCTTCAGCATCAGTCCTTCCCATGAATATTCAGGACTGATTTTCTTCAGGATTGGCTTTTCTGGAGACGGCATGGGACTTGGGATATTTAATCCATCTGTGTTTTCATCTGCACCCGATCAAGCCCACCAAGGCAGAATGGACTTTAAAAGTTAAGGGAGAAATAGTCCTGGACCATGTGATGTTCTGGTTCAGCTGTGCCCATTGGTACATGAAGACATGCCGATCCCCCTTTTCCCTCTGGGATCTGGCAGGTAACACTCTTCTCACCCCAATTAGGAAGGAGACAGAATGGCAATTTAAGCGTTTCACTGAGTGGAAATATCAGAAGTATATAGGGTACTGAGAACTTTGTAGACAGAATGAAAAGGAAAGAAAGAAGAAGATCCAAGAAGGTAAGCAAGATAGGGGGAAGTGAATCCAAGGCAACTGTATTGGAGTGCATGATTAAAAATTTTAAGAAAGGATTTGAAGGAGACTATGGGATGAAGCAGACCCACATTACTTTGCCAACAAAGGTCCATCTAGTCAAGGCTATGGTTTTTCCAGTGGTCATATATGGATGTGACAGTTGAACTATAAAGAAGGCTGAGTGCTGAAGAATTGATGCTTTTGAACTGTGGTGTTGGAGAAGACTCTTGAAAGTCCCTTGGACTGCAAGGAGATCCAACCAGTCCATCCTAAAGGAGATCAGTCCTGGGTGTTCATTGGAAGGACTGATGCTGAAGCTGAAACTCCAATACTTTGGCCACCTGATGCAAAGAGCTGACTCATTTGAAAAGACCCTGATGCTGGGAAAGATTGAGGGCAGGAGGAGAAGGGGACAACAGAGGATGAGATGGTTGGATGGCATCACTGACTCAGTGGACGTGGGTTTGGATGGACTCCAGGAGTTGGCGATGGACAGGAAGGCCTGGCATCTGCGGTTCATGGGGTCGCAGAGTCGGACACGACTGAGTGACTGAACTGAACTGAACTGATGGGGTGAAGATGATGCCTAACCACCTCTGCATACTCTGTGAGGTCAAATGGCCCTGTATGGGATTAGGATGGCCACCAGAGGGCACCATGGACTTACACGCAGTAAATTTAGTAAAATTAGTTTGTGCCATAGTCATCAGAAAGTCTGGACATCCAGATCAATTTCCATATATTGACTCATGGCTAGAGTTAGCTCAAGACCCCCCTCCTTAGACAAGATTCTATACCAAGAAAGGGAAAGGAACAATATTAATGGCACAAAAATCAACTAATGATAAAAAAGAAATTCTGCAGGATTTGGATGGGGGTGACCTGCCCCCTCCCCCATACTGGTTGATGGTGTGCCTGCCCCCCAGTGCTCCACCAGGACCAGAGGGCGCCTTAATGCCCGATCCAGGGCCAGGTGAAGTTCCTGCAGCAGCCACTACTCCTCTGCCAACTTTCCTCAGAGATCATAGAGCTGACATTCTGGTAGGCTCTGGTCCCAGCAGTAGGAGCTTCTGGTCAACACCCGCAGGATTCTTTCTCAGCCGGACCTCCCAAGCTGTAACCTCCCCTCCTGGTGAGTACAGATGAAAAGGGGGCAGGAGATACAGGAATTAGACAGAGACTGTTCTGCTAAGGAACAGGGGGGGGGAAAAACTCACTGCAGATGCCCGTCGGAGAGGTACAACAGCCCTCAGTTCAGGACTCAGATGGACACTATCACCAGCCTCCTGTAGTCTATTATTACCAACCATTTTCTTCTACAGATATGTTAAACTGGCAAAGACACACTCCACCATACCCAGGAGAGCCACAAGATATGACTAGACTAATGGAAACTATATTTCAAACCTACCGCCCTACATAGGATGACATAAACCCACTACTAGTCTCCCTTTTCATCACTGAAGAAAGACACAGGATCCTAACTGAGGCTAGAAAGTGGCTAGGAGAAATGGCACCTGAGGGTACCATAACCCACAGCAGTGGGCAGAACTAGCCGCCCCTGGTAAGAGGCCCAATTGGGACTATAACACAGGAAGGAAGGGGCCACTTGGAGAGATTTCTGGCAGCTATTCTACGAGGCCACAAGAGAGGGGTCCGAAAACCTATGAATATGACAAAACCCTCTGAAGTGATTCAAAGGGAGACTGAATCACCCTCTGAGTTCTACGAAAGATGGTGTGAGGCCTATAGACCTTAAATGCCAATAGATCCAGAGGCCACTGGATATCAGATGGTGATAAATGCAGTCTTTGTGTCTCAAGCTTACCCCGATATCAGATGCAAGCTTCAAAAGGTGGACAGGGTATTATTGGCCATGACTAGCTCACAAATAATTCAGATCGCTGATAGAGTATTCAGGAATAGAGATGTGGAGACAAAAAGGGAAGTTGAGAAAAGGCGGAGAGAAGATAATAAAAGGGCAGGCCAGAGGGTCGCAGTACTGGTTGCAGCCAGCCCCCTCTGAACCAGAACCAGCCTACAGACCCTCTACAAGAAGGCCCAGGGTCACCCTACAACCAAATCAATGTGCCCAATGCTGGGGTTTCAGCCACTGGAAAAGTGAATGCCCCCAAAACAGCAGGGAAAAGGATTTAGCATTGGCTGTTACAGGGCTGGCTGGACTAGAGACTGAATATGGGTGCTGGGGCTCAAAGATGCAGGTTCCTGAGAGCCCATGGTACAGTTAAAAGTGGGGGACTAAATTATTGACCTTATGGTGGACACTGGAGTGGAAATGTCAGTGGTGACCAAACTGGTGGCACCCCTCTCAAAAAAGGCCACTGCTATAGCAGGAGTAACTGGGGAAGAGCCATTCTAATTAGGCCACTCTGCCTACCCCGAAAATGTTAGATGGGGGGGACACCAAGTGACTCATGAATTTCTATACATCCCTGAATGCCCAGTACCTTTGTTGGGAAGAGACTTGCTATCTAAATTAGGGGCACAAGTGATCTTTTATCCCCATGAAAGACCCACTTTTTGAGTGGGCTCACCACCTATTTACTGTCCCTCTTGGTAACCCCACAAGACTAATGGAGGTTGCACGATCTCCTGGAAGGGAAGCCAAATGGGCTAAACAGTTGAGAGAGAAAGAGAGAGAGAACTCAACAATTCTCTGAGGTCTAGGCAGAAGACACCACCCCCCCCAACCAGGCTTGCAAAACAACAAGCCCCAGTGGTAAAAGAACTCAAACCCGGTGCCACCCCAGTCAGAAAACGTCATTACCCATTGTCACTAAAGGCTCAAGTTGGCATTTTGCCACACATAAACAGACTGAAAGAGGTGGGCATCCTGATTGAATGCCAGTCAGCCTGGAACACACTGATCCTACCAGTCAAGAAAGAAGGGGGACAGGACAGGACCTGTGCAGGACCTCAGACTGGTCAATCAGGCCACTGTGACTCTGTATCCCACTGTTCCTAACCCCTATACTTTACTTAGCCTCCTCCCAACCAGTGCTAAGATCTATATTTGTTTAGATCTCAAGGATGCCTTCTTCTGTATACACCTCGCCCTGGTGTCTCAACTCATTTTTGCTTTTGAATGGGAAGACCCAGCAGAGGGCACCAAACCACAGTTCACCTGGACTTGCCTCCCACAAGGATTTAAGAATTCCCCAACCATCTTTGGGGAAGCCTTGGCTTCTGACCTGGACTCATTCCAGCCAGAGAGGTTCGGATGCTGCTTGCTTTTGGCTGCCGAGAATGGAGAAGACTGCTGGGAAGGGACCAAGACTTTACTAGAGTTGTTGATGGAGTCTGACTAATGAGTCTTGAAAAAGAAGGCACAGATCTGCAGAGAGGAGGTAAGATATTTAGGGTTTGTTCTGAGAGGAGGCATGAAGCTGTTAGACCAGTCCAGAAAAGAGGTCATTTTGAGAATCCCACAACCAAGAACCAGACAACCAGAGAGTTCTTGGGAGCCACTGGGTTCTGTAGGATTTGGATTCTGGGCTATTTCCAGATGGCCCAGACGTTATATGAACTCCTAATTGGACCAGAAGGAGATTGACAAATTGGAATGAGAGACAGCAACAGGCTTTTGAGGAACTAAAGCTGGCAATTACGTCAGCACCTGCTTTGGGCCTGCCAGACCTTGCTAAGCCGTTTACTCTTTACATGACTGAAAAGGACAAGGTGGCTATGGGAGTGTTGACTCAGACTATGGGGACATGGAACAGACCCATGGCTTCTCGAAATGGCTGGACGATGTTGCCACTGGGTAGCCGGGACGCTTATGGGCAGTTGCTGTGGTTGCCTTACTGGTCCGGGAGGCAACCAAGCTGACTTTGGGCCAAGACTTGATCATAAAAGTTTCCCATGAGGTCAACACTCTCCTGTGAGGGGACCCCCATAAATGGTTGTCAACTTCCCAGATTACTTAATACCAGGGACTGCTATGTGAGAACCCCCATGTTACTACCAACCCTTGTCAGGCCCTGAATCTGGCCACTCTCCTTCCTGTGGGAGAAGGTGGACCCTCACATGACTGCAAGGAAATATGCCAGCAGATCTGACTTGAGAGACCAGCCAATCCTGGACCCAAATTTGGTCCTGTACAGCGATGGCACCAGCCTGGTGAAACAAGGGCAATGACTGTTGGATATGCGGTAGTCATAGAAGAAACCATTGTTGAGGCTAGCTCTCTGCCATCACACTGGCCTGCTCAATGGGCCCTCCAGCTGTCAAAAGATAAGCAGACAAAGGTTTACACAGACTCTAGGTATGCTTTTGCTACTTTGCATGTACGTGGGGCTTTATATAAAGAGAGTGGTCTTCTGACAGCCAACAGAAAGGACGTTAAAAACAAGGAGGAAATCTCGACTCTATCAGATGCTGTATGGGAACCTGAAAAGGTAGCAGTGATCCACTGTCGGGGTCACCAAAAGGAAGACACCCCACAAGCATGGGGAAACTGACTGGCAGATAAAGCCACAAAACACGTGGCTGAGAAATTTGGGGCTGATGGTGGGGAATCTATCAGAACTTTGTACTGTCAAAAATGCCTGAGTTATCACTTTCACTTCTCACTTTCTGCATTGGAGAAGGAAATGGCAACCCACTCCAGTGTTCTTGCCTGGAGAATCCCAGGGATGGGGGAGCCTGGTGGGCTACCGTCTATGGGGTCGCACAGAGTCGGACACGACTGAAGCGACTTAGCAGCAGCAACAGCTCCCACAGTATACCTCAGCCTAAGACCAGCTGGCTGAAGCAGAAAGGGCCACCCAAAATGAAAAAGGTTGGTGGGAACTGCCGGATGGCAGGTTACTGGTTCCTGAGGCATTAGACCCCACACTGGTGTCTCAGGTTCACCAGGCAACTCACTTGGGACATGACAAAATTGAAGAATTAATTGCAAAATATATCTTAATTCCATGACTTTTCTCCTTATGTAGAATGGAATTTCAGAACAGTTCTGCTTGCTCACAGATCAGTGCTACCCCTGGACATAAACAAAACCCTCCAGGAATCCAATTAAAAGGCACTCTACCCTTTGAACATTTATAAGTGGACTTTACTGAGATGAAACCCTACCAACACTATCGTTATTTACTGTTCATGGTATATACCTTCGCAGGAAGGGTGGAGGCCTTCGCTACCTGAACTAAAAAAGCAAATGAAATGACTCACTGCTTCAAGAAACAATCCCCAGATTCGGGTTCCCAACCTGTATAGGATCAGACAATGGCCCTACCTTTGTAGCTGACTTAATCCAACAGATATGTAAAGCTCAAATATCAAGTGGATATGGCATATAGGCCCCAGAGTTCTGGAATGGTGGAAAGAACCAACCAAACTCTTAAAGAGATACTTTCAAAATGGATAATAGAGACTGATTATTCAAGGATGGACTTGCTTCTGTCAGCCTTACTCAAATTAAGAGTAACCCCGCATTCCCATGGTTATTCTCCTTATGAAATTGTCTATGGGAGACCCCCTCCCATAGTAAGATGGTGTTGGCAAATTGGCCACAGGTAAGGGGGGATGGGATTTCACAACAGATGGAACAACTGGGTAATGTAATAAATCAGGTAACTTAAGTTTGTACAAGAAAGGTGCCGTCCCCCCTTGGGGAACAGATTCACGAGTTTGTGCCTGGTGATCAAGTGTGGGTCAAGGACTGGAAACACGAATCCTTGGCCCCACATTGGAAGTGTCCATATACTGTTATTCTAACCACACATACAGCAGTTAAAGTTGCAGGTGTCACTCCCTGGATCCACCATGCAAGGGTGAAAAGAGCATACCACGCAGACCTGGAGGATGCCGAGTGGACTACACAAAAGGACCCCATTGATCCCCGTGAAACCAAATCATCTTAGAGAAGAGATGAAGCTCTGCAATCAACTGCTGCTTCAAGGACTTGCTGGTATTCTCTTGAGACTAGTTATAGTTTCAGCACAAGACAACGTTTTCATTTCATGGGCACATTCCTGTACTGACTTCCATAAAAAATCTAACTGCTGGGTGTGTGGAGCCATGCCCATGTCTGTCATGGATGGACTCCCATGGTGGGTATCACCTCTATGGAGGGGTGATATACCTAGCTTATGTGATTTTTTTGCATCAGGCAAAACAACAAAAATCTTGTATAGAAACTGTAATCACAGCTGCCACTACCCATTGGTGCAATTAAAAGGCCGACGATCTGACAAACAGCCATGGGATACATTTTAATTGTATTCTTAGCTCAGAAAATGCTTCTCAGTATTACGCGACAGCCAGTAAGTCCAAACAATAGAAATTAACTGATATTTTCACCAATTTTACCAGATATGGGATGAATACATGTGGATTACTCCAGAAAAAGGGCCAAGTTGTTATGATAGCTGAAATTTGCTGGGAACAAGATGTACACAGTATTGGATGTAATGACCGAATAATAGATAAAAAGAATTTAAAACCAATAGGCTTTCGACAGAGAGAACAGTGCTGTAAGACCTATATGATCCCAATCAATCCACCCAATGGCCCGGGACAGACTGGGGACTCAACCCCAAAATCAGGTGCATTGCTCCTAATGGCACCCATTGGTTGTGTGGGACTAACTTATGGCCTTGGCTGCCCCCAGGATGGATGGGAGGTGTACTTTAGTTCTGGCCTTTGCCCATGGAAACATCAGGTCAATAATACAAGAGCCTTTAAATTTGCCCTCCCTACAGGCCAGATGGTCACGATCAGTTTTCCGTTGGTATGTTTATTTGGCTGCTCTATTTGTTCCCTCATTGGGCACTACGGATATAATGATTAGAGTTGAAGCTCTAACTAATTTCACCCAAAGAGCCCTAAATGACAGCCTAAGAGCTATTCAAGCACTAAATACGAACAAATACAAATGAGAAAAGTGGTAATTCAAAATAGAATGGTTTTAGACATACTACAGCTGCTAAAGGAGGGATCTGTGCTATAATCAAGGCTGAATGTTGTGTATATATTCCTGATTTATTTGGCAATATATCAGCCACTCTAGATGACATGAAAGATCAAGTAAAAGCTATGTCTGATGATCTTCATTTTTGGACTTCTGTTCTATCATGGGTAAAGTGTGATTAGTGGAAAACTATCAACCGTTGTTATAGTTGTTCTGTTGATTCTGTTATGTGGATCCTGTATTCTCCAATGTGTTGTTAACTTTGTATCACAGAGGCTGACTTCATTTACCCAAATATATACCAGGAAGCCTAAAATGCAGTACATCCTGATGAGTGATGCTCACACTGGAAGTTGAGAGCGTCAAGAGGGGTGAATGAAGGAGAGGGAAGGAACAGGCTAAGTTGACTCCATTTTGAAAAAGAAGGAAACTCCATCTTACATTCCCAGTGAACTTTGGACTATATACTTGCTTACATTTTCAGTGAACTTTGGACTATGTTCATGGTAGCCATGGAGTTAACATACCTAAGGTCAAACAGGCCTCTCGGACCAGAAAACACCAGATTCCATACCAAGATTTCCCATCGCCAGAAAGAATGTAATAATCCTCTATGTAGCCAATCACCTTTGTAATCTTTATGGCCCCCATTGTTGTAGGCTACAATGTATAACCAACTGACCCTTCTTATTAGGAATCATGGCTGTAACCTGATTGTATCTCCCTTTACATTTTCCAGGATAGGTTTAAGGAATTTGGGGATGTGAGCTTGAGCAGGTACACTTAAGGTATATAAGGTTTTCACAAAAGTCGTTAGGGGTCCCTGGCTAAAGAGGAAACTCTGCCTTGGACCTGCCGGTATAATAAACTGCACCCCACTATTCACGCTGTCCTTCTGAATGAGTTTGCTTTCTGGAGCATTTGGCTGTAACAGTTGCTCTAAGAGAGGAGTTTATAAGATTGTCTGTCTGCTACCAGGTTTTTGCTGAAACAGAGCTTCCTCAGGCAGGCATTTTAAGGGGAGCTGGAGTCATCCTAGGGACATGGCCTTAAGCTCTTAGATGCCATGCTAGAGTTTTGTCAAGTTTTTTAGTGCAGGAATTTAAATTGAGTTGTTAGGTGTCAAGAGAGTTGTTTGTTTTTGTAGTTCTCAGTATCAATAAGAATGAATCTCAAAAACATGTTGAGCTATTTATTTCATATTATGATATTTTACTGTATATGTGGTTTGACTCAGTTTTTAAAAATGACTAGTTATAAATAAAAATGTCAAGATAATGGGCAGGTAGATCTACTGCATCCTGGGAATCATTCATTCTGTCTCTTTAGAATTGTAATTCTTGTCCAGAAATGCTCTTTCTTTTCAACCAAATTCTTAAATTCAGGCTGCCACATTCTCATTTTTTAGCTCCTGATTTCTTTTTTGAAGTCCCCAGGAACTTGATTTCTTCTTTTATGTGGGAATGTATTTGCACTACAGGCAGCATCATTCTCATGGATTAGGAAGGGAAGGACTCCTGCTGAAGATTTGCAATAACAGCTGGCACCTCCCCCCATAACCAAGCCTGGAGCTGGTACAGACTTGACTCAAGTCACATGTATACCTAAGCAAGCATATGACTTGTAGCTAGAACTCTTTTTTTCTTATAATAAGTGTAGTATAAAGTTTCCACATGTTTTTGGATATTGGGTTAAGATAAACAGATTCCTCCATTATCTTGTAATATAAAGTCAGGTGACTTATACTGAGAATTTATTCTATTTTTCAAGTAAATGAAAATTCAAATAAGTAAACTCTTAGGCATTTTAAATCATCTTATTTCTGGTTTCAATTTTGAAATACTCAATGTATGAAAAATTGATTTAACTTATATGTGTTTCGTGCTTTTAACAGCTTGGCCAACTCTCTGCAGGCTTAACTTTTATTTTTGCTACAATCTTTCCATTATAATATATGCTTATTTGAACTTTGGAACTCTAAGTTTTCCTCCTTCAACATTTAGTGTTAAGTGTTAAGACAGCCTGAGCCTAGGCTCTAGTGAACTGAATATTGATGTGAGTTTTCTGAGGCCTAAATCTTGCAGTCAGATTGGGTCGTATAATACCTGAATCAATATGGAATATCCAGAAGTGGGATATTTGGTAAGAGGAATCAGATGCTTAGTAAGATTATACTTGAGAGAAGTTAGATCTTCTCCTACTTTAATTTTCATGTTCTCACAAAATAGCAACTAATTCAGATACATTTCTTTTTTGAAATATGTGAAAATATATGAAATATTATCCTCTGTACCATGCACTGCATTCCGAGCTTTTCTTGTATCTGCCCTGTTCACATTTGCTTCTTAGGCAACCAAAGTTATTTGGATGCAAATAATCATCTCTAGTTTCTTGCTGTTTCTTCTGAGTTTCATGTTGGGAGGTAAAGTCCTTGAATAAACCAGAAGAGGGAGTAGATGAAAGAAGGAAGAGGACTATGATTCATTCATGGTTTGGTTCTCTTATGGGGGAAAGAAGAGTCATGTTCTTCTGGACACTGCAGCCTGGAAGCCTGGAATTAGGTTCATACCGTATTTGGGAACATCTGCCTTATTCTAGTTCAGAGAATGCACTTCTCATTTCATCCCCCTAGGTGATATTGTTAGTGAAAATTGAAACTTGAGCTTATTTCAGTGTTCTCATCTTTACCTCATGGCCACTATTGCCTTGCCTTCCCAGGTGGCACTAGCGGTAAGGACCCACCTGCCAATGCGGGAGATGCAGAAGTGGGTTCATCCCAGGACCAGGAAGAGCCCCCCTGGAGGAGAGCATGGCAACCCACTCCAGTATTCTTGCCTGGAAAATCCCATGGACAGGGGAGCCAGATGGGCTACAGTCCATGCGCTCGCAGAGTTTGACACGACTGAAGTGACTTAACACGCATACACATACACTACTGCCTTACAGGGTACTGCCCTAGATATCAGAAGAGGGAGAGGCCATTTTCCCCAAAGACCACATCCTCTCTGCCTCAGTGAAGATACTTATCTGGGAATCTATTTTAATGAGAAGAGCAAGCGGCAGGAGGAACTAAAAGACTGAAATAGTTTAATCCAAATGAGGCATGGGATAATACCTGAAATGACTGTATAAATTATTGAAATCAAACATAAGTTTAAATCAAATTATATATTAAACACACACATACATATATATCTATGTATATACACTGTAAATATGTGTGGATGTCTGTATATGTATACATGTGTATATATGTAGAGTATGTGTGTGTGTCGGAGAAGGCAATGGCACCCCACTCCAGTACTCTTGCCTGGAAAATCCCATGGATGGAGGAGCCTGGTAGGCTTCAGTTCATGGGGTCGCTAAGTCGGACCTGACTGAGCAACTTCACTTTCACCTTTCGCTTTCATGCACTTCATGGGATAATACCTGAAATGACTGTATAAATTATTGAAATCAAACATAAGTTTAAATCAAATTATATATTAAACACACACATACATATATATCTATGTATATACACTGTAAATATGTGTGGATGTCTGTATATGTATACATGTGTATATATGTAGAGTATGTGTGTGTGTCGGAGAAGGCAATGGCACCCCACTCCAGTACTCTTGCCTGGAAAATCCCATGGATGGAGGAGCCTGGTAGGCTTCAGTTCATGGGGTCGCTAAGTCGGACCTGACTGAGCAACTTCACTTTCACCTTTCGCTTTCATGCACTGGAAAAGGAAATGGCAACCCACTCCAGTGTTCTTGCCTGGAGAATTCCAGGGACGGGGGAGCCTGAGGGGCTGCCGTCTGTGGGGTCGCACAGAGTCGGACACGACTGAAGTGACTTAGCAAAAATGTGTGTGTGTGTCTGTATATGTATATATTGCCATCATCTAAGGAGAAGATGCAGCTTAGAGAAAGACAAGAGCAGTTACAAAATAAAAGCCAAAGATGCTCCATTCCACTATTCATTAAACATATTATATAAAATTTGTAACCTAGCTGTGTTTTCCATCTTGAATTAATTCTTAATTGCCATCTAGTGCCTTTAATTATATGCTCCTCCATAGACTGAAATCTCACTGAAAGTTTTAGTTTCTAGAAAGATGAAACATATATAGTGTGCGTTCAGTAATTAATTTCTGAGTGAATTAACAATTAAGATTAATTCTCTTGATTTCTCAAATGCAGGAGAACTAAGTTTGAACCGCAAGGTCACTGTCGCACGAAGTGAAATGTGGTAGAAATACCTTTACATTCTTCCTTTTATATAATGAATAATGGAAGTCTAGAAGGGAGAGGAAGTCTCTATTCTTCTGCATGGTTCCATTACTAAAGGAACACTGCCCCAAGGTGAAGGATGTTTCCTCAGCACAGGAAAGATGTGAACGCCTCAAAGAAGATAAAACATGCAAGCCCAGTAGTCAGACAGCCTTGATTTCAAACTCAGAGAGCCTCTTGGAGGCCCGAGGGTGAGCTACCATGCGAGGTTTCCATCTTTTAATTTTTTACTTTGTTTTATTTTCCAAGTGTTTTGCTAAGGTATAACTGACATATAGAATACTAGCTTCAAGTGTACAACATAATGATTTGATGTTTGTATATATTGCAAAATAATCACCACACTGAGTCAAACATAGTCACAACTGTTTTTTCTTGTGATCAGGACTTTTAAGATCTACTCTCTTAGTAACCTTCAAATATGCAATACATTGTTATTACTATAGTCACCATGCCTATATTATATCCTCAAGATTTATTTATTTTATAACTGGGATTTTGCGCCTTTTGACCCCTGTTGCTCAGTTATCCCACTCGCACTTCATCATCTGTTTTCTGTATCTTTGAGCTTGAGTTATATGTGTTGGTCTTAGGTTCCCCATATGAGTGAGATCATAGGGTATTTGTCTTTCTCTGACTTAACTTTTTTTAGCAGAATGCCCTCAAGGTCTATTCATGTTATCGCAACTGGTCAGATTTCCTTCTTTTTTAATGGCTGAGTAGTATTTGGGATTCTCATCTTCAGTGAGGAAAGTGAACAGCCACATCGAGCAGGGCACGAAATGCTCATGTTGGCTGCAGGCTTATGCATGAATTAGGCTCAGGAGCTCGGCTGTCTTTGCCTGACACATCTTTCAAGGAAATACTGATAAGAAAAAAGTGTAATCATACCCCTCTTCCCTCACCCAATTACCAGAGGGAAAATCGAGTTTTAGCAAGAACATGACAGCTTTAAGTTTTATTATTTATTAAACATGCAATCAATCATCCAAGGATTTTCATAGAACACAAGAACATGTCTGGAAATTGCATTAATTGAAATGAATCTTGATGTATCTTTGTAAGAGATTAGAAAGCAGGAATTTTATTTTATTGCAGCAGGAAAATGTATGATTTATAAGTTAGCTGAGCTCTTGAAGCAAGTCCCTTTCTTCCTGTAAGAAGCTAAAGGCCCTTTGATAATTTTCAAAGAGAATGGACCTTCCACCTAGATTTTATACTGTGTGTGCATGCTGAGTCGCTTCAGTCATGTCCGACTCTTTGTGACCCCGTGGACTATAGCCTGCCAGGCTCCTCTGTCCATTGGATTTCCCAGCCAAGAATACTGGAATGGGTTGCCATTTCCTTCTCCAGGGAATCTTCCTGACCCGGGGATTGAACCCGCATCTCTTGTGTCTTCTGCATTGGCAGGCAGGTTCTTTACCACTAGCACCACCTGGGAAGCCCAGATTCTATACTATACTGATTCTTATCACTTTTGAGTGCTCAGCCATTTCACTATTAGATTCTAATTTGTTCCCTTATAAATCACTTTAAGGTGGACGTGCTGAATAGGAAAACCTAGTAATCCTTTCAAATGTCTGTCAAGAATCTACTACCTCAGACATATGGCCTCCAGCTAATTGAGCATCACTACATTATCAAGGACAGCAATCATTAAGGGAGAAGGAGAGACTAGGTGTCTAGGGCAAAGTGCTGATCAGCTACAAGCTTGCTGGTTTGATGTTTTCAGTAGGCTACATCAAGAGAAACTTATGGACCTATTCAATTGCACTTCATTAAACAAATCAGGAGGCTTTTTATCAATTCTGAAGAACACTTTTACATGTTTTCCCAGAAATGAAAGCAGAGTTGTAGCAAAAAGTATGCTATGCTACTGGTAAAGCTGTCAAAATAGATTTTGATGACATTCACATTTTTAAGCCTCTCTGTGGCAAAACATGATTTGTGGGAGGTGAAAGTGTACATATCATCCTAAGAGTTTTGACAAATAAATAATTTCTCTTAACTGCCTGCCATATAGGGTTTTGTCATCTGCAGAAGTTAATACATGTAAAACACACAGAAGAGCAACCAGCACATAGTAAGTACTCTATGAATGCACCCTTCTCAGCTGTTGCTTCTGATTCTACCACCAAAATAGAATTTAAGTTCTATTTCCTTTTTTCCAACTTAAAAAAAATGCAGAGATTACATGGACTTTTATGATCTTTCCAGTCTATAAAGACATAGAGCAATTTTTTACATGCTCTTCAAAGACATTCTTTGCAAAATTAAGGTTTCTAATAAAAGCAATGGCACCTTAATTTTGCAAAGAATGTCTTTGAAGAGCATGTAAAAAATTGCTCCATGTCTTTATAGACTGGAAAGATCATAAAAGTCCATGTAATCTCTGCATTTTTTAAGTTGGAAAAAAGGAAATAGAACTTAAATTCTATTTTGGTGGTAGAATCAGAAGCAACAGCTGAGAAGGGTGCATTCATGAGTACTTACTATGTGCTGGTTGCTCTTCTGTGTGTTTTACATGTATTAACTTCTGCAGATGACAAACCCTATATGGCAGGCAGTTATCATCATCCTCATGGGAGAAATGAGAAAAGGGAAGCAGAAAGAATGTCTGTAATTTGCCCAAGGTCACACAACGGTGAGTTGCAAAACCAAAATTCACACACCTACACAGTTTTGTTCCAGATTTTATGTTCTAAAAAATTACATTATCCAACCAATTCATTTTGTTTAATATCTTTTTTTGAGGGGAAGCACATAAAAGTTTCAGTTGTTCCATATTCTCACCAACATTTGTATCTTATTTTTTTCTTCCAGTTTTATTGAGATAAAATTGACATACAGCACTGTATAAGTTTAAGGTCTGCAGCATAATGATTTGGCTTACATACATCATGGAATGATTACCACTATAAGTTTATGGAATATCCCTCATCTCAGATAGGTACAGAATTAAAGAAATAGAAAAAATATTTTTCCTTGTGATGAGAGCCCTTCGGATTTACTGTCTTAACAACTATCCTGTATACTATAGAGCTGTGGTAGCTATAGTTATCATGTTGTACATTACATCCTTAGCAGTTAATTATCTTATAACTGCAGGTTTGTACCTTTTGACCACCTGCATCCAATCCCCTCTCACTCCCCACCCCCTGCCTCTGGTAACCACAAAACTGATCTGTTATTCTCTCTGTTAACAGTTGTATTTTAATTTTAGCCATTCTGATAGATATATAACAGCATCTGCTGTGGTATAAATATACACTTCCTTGATTATTAGTGAGATTGACCATCTTTTCACTTACTTAATGATGTTGCTGTTTTGTATGTTTTAATTATTGAGTTGTTCTGAAAAACAAGTCAATATCAGGAAAAGCTTTTTCATATGTTTTTCTCTGACTATATTTTCAATAGATGTCCATTATCAATCCCTTCTATTCTTACTTTGCTGAGAATTTTTTTTATCCTGAATTGGTGTTAGAATTCTGTCCATTTTATTCTATATCTATTTCAAGGATCATACAAAATTTTATTTATATCTTGTTAATTTTATTTATATCCTGTTAATTTTATTTATATCCTGAAATACTTTGATTTTCAAATGTGAAACCAACATTGAATTCCTAATATACTCCCAAATTGTTCATGATTTATTACTTTTGTATCTTCCTGGATTCTCTGGATTTTTGCATCAGTGTTCTTGAGACAAGTTAATTTTAATCTGGTTCTTTTTTAACACCTTTTTTTTCTGGTTTTGGCTTAATAGAAATGCTGAATTCTTAAAATGAGTTAATAAGTATTTGCTCATTTTCTATTTTATAGAATTTTGTATTACATTTTCCTTAAATATTTGGTTGAATTTATGAGTGAAATCATCTGGGCCTTGAGTTTGCTTTAGGAAATTATGAATTCAATGCTTTAATATGTAAAGTCCTATTCAGGTTACTTATTTCTTCTTAAGTGAGCTTTGATAAATATCTCTCAAAGAATTTGTCCATTTCATCCACGTTTATTCATGGAAAGTTGTTTATAATATCTCATTTATTCTCCTAATTCTCCTTTATTCCTTTATTTTAATGGCTATAGGATTTGTATTGATAGTCCCTCTGCATTGAAAACACTGTTAACTATATATGTCTATATATACATGTACTATTTCACTTTTTGATCACTTTGGAGATTTATTGATATACAGATATTTTCAAATGTCATCTTTTGTTTAATTGATTATTCTTTACCACTCTTCTATGTCATTTATTTCAACAGTTATCTTTATCATTTTTTCCTTTTCCTTATTTTGGTTTTATATTTCTCTACTTTTTCTTAAGGTGAAAACTTAGGTCTTTGACTCAAGACTTTTGTTGTTTTCCAGTATGAAACTTTAATACTATAATTTCCCTCTATATATTGCACAGGTTTTGATACTGGTATATTCACTCTGATTTACTTCAGAGTAGTCTCATTTCTTTTGTGATTTATTATTTGACACACAGGTTATTTAGAATGGTAGTATTTAATAGCGGGCTTCCCTGGTGGCTCAGTAGTAAAGAACCTGCCTGCCAATGCAGGAGACACAAATTCAATCCCTGCATCAGGAAGATCCTCTGGAGAAGGAAATGGCAAAATACTCCAGTATTCTTGCTTGGAAAATTCTATGGACAGAGGAGCCTGGTGGGCTACAGTCATGGTATCACAGAGTCAGACATGATTGAGCAATGAACATGCCCTTCATGCGTAAGGAGGGGACAGTGCTGAGGCTGTCATGAGCGCAGGGCCTACCGTTTGTCCAGGGGGCTAGAATTAGGGATGTAGTTTATCACACAGCCATCTGGGATGAGCCACTTTTCTGCCACCATGTTTTTTAATTTATCCACATTAAATTTAGTAAATCCTCACTTCTTGGAGATGTGGATCTTCTGGTGACCTGGCAACCTGAACTTGGCCCTGCATAGGGACTCAGTCATATGTTTCTTGTTCTACAGCTTGCTGCAGATGGATACGACTTGGCAAATGTGGATCCTGGCCACTGTGCCCTAGGGCTTTCCATAGGCATCACACATACCTGTCTGGAGTCTCAGCAGCTCCAGCACAGGACAACATCTTGTTGATGTGGATGACATGAAAGGGGTGGGGCTGCACTCAGATGGTAATTTTCTGAGGATTCCACTGTATGTTCTTTGTATCATGAAGTTTCTGTATTGACTGATAGGAATACAAAATGTGCTTTACCTTCTGTGAGCTCTGGAAATTGTTTGGCTTTTTGCTTTCCAGTGGTTCTTCCCTTATTCTTGTGGAGATTTTTTACCATGTATGCACAAATCAGTTCAGTTCAGTCACTCAGTCATGGCCAACTGTTTACGACCCCATGGACTGCAGCACGCCAGGCCTCCCTGTCCATCACCAACTCCCAGAGTTTACTCAAACATGTATCCATTGAGTTGGTGATGCCATTCAACCATCTCATCTTCTGTTGTCCCCTTCTCCTGCCTTCAAATCTTTCTCAGCTTCGGGGTCTTTTCAAATGAGTCAGTTCTTTGCTTCAGTGGCCAAAATACTGGAGTTTCAGCTTTAGCATCAGTCCTTCCAATGAATATTCAGGACTGATTTCCTTTCAGATGGACTGGTTGGATCTTCTTGCAGTCCAAGGGACTCTCAAGAGTCTTCTCTAACATCACAGTTCAAAAGCATTAATTCTTCAATGTTCAGCTTTCTTTATAGTCCAACTCTCACATCCATACATGACCACTGGAAAAACTATAGCTTTGACTAAATGGACCTTTGTTGGCAAAGTAATGTCTCTACTTTTTAATATGCTGTCTAGGTTGGTCATAACTTTTCTTCCAAGGAGCAGACATCTTTTAATTTCATGGCTGCAGTCACTATCTGCAGTGATTTTGGAGCCCCCCAAAATAAATTCTGTCACTGTGTCCACTGTTTCCCCGTCTATTTTCCATGAAGTGATGGGACCAGATGCCATGATCTTGGTTTTCTGAATGTTGAGTTTTAAGCCAACTTTTTCACTTTCCTCTGTCACTTTCATCAAGAAGCTCTTTAGTTCTTCGCTTTCTGCCATAAGGGTGGTGTCATTTGTGTATCTGGGGTTACTGATATTTCTCCCGGCAATCTTGATTCCAGCTTGTGCTTCATCCAGCCCAGCATTTCTCATGATGTACTCTGCATATAAGTTAAACAAGCAGGATGACAATCAGTATACATCAAAGATTCAAGGGGAATACTCTGCCAAATTCAAAGGATGAGTTAAAAACAACAGAGCAGAACTCTCTCCCTTTTCTGCTTCCTTCTCTTCAGGACTCTGCCACTGAAATTCCAGCCTACTCAAGCTCTGTAAACTCAGGAATTTTTCTTCTCAACGTTTTTCTCCAGTCACATCACTTGGGTCAGTTTTTTCCCCATCTTTCTCATACTTCAGTCTACTTGGAAACTCCTATATGTTAGCTGGAGCAGTCATAGAGCTCAGTTGACTTGTAATCCTTGGGGATCACAACCTTAAACTGCCCAATGACTAGTGTCTTTCTGGGGAAGGAGACATAATTTCCCCTCCACCTTTTAAGTTTATGGCTGTGACCTCCCTGCAGTAAAAGAGAAATTAACAGAAAAATAAGCAGAACTTTCATAATATGTATACCTCACCACACATAGGAGATATGCAGTAAAACTGACTACTCCTCAGAATGGCCCAAGGCATCACATTAAATACCATCTCCAACTAAAGACAAGGGAGGATGTCTGGGGGTGAGGAACCAGTTATGGGAAATTTTCAGGCAAAGCACAGTAAACAAGGGTAAGATTGTTCTACAGATTCGAGTCTTCTGCATTGATATCAGTCTCTGGAGATCTAGAGTCATCCTTCTCTCCTTGGTACAGAAAGTGAAGTCGCTCAGTCGTGTCTGACCCTTTGCGACCCCATGGACTGTAACCTACCAGGCTCCTTCCTCCATGGGATTCTCCAGGCAAGAGTACTGGAGTGGGTTGCCATTTCCTTCTCCAGGGGATCTTCCTGACCCAGGGATTGAACCCAGGTCTCCCACATTGTAGACAGACGCTTAACCGTCTGAGCCACCAGGGAGGGAGGTAATTTCACGAAAGGAAGCTTCCCTTATAAATGTAAGTCTCTTGGCATTGAGGGGATGTCAATGAGAAATTAATCACTCAATCTAAGAGAGAAGTGGAAAATTTTATTTGAGCCATATTTGAGGATTTTGACCCTGGAAGAGCATCTTAGAAAGCTGTGAGAACTGTTCTGCCCATTAGAGTTCAAAACACTGTTGGAGAAAGGTTTTTGAGACAGGTCTGTACATCAAATGATGTGTTATTGGCAGTTCACATAATCCAAGGCTAAGTGTCAGTTCAGTGGGTCATGGGACCCCTTGTAAGATCACGAGGGAACATTCTCTTTTAAGGAATCATGTTGATGCTAGGTGAGGTAGGTATTCCTGCTGATGGGGGCGATTTGGTCAATCCATCATGCATAACACAGTGCACAGTCAGTTGAGAGAGAAGACCAGAGGCAGAGAAGAATTTTTTATGTTTAAATTTTTCTTGTCTTGCTATAAAATATGAATTTTATTTCAAAAGGCAGTATTACAGGGGTAGAGGATTAAGAGGTGCAAACTATTGGGTATAAAATAAGTACAGGGATATATTGTACAACATGGAGAGTATAGCCAATATTTTGTAATAACTATAAATGGAGTATAACCTTTAAATTTTTTGAATCACTATATTGTACACCTATAACCTATATAATATGATACATCAACTATACTTCAATAAAAATAAAATAAATGTAAATATCTCTTAAAAAGGATAACTTCTACTGGGTTTTCAGAGCTCCTATGTCTGCTGTTTTTTCATTTAATAAAATTATCAAGGTAAAATAGTTTTTATACCAAAGGTATACTTTGAGGTGGCATATTCTATCCCCGTTCATCTGAAAACAGTTGTTTGATGTGTTTTGTCTAGTTTTCTAGTTGCTTGAGATGGGAGGGTAATTTCCACAGTAATTAATCCCTTTACCAGGTAATTTTCTGTTAATGTCCCTGCATTTTATGTTATAATCAAAGTTTATTTCAATCTCTTACTTGCTGAGTGACCTTGAATAAATTGCTGAACTTTAATAATCTATTTATGGGACCAGCGGTGTGAATACTAGAGAAATCTATCCTTATTACATTATATAGAATTTTTGTTAATATATGATGGTCCTGATAATATATTGAGTTTAAATTCTGGGCTTTTGCCAAGTTAATAAATATTTTTAATCTTTAGTTCATCATCTTTGAAGTAGGTATAAAAATAGTACCTACTTTATAGAATCATTTGAAAAATAAATAAGGTAATATATGTAGAGAACTTAGTTCAGTGCCTGGCATTATCTTGATACTCAATAAATGGCAGCTTAAATTTTTATTAATTTAATTTTAATGGAATGAATATATTATAAATGGCTTAGTTTGCATTCAGAATGGTATAAGATATTACAGTTTATTATTCTGCCTCAATTTTCAGCATAATTTATTTCTTATAGTAGCAAGATAATTTTTTATTATATTTCCATAAGGATGCCATTTCAATAAATACTTATTGAAATGTACCATATATAAAACTTAAACTGGGCACATGGAAAAAGCTAATACTGACCATATATAGTCCATGTCATCAAATATCTTACAACAGTCAGATCTACATTGAAAGAAGTCCTCTATTCACAGAAGCACATAACTACCCTCAGTTAGTCTGGAATAAGATCTTTAATATCATTCTTTACAGTATTTCAAAATTTCACACTGTTTTTATTTTCCCTGCTCCTCATCTGTTATCTGTGGATTCACTTTTTTTGTGACTATTGTAACTTTTGGAGAAGGCAATGGCACCCCACTCCAGTACTCTTGCCTGGAAAATCCCATGGACGGAGGAGCCTGATAGGCTGCAGTCCATGGGGTTGCTGAGGGTCAGGCATGACTGAGCTACTTCACTTTCACTTTTCACTTTCATGCATTGGAGAAGGAAATGGCAACCTACTCCAGTGTTCTTGCCTGGAGAATCCCATGGACTGGGGAGCCTGGTGGGTTACCATCTCTGGGGTTGCACAGAGTCAGACACGACTGAAGTGACTTACCAGCATTGTAACTTTCAGGAAAGTGAGATCTCTCATTCCTGCCTTAAGCATCTTCGTCTTGACCCAAACTGCCCCTGGCCTTAGAGTACTATGTTTGTTTCTCCCTGGCACAAAGTCAGTATGCATGTTCTTATCATTTGAACTCTCTTTATTCTTTTCATTCCAAACCCTAGGCCAAGCAGATAGTTATTTTTTCCTAAATTTCATTAAAGAAAAATATGTAAGGAACTCTTTGACAGTCCAAATAGTATATGGTGGGATGACCAAACTTTGATAATAACCCACCCTTCTAAGCTGGTACCTAAAACCTCTGATCAAGGGTGAAGAGCTAAAACAGGCATCATATTTCTATAGAATGGAAGGGAGATCCTCCTAATACTAAAGCTGAAATAGAAAAAAGTCCAATCTGAAAACAAACACTGTGCTTCTAGCTAACCTGAAACCACTTCCCTAGAGAAACTTCATATGAAAGTCTGAGCATATTTTGTCCACTTTTGATCACCAGTGTCATGCTTTTAAGTGTCATTCACACCCGCTCCCAATTCCCTTCGATTTGCAATTTGTTACAGAGGCATTCTGATAATACATAATAGCATGGATACTTTTGTGTGAAATATACTGTGGGGTCTCCTGTACTTTGAAAGGCTCAGTTAACCATAACATAACACATTTGATAAAAATAATATGGTGGTTCTGTGGATGAAGAAAGTCACCTGCCTTATCACTAAACAAAGAATGTTGCAACCATCAAACCATCAGCCACTATAGCTGCCTCCACACTGAGGGGATTCAGGATTGGGAATGGGGAAAGGATACTGGCCCTAGATAGTTAAGGTGCACATCAAATCAATGATTTCAATGAGTCCAGACTCTTGCATCTTTCCATACACAGAGAAGTCCTCGATTCATTAAATGGAGATGTCTAGTTTTTAATGGTAATCTTTTGATGTTCTGACTACCTGGTGTGTGTTGTCAAGATGCCTATATATCCTGGCTCCTCACTTACCTCTTTGGAACAGTATCTCAGAGTTGTCTGAGAGGCTGCCTCCTGGACGTAAGTCCTCAGTATGTCCCTTAAGTAAAACATAACCCTCACTTTTTACTTTGTGCATTTTTTTTTCAGTCGACATTTCCTATGTTTAACTGCACTTCGTTTGAAATTACATGTTTGGGACTATTGTTTTATGAACTTTCTCCTGTCTCTTATTTTGTCATGCTCTTCTGTACCTCCTCATGGGTCATGATTTGACTCTCTTCTTCTCTTATCACCCAGTGTTCATATAATACTGAAAATTCTCATCTCTGTCACTGCTCATGCAATGCTTTGCCTTCTTCTTACATGGACTCTCTGAATACTGCTACTGCCTTACATACCTTTTACTTTTATGAATCTTGTGGGGCAAGACATCGTCCTGTGTCCTTCTAGGTTCTTCTGGCTGTTCCAAGATTTAAATTGACATGATTAACAGAAGAAAATGAAACACAAGTTTCATAACATATATTCATTAGAGAGACCAGGAAAACTGAGTGACTTGCCAAAAAGACCAAAGCCATCCCCTGGAGGAGGGCATGGCCACTCACTCCAGTATTCTTGCCTGGAGATTCCCCATCGACAGAGGAGCCTGTTGGGCCACAGTCCATGGGGTCGCAAATAGTTGGACATGGCTGAGTGACTAAGCACAGCACATCACCTGAAATAGCATCTTTAGCCCAAGACAAAAAGAGGATCTTGTGGGTGGTGATTTGGAACTTCAGAGGGGAGGAAGGCAATTCACACAGATATTAAAAGACAAATGTTTGGTAAACAAATGTGTGCTGGGCCAATGGGACACAGAGTGGACTGTGTGATCTCTAGGCCCTGCTGTCTCCCCTACCACAACTAGCCCATGACCTTCTCATATCTCTCTGGTGATAGCTCTATTCTGGAAACAGACCTGATAAATAATTTAGATGCCTGGGGGAAAGTCAGAGTTCTTCCTGAGTCTTCTGAATCTTGTTTTCAGCTCAAAATAATCCGCAGGCTAAAGAGGCATTTTGGGGTGGTAACTTTTGTCCTTTTAGAACATGCAGTTATCCAGTTGCTGTCCTGCTAGGAGCAGCCTCCTCTCTGAGTTGTTGTACTCCCAATCTTGCCCATGTGGTCCCGGCTTGCAAGATCCTGCATGCCACCTACATCCCTCTTGGGACTGTTCTGTCATTACACATTGCACCAAGAAGACTTGTCTGGGATTGAGGCTCATGTGTCACTTTAATAAAATCCAGACACTCAGAGCAGTACACTGCTGGATTTCTTTCTAGCTTTAGCTTCTTGCCTCCAACGATCACTGTAATGAGAGCACTATATCTCTTAAGTTACAGTGTGCCCCAAACAGGATCATTATATCGAACATATCTCTGGGCTGCCTCTTCTCCAATTTCCCTCTGCTTCAAATATTCCAACCAAGCCATCTCCTCGATAACTAAAATCCGCTTCATTTATTTTAGTTTCTGTTTTTTCCCTATTCTGGTCCAGAACACCCTATGATTTCTTAAAAATTTAAATGCATGCACATTTCAGGAAATTAATGGATAGACTGAAGAAAAGGATTTATTAATGTCCTTTATTCCGTTCTTAGGCACAGTGCCTAAAAACACCCAGATATTTCCAACAGCATGTGCCATTTTTTACCTAGAGGAGGGTGTCTTCTGTTGTCCAGACAGTCCTGGATCCCTAACGTTTTCCTACTCAGTCACTTATCAGTGGCACGGTGTAGAGTGAGTAATACTGTGTTATAGCAGGCACTGTTCCTACAAAGACATGTTTTCAGGGGTAACCACTGTATTTCTTTGCCTGGAACAAAAATTGTGGGCCAATATATGAACCAACAGGACACTTCCTTGTTATGTCATTTGTCACATATTTTTGCAATGATTCCTTTAAATTCCTGGTCTCCTCTTTCAGACTTTGTGAAGGGAGGTCCATGATCTCTATTATCCACTATTTTATTACCAGTACTTATAACAAAATGTGGCATCAGTAAGTAATCATTTAATGAGTTAATTAGTGAGTGAGTGATTAGTGAGTGTGAGGTTTATTTCTCCCCAGAACAGGTCAGGCTGAAGGTAAACTCTGGAAAGGTAGTAAATTGTCATAAAGAGTAGCTTGGTGACAGATCATCAAGACTGTGGCTCATTTCTTTATACACAGTGTCAAAAAATCAGGTTCCTCCTATCTAAGTTCAAACTCTGGACTACAGGATTTCTAAGGTCCCCTGGAGTTTTCAAAATGTTTATCAGCCAAAAAAGCACTCTCTTTTTACTGAATCTGCCTTTCTAGGCCTATCACAGTCAGAATTGACATTTATGGACTCCTGGTCAGTTTAATGAACTGAGTATTACAATTACACGTCCACCAATGTGCAACTCTGCATAAGGCACTATAGTCTGATGCAGTCTATACTACTAACGTTGTCATTTGTCTTTGTCTCATGTGCTACTGTAAACCTTCTGTTTTAGGATCACTTCCTCCGAAAGCCTTCTTTAAGAGCCCTCTCCTGTATGTCCACTGCCTCTTTTTATTATAGGTGTTCATTTTATTATTATTCTTTAAACAATACATATTTCACATACTCTTCTGTAGGATTCTACCTACCATTATTCTCAATTGTAAAATGGGATGTGTATACAAAAAAGAATGTAGCATTTATATAAGAATTTTTCATAATTAACATTTATCAAAGAGCCTGTATTTAGTCTTAGTTTTTTCACTGTCTCTTAATTTGGATGGGGAAACAGGACCTTTTCGGAACCACCTCTATAGGTCTGGAATATTCTGCCTTATGTAATGAAATATTCTATTTACCTTCTGTAATAAAACTTATTTGTCCTCCAGAGCATGGGGTGGTGTTTGGCACTACAGTGAAATAAGATAAATGTAAAAGATAAATGAAATAAAGAAACAAGTAAGCAGTAAAGACCTGGACTTGTTAACTTAGTCCCAGAGGCATGCACTTCTTTGTAGGGAGAGAGAGTAAATGCACATTAAGAAAAGGGCATTTGAATGATGGAGCATATTCCCTAGGAGGTAATCTGTGTCTTTCTAAAATACAGAGGCATGTGCAAGCCCCTAGACTGCAAATACCTGGTCTTCAACGTTATGCATTGCATAGGTTTGAACAACCATACTTAAAAATGAATGCAGAAATAGTTAGAGCAGTAAAACCAACAAACAAAAATGGTCGCTAAAGTCTAGGAAACAGACTCTCTGGACAGTAAAGACTATAAACATTCTGTGATTACTGTGGTCATTATGAAAGCTGAAAGGGACTAGTCTTGTACAAAGTAGTGTGAGATGTATTACTGAGAAATTCTGTAGCCAAATGGGAAATGCAGAATCAGGACAGTGAAAGAAGAGAGTCCAGAGGAAATTTGAGATGGAGAGATCACTTTAGTCATTCCCAGTAAGCAACGTTGGTACCACCACCATGATTTATTTCTGTATAAACTGTCAATGTCCTGTAAATCTGTAAGGATATTAATGAACTGTTGGTTAACAGAATATAGCTCAATTTATTCCTTTGTTTTCAAACATTTATTCTATCCCTTTCTCGTCTCTTGTCTTTATAAAATCCTAACTAAGAATTCATTGGGGGATTATTAAGGAGAAAGACATGAAATGGGCATATAAAAACTAAATCATTTCCTGATTCCCCAAATCTGGCAACTTTAAGTTATGAAATTAGTGTCCTCAGGGAGAGAGGCCCCATTTGGATGATTATTCTCTTTCAGAATAGCCTCTGAATTGAGACAAGCTGGGGGTAAGGGTGACTCTAGGTTAAGTCCCTTTTTTCACATGTCATGCTTTGTGAAACTGAAATACATTCCCCCCCAACCCCCGCCAAAAAAAAAAGCTTCACTCAGTGCCTTTTTCCTTGACCCAAAGATCTCCTAAATATTTATAAATCCAGGTACAAAGATTCCTCATTACTTCACTGACTTCACAGAAGGAAGTGCTTTATTCACAGCTCTGTAAAGCAGTAATAATAAGCGCTACATGCCACTGGTGAAATTTGTTTACTGATGAATGGAGGTACTAATGTTGACTTTTCAATTTTTTTTCAGCTCTCTGTCTCATCATAAGCAACTTTCCTATGCATTTTATTAAGCAACCATCTGTATCCACATTTAATTCAATAGTACAGCATACATGTCTTATATAAACCTGGCTAGTTTGGGGGTAGCAGTATTTTATGGGAGTCGTGACTTGAGTTGAGATAGTAATTTCATCCTTTAAGGGTATAGAGCCTCTCTACTGTCCAGGTAAAACCATGGTAAGATGAACAGAAAGACAAAGGTGAAAGAGGTTGTCAGAGGCTCAGCAGGATCTTAAAGACATCCCAACTGGAAATATCAGAGGAGAAGAAGGAAAGCTGAAGCATAGGGAAAAGGAGTCATAGAGGGTAAGGCTGGAAATCCACTAGAAGATCTGGAGTGACCAATGAAATAAGTTTGGATTTGGTGTCTTAGTCAGTGGGGGAAAAAGATGAAATCTGATTTATAGGAAATAGCCTATAAATCAGATTTTGTGATCGACTGGAAATTGCAGAATCAGACCCGAGAGAAGAAAAGGACAAGACTTCAGTTTCCCCAAAATGATTCTGAAAGTGCTGTTTGATGGAGGATCTGCTAGAAGCAAGGAGATTAAGTTGGAAGTGCTTACCAGGGTTAAGGAAAAAAACTGTTATCATGAGCCAAAGATTCATATATGGCCAAGACCCAGAGAGTCTATCCAAGAAGGAAGGGGACAGTGATTGTCAGAGACCCTGGAGTTCAGATCTGGAGGAGGGAATTTCACTGAGCAGGTGATCAGTAGTAGGTATTTAAGGACAAGAATTTCAAGCAGGCAATGGAAGACCTGAAAGTCTTAGAGTAAAAAGAGATGACTGAGTTACAATACATTCAGTCAAGAATCCATGTCCATTGTCTTACATCTTTGGTTCCTGAGACTCAGAATCATACTGCCTACAAACATGACAGCCAATAAATGCTTGTCATGAGAAACGTGAAGTTGAACTCAAAAAGCTGCTATTTTTTGCTTGAAGGTATCAAAGACCAGGATGATATGAGAAATGAAAAAAAAAAAAAAGGAAATCATGAAATTGCATATGGTAGAAAGGAATAAATGTCACTGGGAAAAAATACATGTTATGTTTCAGAATTTTCACACTGACAGAATAAAATCTTACTGTTTGTGACAACTTGGATGGACCTCATGGGCATTGTGCTAAGTGAAATAAGTCAGACAAAGAAAGACAAATGCCAAATGATTTCACTTATATATGGAATCTTTAAGAAAAAATACAGGCTCATAGGTACAGAGAACAGATTGGTGGTTGCCAGAGGCAGAGGGTGGAAGGTGGGTGAAATGGGTGAAGAGGCTCAAAAGGTCCAAACTTCTAGTTATAGAATAAATAAGTCATGCGGACACAATATACAGCAAGGTACTAGAGTTAATAATACTGAATTGCATATTCGAAAGTTGCTAAGAAAGTACACCTCTTTTTGACATTTATTTATTTATGGCTGTGCTAGGTCTTGTTGCTGAGCATGGCCTTTCTCTAGTTGTGGCAAGCTTTGCTACTCTGTTCAGTCCATGGGTTTCTCATTGTGCTGGCTTCTCCTGTTCCAGAGCACAGGCTCCAGGGCATGCAGGCTTCAGCAGTCGCAGCTTGTAGCTCAGTAGTTGCAGTTCCCAAGCTCTAGAGCACAGTCTCAGTAGTTGGGCTTAGTTGCTTCATAGCACGTGGGATCTTCCTGGACAAAGGATAAAACTTGTGTCTCTTGCATTGTAAGGCAGATTCTTAACCACAGAACCACCAGGGAAGCCCCAAGAGTAGATCTTAAAGGTACTTATCACAAGGAAAAAAAAAATCTGTACCTGTGTATGGTGCCAGATGTTAATTAGACATTGTGGTTATCATTTCACAATATATACAAATATTGAATCACATGTTATACAACTGAAACTAATATAATGTTGTATGTCAGTTATACTTAAAAAAAAAAAGGAAATACCCCCTGCCAAAAAAAATAAATAAATAAATGACAGAGTCTATTATAGAGATGATTCTCCTTCATCTTTCAAAGCATCCTGATTGAACAGGTCTGGTTCTACAGATAAATTCTGAGTTGAGCCATAGAAAATTGATTATTATTATTCTCAGTTACATAATTAAAGAATTCTATTTCAAGCAGCAAAGGAGAGAGGAGGGGGTGATGATGGCAATATAAAGGTTTATTAGAGTAAACGAAGAAGGTATTAATCCAAGTCCTAAGAGAAAACACAAACAGTAGAGTTTCACTGATGATTTTTAGAAAAAATATTTCCAGTACTAACTGTGCCTCTTAGTATTCTATAAACTTCCTTTACTACCCCAAACTTTTAATAAAAGTCTGCTACAAAGTATAACTTATAAGAAAAATAGTACTTTGGGAAAACAAAGGATAATTTGTGAACTACAGCATGGCATAAGGTGGGTCAGGAAGAGAGTAGCAGTCAGGAAAAACAGTTGAAAATGCTGCAGAAATAAGAAATACAATCAAAAGAGATAAAAGAAAGTGCAGCTCTCCCATTCCCATCTCCACAAGGAAACTCTTGGACATAATTAGGCCGCATGGAACCTCCATCTGTATCTGCAGTGAAGACTTGAGCCATTGTATTTAGCTGTTTAAGAAAGCATAAAGGTGACTTTAGTAAGCTTGAGACCTTGGGGGTCACAGGAGACCTTGGGGGTCACGGGAGACACTTGGGGTGTATTTAATGTGTCTGACATAAAGTATCTGACAATTAGAAAATAAGTAAAGATTTTCTTTTAACTAAAGTTAAAATTGACACAGGTTAATTAAAAGACTTCTGAATTCACAAAACCTGCTCCAGAATCAGGTCCAAATGCCTACTCTGACTGAGGTCTTTCTTTACTACAAAATTCTCATTCTAAGCCTAAAGGAAAATTTAGAAAACTCATTTTAAGATCACTTAGAAAACAGGCAAACACTGATCATGATTATAATGTATTTAAATGTCTTATTATATTGGCTATTCTGACTCTTAGTATCTTTCTTCCCATGTGATAAAGTTTAAACAAAACAAGCAAATGAAATAAATTATGACCTAGCAATAAAAACTGAGAGAAACTCTAAATCAATTAATTAAAAATATGGTCTTTGCTCTTATGAAATTGCATTAAACTTTAAGACAGGTATATTCTCAAAGAAAAGAGAAAAATATATCTTGCTGCCCTTAAGTGATACAATTTCAATAGAAAGATAATATATAAAAATAATCTTGCTATTAAATATCATCAAGTGATAGGTAGAATAATTCATCTGATTATGCATTCCCATCTAACATACTTCAGCTCATCTTAGAGGGATATAATTGCAAAATGTAAAATTTTACATGCCAAACAATGATACTCATTCTTCTTTTTTAAAATAAATTAATTTCAACTTAGTAAATATTCTGTGTCTGCTACAGGTCACCATGACAAGTACTTGGGGAGATATAGAGTTGAATAATATATGATTCTTGGCCTAAAGAATAAAGGACCAAATATTGTAAGATGAAGCAGAATGGTAAAGCTCCATTAGAAAAATATTACTTTCTGTGGAAGATCAAAAGAGGCAGAGAATTGTCTAGGTTGATCATCAAAAATGGCTCAATGAAAGAAGAAGCATTTGATCTGTGCTTTGATAGCCAAAGATGGATAACCAAGTCTGCCTGTAGAGAGAACAGCATAACTACAGACACACCAAGCAGAATTTACAATCAGTTTGGCTGAGGCATGTTACATGGTAACATGGTAGCTAAGCAGCAGAAAAAGACTGTATGCAGAGAGCATGGAAACAAGCTAAGTGTCCATGAATGGCTAAAGAAGTTGTGATCTATATGTGTATGTACACACACACAAAATGGAGTTCTACTCAGCCAGAAAAAGAATGAAATCCTGCCATTTGCAACAACATGGATGGAACTTGAAAGTATTATGCTAAGTGAGATAAATCAGACAGAGAAATAATACATGCTGTATGATTTCACTGATATGTGGAATTTAAAAAATCAAACAGGAAAAATACTCATAGGTACAGAGAACATACTAGTAATTACCAGAGAGGAAGGCAGTTGGGGGAGGCAGACATGAGTGAAAGGGTCAGCTGTATGGTGATGGATGGTAACTAAGCTTATGGTGATGATCACTTTGTAGCATATATAGATCTTGAAATATAATGCTTTATACCTGAAACTTATATAAATTTTAAAAGTTGAAATTTATGATACAGGGCCTTTAAATATCAGGATGAAGAAATGGGAGTCAATTTTGGAAATGACTGGACAACTTTTTAAAGCTTTTGATCAGGGAAATGAAATGGTCAGAACTGTAATTTCAGCACATTGCTTTTTTTTTCCCCCTGTACATTCCATCCCCAGGACTTATATATTTTATAAGTGGAAGTTTGTACCTTTTGACTTTACTTTGCATTATCAGCCCATTTTCTTGACAGTGTTGTTTAGCGCTACCACTGAAATGCAAATGTGATAGTGTAATGACCTTTTGAGCCAAGGTTCTAATGACAGGTATGTGCTCTGTGAAGGTGGACTTTCTAATATTTGGCAGCTGATTAGAAGATGATAAAGGGTGTATGTAACCAATATACCAAAAGTCAACTGATGTAAAACAACAATAAATCTTACCTCTTACTTTTCCAGAGGATCAAGAATTTGAGAGTGATTTGTCTTGGTGATTCTGCCTTGGGATATCTCACAAGATTGTAGACAGTTATCAGCCAAGTCTGCAGTTATCTGAAGACTTGAATTGGGTTGGACCATCCACCCCCAAGGCTTACTTAACATAGATGGCAGATTGGTACTGACTGTTGGCAGGAACTTCAATTCTTCTCATCCAGACCTCTCTATAGGGCTTAAAACTCAACATTCAAAAAACTAAGATCATGGCATCTGGTCCCATCACTTCATGGCAAATAGATGGGGAAACAATGGAAACAGTGACAGATTTTATTTTGAGAGGCTCTCAAATTACTGCAGATGGTGACTGCAGCCATGAAATTAAAGGATGCTTGCTCCTTGGAATAAAAGTTATGACCAACTTTTAGGCAGCTTATTAAAAAGCCGAGATGTTAACTTTGCCAGCAAAGTTACATCTAGTCAAAGCTATGGTTTTTCCAGTAGTCATGTATGGATGTGAAAGTTGGACTATAAAGAAAGCTGAGGGTTGAAGAATTGATGCTTTTGAACTGTGATGTTGGAGAAGACTCTTGAGAGTCCCTTGGACTGAAAGGAGATCCAACCAGTCCATCCTAAAGTAAATCAGTCCTGAATTTTCATTGGAAGGACTGATGCTGAAGCTGAAACTCCAGTACTTTGACCACCTGATGCAAAGAACTGACTCATTCAAAAAGACCCTGATGCTGGGAAAGATTGAAGGTGGGAGGAGAAGGGGATGACAGAGGATGAAATGGTTGGATGGGGTCACTGACTCAACGGACATGAGTTTGAGCAAGCTCCAGGAGTTGGTGATGGACAGGGAAGCCTGGCGTGCTTCAGTCCACAGGGTCGCAAAGAGTCGGACACGACTGAGCCACAGAACTGAACTGATAAGGCTATTTGAGTATCCTCACAACATGGTAGCTAGCTTCCCCTAGAGGGAGTGGTTAAGGAGGCCAAGGCAAACACTGCAGTACTTTTTATAACTAGCTTTAGAAGTCTCACACCATCACTTCTGCAGAATCCTATTGTTCGTGTCTGTCAGCCTTAATTCACAATGGGAAAGCAGTATGCAAAGGTATGGATATCGAAAGAAGATTCTTGGGGAACATTTTGGTGGCTGTCAATCAAAGAGTGTTCTTTGGGAGAAGGAATTCTCTAGTTTATCTCCCAAGATCCTATCTTAGTTTATGACTGATCTGAAAAATGAAAGATGTCTTTGAGCTTTTGAGTTTGTGTAATTGGGAGAATTTTAGTTCTGCCTTTTAATAGAAGGTGGCTAAGAGGAAAGATATATAACTTTGATTTATTTTTACATCTTTTCTTTGAGCAGTGAAATACAGAGAAGAATGTGTTTACTTTTAACCCCTCAAATCTCAAAGGTTAATTGAAAGATACAAAATTCAACACATACTCTTCTGTAGTCAGTTCCTTTCAAGGACATGAATTGCATCGGAATAAGATATGTCATGAATCATTGCTTCATTTTTGATGGAACCTAAAAAGGAAGTCCTTCATTTTCATTGTACTTAAATACCCAATTAAATGTGTCCTTTTTAGAAGAAGAGAATTTTTAATAAGACTCACTTTGGATCCGTTAAATTGAGAAAGAAGGTTTCTATCAGCATACAGTAGTTAATAGTGACAAGTTATCCAAGGTGTATAAAGATTTGCCAGTAGATGCTGAAATATTGAAGATAATTGGAAAATTTTTGGAAGAGCTAACAACTGTAGTCCTCATGGAGATATAAAGGGGCAAAAGAGATGATTTCAATTGTTGTACTCTATAAAAGCTGACAAATTCCAAAAGAAATTATAACAGACTTGCAGTTTATATAGATGCCTTTTTCTTTGCCATAAACCCAAATCCTTGCTCTCTGATGTCATTTTATAATTATAACAGATAAGACTGCCTGTGTGTAATCACAGAGCCAGATCCATTTCAGAATGCACAGCCTCAGGGCTGTCTTCGGCTCTGCTGAATCCCTATGGCTGCTATTATTATGCTCTGGATTTAAAGCTTCATTATTCCTTTCATTACTTATTAAAACTACACATACCACCCAAATGGAGATTGTTAAATGCAGGTGTGAGTGTGCCTGTGCGGGAGGATATTACAGCTATCTTGTATCCTATTTCATTCCCTTGAAAAGCATCATGTATTTGTGTTGTTGTAGCACGTGTATAACCTGTTCATTAATACATCATTTTTGAGATTTGCAGGATAGTTTGCTGTATCATCCAACCATCAACAGTAAATTAAAACTGCCTGAGGATCCAATTTCATACCACTCTGTATCCTGGATTAAATGACATAAAAGATTGATTATACTGTAATGTCCTATCTGTGAGGGCGGTTTCTTTAATTCATATTAAAATGAACTAAATATTTTAGAACCTAACTGAAGAGTTGTCTGGCTTCTTCGTTTTACTTTAATGTGGTTAGAAAAGTATTTCTTGAAAGATCAAATTAAGCATAGAATGGCTTTCATTTTTTTCTCTCCCGATGATCTGAGCATAAGTATATGCTTCCTGACCAATCTATCAGTGGCTACCGTGGGGGAAATTTTAGGTGATCCTAATGAAAGTGAAGAGGAACTAAAAAGCCTCTTGATGAAAGTGAAAGAGGAGAGTGAAAAAGTTGGCTTAAAGCTCAACATTCAGAAAATGAAGATCATGGCATCCGGTCCCATCACTTCATGGGAAATAGATGGGGAAACAGTGGAAACAGTGTCAAACTTTATTTTTCTGGGCTCCAAAATCACTGAAGATGGTGATTGCAGCCATGAAATTAAAAGACACTTACAAAACAAAACCAAACCAAAAAAAAAAAAGACACTTACTCCTTGGAAGAAAAGTTATGACCAACCTAGATAGTATATTCAAAAGCAGAGACATTACTTTGCCAACAAAGGTCTGTCTAGTCAAGGCTATGGTTTTTCCAGTGGTCATATATGGATGTGAGAGTTGGACTGTGAAGAAGGCAGAGTGCTGAAGAATTGATGCTTTTGAACTGTGGTGTTGGAGAAGACTCTTGAGAGTCCCTTGGACTGCAAGGAGATCCAACCAGTCCATTCTGAAGGAGATCAGCCCTGGGATTTCTTTGAGGAAATGATGCTGAAGCTGAAACTCCAATACTTTGGCCACCTCATGTGAAGAGTTGACTCATTGGGAAAGACTCTGATGCTGGGAGGGATGGGGGCAGGAGGAGAAGGGGACGACCGAGGATGAGATGGCTGGATGGTATCACTGACTCGATGGACATGAGTCTGAGTGATCTCTGGGAGTTGGTGATGGATAGGGAGGCCTGGTGTGCTGCGATTCATGGGGTCGCAAAGAGTCAGACACGACTGAGCGACTGAATTGAACTGACCTGAACTGAGTGAATCTTCCGAACATAGAGGAGTTCAACTAGGATATAGCCAGTGGTGAAGCATCTGGGAAATGTTTTACAAAGGTCACTGGTCTGAGAGGAAAAGACAAAAGCATTGCTACCTACATTAAACATAGGGATTACTGGAATTTTTGAAACCCTACCTTTTCACTATACTTAAATATCCAACTTCACGTATCCTTTTAGGAGAAGAAAATTTTTAGTAACACTCACGTTGGATTCATGGAATTGAGAAAGAAGGGTTACTATCAGTAGACAGCAGTTAATAGTGATAAGATATTATCCACCTCTGTAAATTTGCCAGATGAAATGTGGGAATCTTTCAGTATTAACTGTGTAATCCTTCTGGAGACAGAGAAGGAAGTGTTTTGGACATTTGACTCCACTGTGCTTCTCAAATGGTTAGTTGCACTAAGGATTACTTCTGTGGCTCCTGTCTATCCTTCACTTCCCTCCAAATGTGTTCACAGTTCAGAGAGGGGAATATGGGCCACAATTTGGGGAAAATGATTCAGCTGTTATCCTTTTGATTATTGTGGTTATTGTTATGACATGTATACTATTAGGGGAGTCAAATTTTAAATTGATTTCCTTGGTACATTATGCTTATTTTGCCTTGATTAAGAAGTGCTTCCCTAACTTAAAGTCTCAAATATGTGTCCAGTACTTCTTTAGATTTTTTAAAAATTCATGTTTTAATCTACTTGGACTGTTTATGGGTAAGCTGTAATGTTTCCAATTCAGTTTTTTTTGTTTTTTCTATGGCATGTGGGATCTTAGTTTCCTAATCTGGGATCAAACCTGTACCCTCCACAATGGAAGTTAATAGTCTTAACCACTGGCCCCCGGGGAAGTCCTGATTCCAATTTAATTTTATTATTTCATTTGGATAATTTCATATAGATAAATAAGAACCCATATTACACTGATTAATCTCTCTCTGTCACATATATGAAAGTGAAAGTGAAGTCGCTCAGTCCTGTGCGACTCTGCGACCCCTTGGACTGTAGCCCACCAGGCTCCTCTGTCCATGGGATTCTCCAGGCAAGAATACTGGAGTGGGTTGCCATTTATATAGATCCTATTTATTTCTGTGTATCTTTTTCTACTCTGTATTCTTTGTTGTCTGCATTTCTATTCCTTTGCCAAAACCCACAATGAAATTGTGATATGTTTTGATAACTGAAAGCGCAGGTCTCTGTCATTATCCTTTTCCCCTAAAGTTGTCTTCATTATTTATTATTAGTCTCTTGCTTTTTCAAATAAGTTTTGAATGATTTTCATTAAGCTTCATGGAAAAAAGAAGCTAATGGGATTTTTACTGGAACTGTCTTAAAATTATAGATTAATTGAGAGATAGCTGATATTATAAATCATAATATTGTATCTTCTCATTCTAGAATGTGATATGTAATTTATTAAACTCTTCTTAGAACCTTAAAAATGTTTGGTAATTTCATCTATTCAATTCTTGTGCACCATTTGTTGAAGTTATTTATATCTTATATATTTTTCTGATTTAAGGGTTGAATCTTTGCTTCAACTCTATTAGTAATGAAACTATTATTTTTATTTCATCACCCCTCTTTTATACTCCTTTGCCTGTCACTAATTTCTAACTTGGGTAAAAGGAATAAGTGTGCTATTCATCAGCAATCTAATACTCTAACATCTTGGACCATTGGTTGGAAGCCTTAAACTGATACTTGGGGAAGAAAAGATCCATGCTGCTGACACAGATTTGACAAGGGGCATCAGATTTCGATGTTTTCATAAGTCATGTGATTTTTTCACATTGGTGGGGTTTTTAAAAGAATTTTCTTTTTTTTTTATTGGAGTATAGTTGGTTTATAATGCTGTGTTAGTTTCAGGTTATAGTAAAGTAAATCAGTTATGTGTATACATAAATCCACTGGACTAGACTCTTGGTGATAAGGATTCCTAATGCAGGTTTTTCAGCCAGTTCCTCAGGAGTTACTTAGATTTTTATTTCTTTTCCAATACTGGTAGTCAACTCTGTGAGATCTACATAGGATTCCACTAAATTACTTTTCAGTCTCAGCCTAACTCAGTTTCTGCCTGTGACTCAGACCTCAAGAGGCTTCATATCTTTAAATAGAATAATGCTGATGAGATTGGAAATGCAGTTGGTACTTGGATGACTGTTTCTCCTAAAAGGAATGCTTAATAAGGACATAAATTTTTATTACATTTGCTAGCATACAACTTTGAGAGAGGGGCAAGTGATAGGGTCTGGCAGTCTGATTCAAGCTGTGAAATTCAAGAAGTGAAAGAGGCATTTGTTAATCCGTGAAGTTATTACTACAATGATAATAAAGCAAGATTATTATGAAAAACTCTTCAGAGAATACATTACAGAGAAAGTTGTTTAAATAACAACCTTATAATTCTGCCTTAAATATGAATGCTGTAAATCTTTTTAATTTTTCTTAAATGCGTACTATATCAATTACATGTGTGTTATATACCTAACATATATATATATTGCTTAATGATAGTAATTACATAATTATTGTGATTCATTTAGTATCACTTATGTAATACACACAAATAACAGATCCTAACGCATGCAAATATTAAAACAAATCCTAACAACAAACTGGATATCTTTCTCTACATTCATACTTGCTGCAGTGTTTTCATCAGAGAAGTTATAATCTCATAGCAAGTAAGTATCAGAACCAGGATTTGCTTTGAGGTCTATTTAACTCTAAAGCCTGAAGTCTTTCTATCAATTTAGTGTTTCTCTGGCAATACAAACAGGAAATTGAAGATGAAAAGAAAAAATTTGACCATTGCCAACTGCTTCCAAGATTCCTTTTGCATTTAAATATTATTTTTCACAATAAATAATACAAAATTGCATGTCATCTCTCTCAAACTTCAGCTCCCTCTCCTTCCAAGGAAAAGTTCCATTGCCTGTCTAGTTCAGAATCCATCTAGCTCTGATTTACATAAAGAACTAGGTCTCTGAGAGATTCTGACCAGTCCACTGCTACTTCTTTGTAGAAGTTGTTCAGTCTCTCAGTCATGCCCAATTCTTTGCGACCCCTTGGATTGCAGCATGCCCTTCACTATCTCCCAGAGTTTGCTCAAACTCATGTTCATAGAGTTGGTGATGCCATCCAACCCTCTCATCCTCTGTCATCCCCCTTTTCTGCTGCCTTCAGTCTTTCCTAGCATCAGGATCTTTTCTAATGTCGTCTCTGTGCATCAGGTGGCCGAAGTACTAGCGCTTTAGCTTCAGCATCAATCCTTCCAGTGAACATTCAGGGTTGATTTCCTTTAGGATTGACTGGTTTGATCTTCTTGCTGACCAAGGGACTCTCAAGAGTCTTCTATAGCACCAAAGTTTGAATGCATGAATTCTTTGGCACTCAGCCTTCTTTATAGTCCAATTTACACATCCACACATGACTACTGAAAAAACCATAGCTTTGACTAGATGGACCTTTGTAGGCAAAATGATGTCCCTGCTTCTTAATATGCTGCCTAGGTTTGTCATAACTTTTCTTCCAAGGAACAAGAGTCTTTTAATTTCATGGCTGCGGTTGCCATCTGCAGTGGTTTTGGAGCCCAAGAAAATAAAGTCTGTCACTGTTTCCATTGTTTTCCCATCTATTTGCCATGAAGTGATAGGACCAGATGCCATAATCTTTGTTTTTTGAATATTGAGTTTTAAGCCAGCTTTTTCACTCTCCTCTTTCATCTTCATCAAGAAGCTCTTTAGTCCCTCTTCACTTTCTGCCATAAGGGTGATGTCATTTACATATCTGAAGTTACTGATATTTTGTCTGGCAATTTTGATTTCACCTTCAGTTTCATCCACCCTGGCATTTCACACGATGTATTCTGCATATAAGTTAAATAAGCAGTATGACAATATACAGCCTCAGTGTATTCTTTTCCCAATTTTGAACCAGTCTGTTGTTCCATGTCCAGTTCTAACTGTTGCTTTTTACCTGCATACTGGTTATAGTGCTGCTTCGTAATAAGTAAAACTGCAATACTGAATAAATGTAGCAGAAACTCTGTTAATATGGCCTCCAGTTGTGGCTCAGACAGTTAAGAATCTGTCTGCAATATAGGAAACCTGGATTTGATCCCTGGGTTGGAAAGATCCCCTGGAGAAGGGAATGGCTACTTACTCCAGGATTCTTGCCTGGAGAATTCCATGGACAGAGCAGCCTGGCAGGCTACAGTCCATGGAGTCGCAGAGTCAGACACGACTGAGCAACTAACACACACACAGTGAATATATAATAACAAATCAGTGTAAAGGAAGAACAGATCTGGAATGGACTATCTGTGATAAGCAGATTTACCATTAAACTAATGAAGGTCAATCTTTAGGGCCCTTAACTTGAGCAGGCTACTTCCAATGCTCTACTGGTTATGATGATGTTATATCCCTTTTTAAAAAGAAGTCCTCCATGCCAAATTATAATAGCTTCATGTTCCACAATATCTAGATTCTCTCCTAGGCAATTTGGACATGATATGGTTATTCCTGCCTCAAATATAAAATCAAGATAAAAAAGGAGTAAGAATCACAAGGGAATTAATATAGAAGAAAAAGAGGAACAATAAAGGGCAAAATGACAGAGTTGTTAAGAAAAGGAAAGTTTGAGAGTCATTGAGAAATTTCTTGGTACTCTTAAGTGAAGCCCAGAGAACATGGAATTACAGACTAAAGAAATATGTGTCTTCCCTTTTCACTTGGGAGTATTCTCTGACAGAAAACTCCCACATGAATCCCCAACACAATAAGCTTCAAATGTACTTAGCTTGTTATTAGAAAGAGTGTGCAAAACCCTTAAGGAAATAGAAATGCATGATGCTGTAATTGATAATATTTACCCTACCTGTCAGTTTCTCAACTGAAAATTTTCATTAGACACAAGTTGTGCTATGCTTGGTCACTCAGTCATGTCCGACTTTGCCACCCTTTTGGACTGTAACCCACCAGGCTCCTCTGTCATAGGATTCTCTAGGCAAGAATACTGGAGTCGGTTGCCATGCTCTTCTCAAGGAGATCTTCCAGATCGATCCCGGGATTGAACCTGCATCTCCAGTGTCTCCTCCATTGCAGGGGGATTCTGTATCTTCTGAGCCATCGGGGAAGCCTTAAGACACCAGACTCTTGAATATTTCAAGAATCACCTTTCAAAGCAGGAGAAAGATTGAATTGGAGAGGCGAGAAGTTCATACATTAGAAATTTATCAGAATAGAAAGGAAAGTTAATCACAGAGAGTCTCCATATCTTTAACAGGTATTTAACAGGTTTAGAAGAGTAGGGAGAATTTATGAGCATTTCAAAGCAAAGGTTAATTTCACTCAAAATTGCAATAAAGTGCTTTGAACATATGCAAATGAATGGAGATAGAGGAGCCTTGAGATATCTCCCTGAAAGGGAAGAGTGTGGGGAAGTAGTGAAAGAGAGATACGGTGACCAGAAGTTTAGATGGGTAAAACCTGACTAGATACTCACCAAAACCAGGCACCCTCTTCTAAGGCACCCTGTTGAAACTATATTCCCTAGCTTCCCTGAATCTATTTGGAACCATATAAGAAGTTCTTGCAAATGAAAAGCAGGTGGCAGTAGTATGCTATTTCTGGATAGAGGCATTTAAAAGTGGGTGTGATTTCACATTCAGTTGCCACACTTTCTGCCAACTGGGTGGTGTAATGGCAATCTTGACATCATTTGTTGAGGATATAGTTACACAGCATGGAAGGTGATTGGAGACTTACATCACCTTTGCAGAAGAAACATGTGACCAGACTTTGTATGAATGAGAATTAAACTATTATTGTGTTCAACCCCTCAGGTTTGTTTGTGACAAGAATGAATGTTAAGTCTCCAGAGTGGGCCACAGTGTGTACAGTTTTGTGCCCACAATACATGAATGCATTATGTGTTTCCTCGACTGGCTCATTCTTCCATTTTCACACATTTGTCTTCTGTCAACATACGTATTATAATGTTCTTCAGAATAGAGCTAAGTGCCATATTTCTTCTGGTTCCTAGGAAGTTGTATGGCACATGGAAATATCTAGCAATGTTTGTTCCATGAATGAATGAACACATATTTTCCAGTATTTTGCACTTTTTTTTTTTTGGCTAATCTGTTTATTTTCCTTTTTTAATCCACAAAAACAACAGATTTATTGGTAGTGGCAGAATCTGGGAGTTAACTCTAGCTTTTGTCACAGACAACTTCTAAAGTACTAAAGAAGCATCAGAATGCAGTAATTTGAAATTGTGAAACTAACAGGGAAAACTATAGGTTTAATAGTGATAATTTCTTATTTAATGTGTAAGTCACATTTCGTTGGAGGCTCTTCAACAAGAAAACTCAGCCCTGGATACTTGATGTGTGACTGAAGATAAAAGTAGGACATTTTGAACCCAGCACAAATATAGTTGACTTATAATGTTGTGTTTGTTCTAGAATAGAATATATATTTAGATTATTTTCCATTATAGTTTATGTAATAGTTAATGTATCAGTTCAGTTCAGTCGCTCAGTCATGTCCGACTCTTGGCGACCCCATGAATCGCAGCACGCCAGGCCTCCCTGTCCATCACCAACTCCCGGAGTTCACTCAGACTCACGCCCATTGAGTCCGTGATGCCATCCAGCCATCTCATCCTCTGTCGTCCCCTTCTCCTCCTGCCCCCAGTCCCTACCCTGTC
>SJXQ01009892.1:0-16076 GCA_006408695.1 Aepyceros melampus
CAACATCTGATGGATCATGGAAAAAGCAAGAGAGTTCCAGAAAAACATCTATTTCTGCTTTATTGACTATGCCAAAGCCTTTGACTGTGTGGATCACAATAAACTGTGGAAAATTCTGAAAGAGACTGGAATACCAGACCACCTGACCTGCCTCTTAAGAAACCTATATGCAGGTCAGGAAGCAACAGTTGGAACTGGACATGGAACAACAGACTGGTTCCAAATAGGAAAAGGAGTACGTCAAGGCTGTATACTGTCACCCTGCTTATTTAACTTCTATGCAGAGTATATCATGAGAAACGCTGGACTGGAAGAAGCACAAGCTGGAATCAAGATTGCTGGGAGAAATATCAATAACCTCGGATATGCAGATGACACCACCCTTATGGCAGAAAGTGAAGAGGAACTAAAAAGCCTCTTGATGAAAGTGAATGTGGAGAGTGAAAAAGTTGGCTTAAAGCTCAACATTCAGAAAACAAAGATCATGGCATCTGGTCCCATCACTTCATGGGAAATAGATGGGGAAAGACTGGAAACAGTGTCAGACTTTATATTTTGGGGCTCCAAAATCACTGCAGATGGTGACTGCAGCCATGAAATTAAAAGACGCTTACTCCTTGGAAGAAAAGTTATGACCAACCTAGATAGCATACTCAAAAGCAGAGACATTACTTTGTCAACGAAGGTCCGTCTAGTCAAGGCTATGGTTTTTCCAGTGGGCAAGTATGGATGTGAGAGTTGGACTGTGAAGAAAGCTGAGTGCCGAAGAATTGATGCTTTTGAACTGTGGTGTTGGAGAAGACTCTTGAGAGTCCCTTGGACTGCAAGGAGATCCAACCAGTCCATTCTGAAGGAGATCAACCCTGGGATTTCTTTGGAAGGAATCATGCTAAAGCTGAAACTCCAGTACTTTGGCCACCTCATTCGAAGAGTTGACTCATTGGAAAGGACTCTGATGCTGGGAGGGAATGGGGGCAGGAGAAGAAGGGGATGACAGAGGATGAGATGGCTGGATGGCATCACGGACTCAATGGACGTGAGTCTGAGTGAACTCCGAGAGTTGGTGATGGACAAAGAGGCCTGGCGTGCTGCGATTCATGGGGTCGCAGGGAGTCGGACATGACTGAGGAACTGAACTGAACTGAACTGCTGTGGGATCTTGCTTGCTCCTTGGAAGAAAAGCTATGACAAACCTAGAAAGCATATTAAAAAGCAGAGACATCACTTTACCAACAAAGGTCCATCTAGTCAAAGTTATGATTTCTCCAGTAGTCATGTATGGATGTGAGAGTTGAACCATAAAGAAATCTGAGCGCCCAAGAATTGAGGCTTTCAAACTGGTGCTGGAGAAGTCTTGAGAGTCCCCTGGACAGCAAGGAGACCTAACCAATTAATCCTAAAGGAAATCAACCCTGATTATTCACTGGAAGGACTGATGCTGAAGCTGAAGCTCTGATACATTGGCCACCTGATTCGAGGAGTGGCTCAATGGAAAAACAGACCCTGATGCTGGGAAGGACTGAAGGCAAAAGGAGAAGGGGGTGGCAGAGGATGAGATGGTTAAACAGCATCACCAACTCAATGCATATGAATTTAAGGAAGCACCAGAAGACAGTGGAGGACAGAGAAGCCTGGCGTGCTGCAGTTCATGGGTGGCAAAGAGTCAGGCAGGACTCAATGAGTGAACAAAAACAACAATATACGGGATATTCCTAGACCAGGGATTGAACCTGCGTCCCCTGCAATGGCAGGGGTATCCTTAAGCACTAGAGCACCAGGGAAGTCCTGCATCCACTTCTTATGAGTCTTCATGCCTTGAGTGGGTTGCTCCAGCTCCACACATTAGTTTTTCCATCTTTAAAATGTCCTTGAGAGACTTCCCTGGCAGTCCACTGGTTAAGACTCCATGCTTCCAAGGCAAGAGGCGTGGGTTCCATCCTTGGTCAGGGAATTAAGTTGCCACAGTACCATGCAGCACAGGAAAGGGTGTAACTGTAACTGTGTTGGTCGCTCAGTCATGTACGACTGTTTGTGTCCCCACGGACTGTAGCCCACTAGACTCCTCTGTCCACGGGATTCTCCAGGCAAGAATACTGGAGAGAGTGAAAGTGAGGTCGTTCAGTCGTGTCCGACTTTTTGCAACCCTATGGACTGTAGCCTGCCAGGCTCCTCCTCCATCCATAGGATTTTCCAAGCAAGAATACTGGAGTAGGTTGCCATTTTCTTCTCCAGGGCATCTGCCTGACCCAGGGATTGAATTCAGGTCTCCCACATTGCAGGCCGACTCTTTACCCTCTGAGCCACCAGGGAAGCCGGCAGGAGTGGGCGGGGGACCCATATATAAAGTGTGAGACAGAGCAGGGGCCATGATGAAACAAACATATACAGCAGTCAGGGCAGTTCAGGTCTTAGGCCCTCCCTCCAAGTCAGCTGTGTACGTTTCCTCTCTTCCACACCTGCCCTTTGACCTCCCAGGCCTGCTTGATTTTCCTATCTAACAAACTCTTATTTTAGGTTTCTTTTTTTTACAATTGAGATACAATTCCCATACCACGAAACTCATCATTGTACAGTATACAATTCAGTGGCGTTTAGTGCGTTCATGGTGTTATGCAATCCACACCATGCATGAGTGCGTGCTACGTTGATTCAGTCTGTCTGACTCTTTGCAACCCTATGGGCTATAGCCCGCCAGACTTCCCTGTTCACGGGATTCTCCAGGCAAGAACTTTGGCGTGGGTTGCCACGCCCTCCTCCAGGGGATCTTCCAGACCCAGGGATTGAAGCCGCATCTCCTGCATTGGCAGGCCGGTTCTTTATCACTAATGCCACCTGGGAAGCCCAATCAGCACCTCTGTCTAGTTCCAAGACATTTCCATCTCCCCAAAAGGAAACTCCATCCTCATTAGCGATCACTCCCCTTTCCCTGCCCCAGCCCCTTATAATCACTAATGTTTCCTGTCCCGATGGATTTACCTATTGTGAACATTTCATTTGAATGGAATCACGTATGTCCTTCTAGCTTATACTTATCAGCATTATGTTTTCGAGGTCCAGCCTCCTTGTAGCATGTATCAGTGCTTCACGTCTTTTTATGACTGGCTAATACTCATAGTACAGACGGATCGTATTTCATTCATTCACTCATCCACTGATGGACATTTCCGTAGTTCCTCTTTTGGCAATTGTGACTAGTATTGCTGTGAACACACATCAGAGTCTCTGTGCTCACTTTTGTAGGGGCACATACCTACGAGTGGGCTTCCCAGGTGGTGCTGCTGCTGCTGCTGCTGCTAAGTCGCTTCAGTCATGTCTGACTCTGTGCGACCCCAGAGACGGCAGCCCACCAGGCTCCCCCATCCCTGGAATTCTCCAGGCAAGAACACTGGAGTGTGTTGCCATTTCCTTCTGCAATGCGTGAAAGTGAAGTCACTCAGTCGTGTCCGACTCTTCGCGACCCTATGACTGCAGCCCACCAGGCTCCTCCGTCCATGGGATTTTCCAGGCAAGAGTACTGGAGTGCAGTGAGTAAAGAACCCCCGTGCCAGTGCAGGAGACATAAGAGACAGGGGTTTGAGTAGAATTGCTGGACGAGGAATTTTTTGAGGAACTGTCCTGCCTTTTCTATTTTTTTGTTGTTGTTTTGGCCATGCCTCGTGCGATCTTATCTCCCCCACCAGGGATTAAACCCCAGGCCCTTGGCAGTGAAAGCCAAGAGTCCTAACCACTAGACTGCCAGGGAATTTCCTGCAATTTCTTTTCTTCCTTGTCATCTGTCATCTCCACAAGGGACAGGAACTTTCTTTTCTTCCTGGTCACTCCGCGGAGCCCTGGGCAGCACCCAGCACATTAAGTAAACACACAATGCATAAACAAATCATCTTGACTCTTGGCTGAACAATAAGTCTTAGGTTCTCTGGGATCTCAGTTTCCATATCTGCGAAGTGAGTATGAACACAGTCCTTCCCTTGGTAAGAATTAGTCCCCTCTTCCTCCAAAAAAGGCTCTGAGCCTATTACTCAGATGTCCTCAGAGTGAGCGCGATGGGTTGCTAACTGTCCCCGAGCAAAGAATCACCAGCTCTGCATTTCTTCCTCCCACTCCTGCCTCCACTGATGCCCCATGGCTGGGATCTGAATAGCCAAGAAGGTCAAGGGCAGAGAGGGTGAAGGACCGCTGCAGTCACCCAGGGAGGGCTTTGGACACTGCACCCTTAGGGAGTGGCCCATATGGCAAGTCGAGACAGAGGCGGCTCTGGGGACCCACACCTCGGCTGGAGTGCTGGGGACAGATGCCAGTCCACAGCCGGGACTGCTGCCTGGAGGTGAGCCAGCCCCTGGGGACCTCATGCAGGCCCCAGCAACTGATCCCAGTGGCCTCTGGGTGAGGGGGGATGGAAATCTCAGTTTTCCCTGCTGTTTTTTTAAAGACTTTTTTGATATGGACCTTTATTTTTTTTTTTTTTGGTCTTTATTGAATTTGTTACAATATTGCTTCTGTTTTCTGTTTTGTTTTTTTGGCCCAGAGGGCATGTGGGAATCCTAGCTCCCAATCAGGGATTGAACCTGCACCCCTGCATTGTGAAGCAAAGTCTTACCCACAGGATCACCAGGGAAGTCCTCTCCACTGTCACTATTAATAACACAGTGGCCAAGATGGACAAAGAATTGTGACAGGTCCTTCCAGAAGCTTCTTCCTATGAGCTAGGGGTCCCAGTAACTCCCCCAACCCAAAGTCACATGTGAGTGCCCGGCAGAGCCCTGCCTGAAGCCAGATCCAAATCTCACCTCATTTCCAATCCATACCCTTCACTGCTGACTCATCCCCTCCTGGCCTCAGTTTTCCCATCTGTACAATTGGCATACACCCAAGAGAAGTGAAATCAGATGTTTAAACAGATACACATGCACACAAGTTCGCAGCGGCATTAGTCACAATCACCAAACAGAGGAAACAGCCCAAGTGTCCATCCAGTGATGAATGGGTAAGCACAATGCTCTCCATCCAAACAATGGACTATTGCTCAGCCATGAGAAGGAGTGAAGCTCTGACACATGCTATTAATACAACGCGGATGAACCTAGAAAACATGCCGAGTGAAAGGAGCCAGACACAAAAGGTCCCCTTTTGTATGATTCCATCTATAAGAAATGTCCAGAACAGGCCAGTCCATAGAGACAGAAAGCAGATTAGCAGTTGCCAGGGGCTGGAGGAGGGGGTGTAGGGAGTGGCTGCTAATGGGAACAGGGATGGAAGTGTTCTGGAACTAAACAGAGGTGATGGTTACACAACATTATGAATGTACTAAATGCCACTGAATTGTTCATTTTAAAGTGGTTAATTTTAGGGACTTCCCTGGCAGTCCAGTGGTTAGCGGCTTCCCTGGTGGCTTAGTGGTAAAGAATCCACCTGCCAATGCAGGAGACATGGGAGAGGTGGGTTCGATCCCTGGGTCAGGAAGATCCCCTAGAGGAGGAAATGGCAACCCACTCCAGTACTCTTGCCTGGAAAATTCCATGAACAGAGGAGGCTGGCAGGCTGCAGTCCATGGGGTTGCAAAGAGTCAGACATGCTGAACGACTCACTCACTCACGCACCAGTGATTAGGACTCCACCCTTTCACTGCCGAGGGCCCAGGTTCAATACCCAGGTGGGGAAATAAGATTCTACAAGCTGCAAGGAGAGGCCAAGAAAAAAAAAAAAAAAAAAAGGCTAATTTTATATTATGTGGATCTCACATCAATGAAAAAAAAAGAAAGAAGGGGCATATAGACCACTTCCTTCCAGGATCCTGAGAAGGGCTCAGTGACAGATAAACACAGGGGCCCTTGATCTTCCTCTCTCACTGTCAGCTCAGCTGGCCGCATCCCAGCGCCACCCTGAAGCCTCCACCAGATCTGCCCTCTCTAACTTTACCTTCGCGCCTAGAATGTTTCCTGCCTACGTCGCCCTCCCTCCCCACCACGATAGCTGCATCTCCTAAGATCCTACCAGGTAACTTGGAAACCTCCAGACTTTGAGATTTATGTTCATGACAGCCTTGCAAAGTGGATAAAAGTGAGGCTCAGAGAGTGGAAGTATCTTGTCAAGCAAGGCTCAGGAGAAGGAAATAGGACCCCTACTCTCTGATCCCAAAGCTGTGCCCTCTTCCAGTACCCAGTGCTGACTCCCTCTCCTTCTTTTTATTTTAATATTTATTTATTTATTTGGCTGCATTATTTGGCGACAAGTGGGATCTTCGATCTTATTTGCGGTATGCTGAAAATTTAGTTGAGGCATGTGGGATCTAGTTCCCTGACCAGGATCGAACCCAGGCTCCCTGCCTTGGGAGCACAGAATCTCAGCCACTGAACCACCAGGGAAGTCCCTCCTCCTGTCTTTTATTCAGGCAGTTAGCAGCACTTATTGACAGCCCCCTGTGCCCCAGACCCTGTGATAGGCACAGAATACAGGCTTCAGACAAGACAGAGACAACCCTACCTGCAAGAGAACAGTCTCACTGAAAATAAACTGAACAAACACTCTCAATGTACTAGGTTGAATGGTGACCACCCCCCCAAGACATGTATGCCTGGAACCTCAAAATAAGGCCTTTTTGGAATAAGGGTCTTCGCAGATATTATTAAAGTAAGGATCTCGAGATGAGATCATCTTGGATTGGGTGAGGGAGCTAAATGCAATGAAAATCCTTGAAAGAAGAGTGAAATCCAAACAGAGAGACCGTGTGGAGATAGAGGCAGAGATTGAAGTGATGTGGCCACAAGCCAAGGAATGCCTGGATCTATCAGAGTTGGAAGAGGCAAGGAAGGAGCCTCCTCTAGAACCTTCAGAGGGAGCACAGCTGCCAACACTTTGATTTCAGACTTCTGGCATAGCAGAAAGGATAATCAAGTTGGTCTTGCACGCTTTCTCACATTCTTCAAATCCAGCTCAGGTCTTTTCCTCCAGGAAGCCTTCCTGGCTGCTCAGCAGAGTTCCCATTTCCCCTCTGCCCAGTCTGGCTGCCTAGCCTGTATTTATATTGGGGCCTTTCTGGGGTACCAGCCTCTTGAATCAGGCACTGACTGGCAGCGAATCTGTTGGTGAATGAAAGAATGACATTTTCCTGTGCTGGTTCTGCTCTGGCTTTCTTTCCTTAGTTGCTTTCAGCACTGCAGCCTCTCTTGGGTCTCTCAGGGTCCTCACTATCACCCCACAACCCAGCTTTCACTGGGTCTTCCTATTGGAGGAGAGGGTCTCCACTCTGAACTGCTTGTATATGACTTCTTCTGGGAAAGAGCAGAAAAAGCCCAATATTGAAGACATATGGAGCTGGATTTGCACCTCTCTGCAGCTTTTTTTTTTTAAGTTACCATTTACAGAATGTTTTCACTCTTTGCAACCCCAGGGACTGTAGCCTGCCAGACTCCTCCGTCCATGGAATTCGCCAGGCAAGAATACTAGAGGGGGTTGCCACCCCCTTCTCCAGGGGATCTTCCTAGCCCAGAGATTGAACCTGGGTCTCCTGCATTGCAGGCAGATTCTTTACCACTGAGCCACCAGGGAAGCCCCCGCACTTCAATGCCCAGAACTGTGCTTTCTCATGTATTCTCACCACACCCATGAAGAGTTATTACGTCCCCATTTTAGAGATGAAGAAGCGATGGCTCTTACAGTCATGGGGGGAATGTCATTTGGTACAACCACTTGAGAGAGCCGTTTGGCAATATTTGCTGAAAGGGAGTGTTCCTACACTCTAGCAGTTCCATCCATGGGCATTTTATGAGTGTCCTGGGGCTGCCTAACAAATGACCACAAAGGGGATGGTTTAAAACAACAGACATTTATTCTCTCACAGTTCAAGAGGCCAGAAGTCCAAAATCAAGATGTTGGCAGGGTTGGCTCCTTCTGTGGGTCTCTAGGGGAGAGTCGTGTCTCTCTCCCAGCTTGTGGAGTTGTCCACTATCTTCGGCATCCCTTGATTTGCAGCTACGTCACCCCCGTCTCTGCCTCCGTGTTCACATGGCCTTCCTATCATGCCTCTCTGTGTATTGATTTCTGTCTCCTACCAAGATACTCTCACTGGATTTTTGGTCCGCCCTCATCCAGTTTGATCTCACTTGCATTCTTAGCTAAATTCCATCTGCAGAGACACTTTCCAAATAAAGTCAAGTCACATTCTGAGGTTCCAGGTGTACATGAACTGAGGGTGGTAGGGGCACCACTCAACGCACTACAGATATTGATCCCACAGAAAAAGGGACACGGTTTCATCCAAAGATACAAACATAAATGGCCATAATAGCCCCAAACGGGAAACAGCCCACAGGTTTGTCAACAGGTTGATGGATAAACGGACAAGGACGTGGCCACTGGTGGAATACTATGCAGCAAAGAAAAAGGATGACCCCCTGCTATGAATACATGTATCCCACAAGGGACTTCACCAACACTGAGCAAAGAAGCAAAGAAGACACATGTTGTGATTCCATGTATGCGAATTTCACAAGTAAGCCACGCTAATCTATGGTGACAGGGGCTGAGCCGGGGGCCTCCTGGTGGGGATCATCAGGGAGCAGAAGCAGTGGCCACACAGGAGCACGTGGCCTTGGGGTGATGGAAATGTCTTATATCTTGAATTTTGGGGCAACAGGGGGGTACATTTGTCAAAATTCACTGAGCACTTAAAACAGTTGCATCATTAAAGTTTGCCTCACTAAAGCTGGTTTATTAAACAGAATAGGAAGCTCCCTGGTGGCTTAGTGATTAGGATTCCAGGCTTTCACTGCTGCGTCATAGGTTCAATTGCTGGTGGGGGAACTGATCCGCAAGCCACACAGCATGGTAAAAACAACAACCAAAAAACCAGTCAGATGGAGCCTAGGGGATAGAGGTCAGACGCGGGACTAGCCCTGGGAGGTGACTGGAAGGGGCACAGAGAGCCCCTGGGGATTAGGAGTACTCTGTATTTGGATCACAACAGTAAAACTGAGTGTGCTTTGTTGTTTATAAATTACACTTGGATTGAAAAGCAAGACCCTGGGGCTCAGAGAGGTCAGGAGCTCACCCAAGTTTCCAGCAGGACGGTGTCAGAGCTGCCTCCCAAGAGCACATCACCGCCTCCTGCTCTCTTCACCCCTTTCCTCCACCCAATCAACAAGCACTGACTGGACTTCTCTGATGGCTCAGTGGTAGAGAATCTGCCTGCTGACGCAGGAGCCACAGGTGCCATCTCTGATCCGAGAAGATCGTGCCGGCCCCAGAGCAACTAAACCCATGTGCCACAATTATGCAGCCTGTACTCTCACACCCAGGAGCCACAACTATTGAGCACGTGTGCTGCAACTCCGGAAGCCCGCGTGCCCTAAAGCCCCTGCTCCACAACAAGTGATGCCGCCACAACAAGAAACCTGGACACCACAACCAGAGAGTAGCCCATGCTTGCCACAACTAGAGAAAAGCCTGCACAGCAACGAAGACCCAGCACAGCCAATGATCCATTAATTAACTTTAATGTCTTAAAAAAGCAAGAACTTATGCATCGACTATGCATGAAAGGCTAGGGTTTCAACTGTAAGCACACCAGACATACTCCCTACCCTTCATGTTCCAGAGTATTCTGCAAGGTATATATCCTTATGGGAAGGACAGACCTGAGACATACGAACCTTAATAAAGGGCGAGATGATTTTAACTGCCATGAAGGCAATGGGCTGAGAGTGACCGAGGGGGGAAACTGTTTTAACCTGGAGGTGGAGGAGAGTCTTTTTGAGGAAGCAATGTTCCAGCTTTAATAAAAGCAGAGAGAGAGAGAAGCAAGGAGGGGTGTTCTGGGACATTCCAGAACATTGTGGAAGGGCCCAGAATGTTCCAGGACATTTCTGGTGGAAGTCATGGGTATGGACCAGATGGGTGCCGGAAAGAGCCCCAGAGACGGAGAGGAGACCACAGTGGCTGTACTGATGTGGAGCTAGGGGGGAGCGCGTTGACAAAGATGTATGGAGGTCAGCCTCCTCAGTGTGTGGGACACAGCTGTGACTGAGACTGCTACAGTGTCGCATCTGGCAGAGGGAACATTTATTAAACCAATCATCACACAAGCAAAGAAGCAATAACTTAATTGTCAACATGATAGAGGCTTAGGGTATAGTGATTTAGCAGGGCTAGGCTGAGCCAGGAGGCCAAGGAGGGACACTCAGTGTGAAGACTCAGCTGGGAAGAGAGCAGAGCCTTCCAGCCAGAAGGAACAGACTGTGTGGGGACACTGAGAAGGGAGCATTCCAGGAGCTGCCTAGAGCCTGGTGGGACTGAGTGTGAAGGGGATGGTGGGCAGCACCCCATGACACAGGACCCTGGAGGCTTCAGCTTCCCTGTTGCACTCACAACCTGGCTCAGAGCAGGGACCCCGGCAATCCTCAGCTGGGATCTGGCCTGAGCCTCCCTCTTCACAGGAGAGAAAGACATGAATCCCCATCCTTCCTTCCAAGCACTTGCAAAGTGTCTCCAGGGACACCTCCCTCCCTCCCTTCCCACCCCTAAGCCCAGAACTCAGGCCTGTCGCCAGGGAACCAGGACTGCTGGTTGCCACAGCAACCCTCACTACGGACACATGGGCGCTCCTGCTTGTTGCCATGACACCAGTCACCCACCCACCCTCCACCAGGTCTGCATTGGGATGTGATAGGAAGGCAGAGGGAGGCGCAAGAGGGCGGCTTCCCAGATGCCTTGTGGAGCTGGGGAGGGCAGACAAGGAACCTGAGGTTCAAAGGACTGCAGCGAGTCAGGAGTTATCCTCAGGTCAGCTCCCTGGGAAGGAGCCTCAGATGGAGGTGAAGGGCCCCCTCTCTCCTGAGACTCCAGAACAGTCTTCACTTGGCACTCAGGGCCCCTTCCCCAGTGAAACCCTGAGAGAGGTAATGTGAATAGGTATTACTTTTCTCTGAATGCACGCACACACCTATGCACCCAGGACACCCTCTGTTGTCCCTGGATTCTATCCATTCCATTCTTCAAAGCCCAAGTCAGCTGCCATCTCTTCCAGGAAGCCATCACTCTCCACCTGCTTGGAAAGGCCTCCTCTCCCACCTCCACACATCCGCAGGACTTGGTTTCTACCGGCATCATCTGACATTATTCATTCCATACCTATGAGGTATCTGGGTCCAACCCTGGGATGGTCACAGGGGTTTCAAGAATTAATGCATTAGGAAATTCCTTGGTGGTCCAGTGGTCAGGACTCTGTGCTCTCACTGCCTGGGGCCTGGGTTCAATCTTAGGTCAGGGACCTAAGATTCCACAAGCCAAGCAGCACAGCAGAAAAAAGAAAAAAAAACCAATGAGCTAGACACATGAGTGAGGGAGGGAAGTCGCTCAGTCGTGTCCGACTCTTTGCAGCCTCATAGACTACCAGTAGCCCACCAAGTTCCTCCATCCATGGGGTTTTCCAGGCAAGAACACTGGAGTGGGTTGTCATTTCCTTCTGCAGGAGATCTTCCTGACCCAGGGATTGAACCCGGGTCTCCCTCATTGTAGGCAGATGCTTTATAGCAGCATTCAAACAAAATTCTGCCTTGCAAAACTCTGTCTTGAGGGAGGACAAAGAGACAGGGACCAGTCACAATTTTCAGTTCCAAGGAGCCCCACACAAATGGGATTAAGCCAAAAATCAAGGACAGTTCAGTTCAGTTCAGTTGCTCAGTCGTGTCCGACTCTTTGCGACCCCGTGATCGCAGCACGCCAGGCCTCCCTGTGCATCACCAACTCCCGGAGTTCACTCAGACTCATATCCATCGAATCAGGGATGCCATTCAGCCATTTCATCCTCTGTCATCCCCTTCTCCTCCTGCCCCCAATCCCTCCCAGCATCAGGGTCTTTTCCAATGAGTCAACTCTTTGCATGAGGTGGCCAAAGTATTGAAGTTTCAGCTTCAGCATCAGTCCTTCCAATGAACACCCAGGACTGATCTCCTTTAGGATGGACTGGTTGGATCTCCTTGCAGTCCGTGGGACTCTCAAGAGTCTTCTCTACACCACAGTTCAAAAGCATCAATTCTTTGGCACTCAGCTTTCTTCACAGTCCAACTCTCACATCCATACATGACCACTGGAAAAACCATAGCTTCGACTAGACAGACCTTTGTTGGCAAAGTAATGTCTCTGCTTTTTAATATGCTGTCTAGGTTGGTCATAACTTTCCTTCCAAGGAGTAAGGATGGCTTTATTGTTTCAAGACTTCCGTCAATGGCATGAAGACACTGTCTTTTTCCATGCCTCTTGCTTCAGACAGATGCTTCATTCTCCCAAGCTCAACAATCCCAGTTAACAGGGCATGTCTCTCTCCCAGTATATCTCATCAATACCTGAGGAGGCTAGGTCACGCTGCTCAACTTCCCCTAAACCATGTAGGTGTGGCCAAAACAAGTCAGTTCTGTTAGGAAAGAAGAGATTGACAGAGCCAGGCGCCAGGTTGATTCCTACCAAGCCTATGATGACATCTGAGCGGAAAGTCTTAGCTGTTCATCATGTCTGACTCTGTGACCCCATGGACTATAGCCCGCCAGTCTCCTCTGTCCATGGAATTCTCTAGGTAAGAACACTAGAGTGTGTAGCCATTCTCTTCTTCAGGGGATCTTCCCGACCCAAGGATCGAATCCAGATCTGCTTTGCAGGCAGATTCTTTACTGTCTGAGCCACCAATGAAGCCTTAAGCCGAAAGTGAAAGTGAAAGTTGCTCAGTCGTGTCCGACTTTTGTGACCTCATGGACTATACAGTCCGTGGAATTATCCAGGCCAGAATACTGGAGTGGGTAGCCATTCTTTTTTCCAGGGGATCTTCTCAACCCAGGGATCGAACTTGGGTCTTCTGCATCGCAGGCAGATTCTCCACCAACTGAGCCACAGGGAATCAAAAGAATACTGGAATGGGTAGCCTATTCCTTCTCCACCGGATCTTCCCAACCCAGGAATCAAACCAGGGTCTCCTGAATTCTGAGCAGAAGGAGCAGCTATAGCAAAGGTCTGCAGGCTAGAACATTGATGCCCCTTCTGTCTTCAGAATGAAAGGTTGGAGGATCATTGGAGGTGGTAGCTGACAGCATGGTGGATTTTAAAAGCCCTTAAAAGGTAAGCAGAGGAAATTAGGTGGTATCCAAGGGCAACAGGAGCTTTTAAGAGAGAGACAAGGTCAGAGCCCACATAAGGAATGGATTTGACTGAACGATGCTTCTGGGGTCCGAGAGGAAGATACCCAATCAAGAATAATTACTGATTACCCACTCCAATGTTCTTGCCTGGAGAATCCCAGGGACGGGGGAGCCTGGTGGGCTACCATCTATGGGGTCGCACAGAGTCGGACACGACTGAAGCGACTTAGCAGTAGCAACCTGCTCCATGCCAGTTCACACGTGAAACCTTAGGAAGCTGACTTCATGGAGCTCATAAAATTATGTTAAAGGAGGCTGATATTGAAACGAATAATTATTAATCAACTACAAATGTGGTCGGCACAGGGAAGACAAACAAGGAGGTGAGCATTGGTGTAACAGGGGACACTGGCCCCAACTTGGGTGGCGAGGATGTGATTGGCTGAGGAGGAGTCCTTTGTGTTGAGAACTTGGTTAGAGCAGGGCTTCAGGGGTGTTCCTGCCAGAGGGAAATGCAAGTGCAAAGGCCCTGGGGGTGGAAGGAACAAGGTAGGTTCAAGGAATCTAGAGAGAGCCTGTGTGGCTGGAGCATAGCGAGCAAGGGACACAGCTTCATAGAAGTGGTTAAGATGCTAACTGGGCCAAGTCATGGGGGTACTTGTTGGATCATGTGGATATTTGGGCTCCTCATTGCAAGACTAGAACCCAGAAGCAGTTGATGTCTAGGATTAGATATACTTTATACCAATGGCTCCCCAGCTGTTGCCTGGAGCTAGAGGGTGGCCGGAAGGGAAGCAGGGAGCCCCGAGAAGAGATGGCCATATTTGCTGGGCAAGAGATGAGGGAGGTTGGACCTTGGCTATTGCCAAGGAAAGCAAAGAGAAGCATGTGGGCTGGAGGCCAAAAGGAAAAGCACTGCTGAAGCAGCAACATGGAGTGAGGACAGAGAGGAATCAAGGTGCCACTCAAGTATCTAGACTCACTGAGATGGGGAGGACAGGGTCAGGGCAGATCTACAAGCACAGCCAAGCTCCCCTTTAATCTGGGCTAAGGTGTTACAACAACCATTTAAACAGATGATGGTGATAACTCCACAACACTGTTGCTGTTATTCAGTAGCTCAGTCATGCCTGACTCTTTGCAACCCCATGAACTGCAGCACACCAGGGTCCCCTGTCCTTCACCATCTCCCAGAGCTTGCTCAAACTCATGTCCATTGAGTTGGTGATGTCATCCAACCATCTCATCCTCTGTCGTCCCCTTCTCTTCCCGCCCTTAATGTTTCCCAGCAGCAGGGTCTTTTCTAATGAGCCCAGCTCTTTGCATCACATAGCCATAAAGAACTTCAGCTTCAGCACCAGTCCTTCCAGTGAATATTCAGGACTGATTTCCATTAGGATGGACTGGTTTGATCTCCTTGCTGTCCAAGGAACTGTCAGGAGTCTTCTCCACCACCACAGCTTGAGAGCAACAATTTTTCAGTGCTCAGCCTTCTTTATGGTCCAGCTCTCACATCACTGCATGACTGGCTTTGACTATACCAAAAACCAAGTTGCTTTGACTATACCTAACTTTGTTGGCAAATTGATGCCTCTGCTTTTTAATACACTGTCTAGGTTTGTTATAGCTTGGGGATGTACCTATTGTCATGAATTGTACACTTAAAAATTGTACAGTTTTTAAGGAGGAGCTTCCCTGGTGGTCCAGTGGTTGAGAATCCACCTTGTAACGCAAAGAACACTTATTTGATCCCCGGCAGGGGAAGATCCCACGTGCCGCGGAACAAGTGAGCCTGCGGGCCATAACTAATGAGCCTGCACTCTGGAGCCCGTGAGCTGCAACTGCTGAGCCCACGTGCCGCAACTACTGAAGCTCACACGTTGAGAGCCCGTGCTCTGAGACAAGAGAAGCCACCGCAGAGAAGGCCTGGTACCACAACCACACAGTAGCCCCCAGCTTGCCGCAACTAAAGAAAGCCCATGAGCAGCAACAAAGACCCAGCACAGCCAAAAACACAAAAAACTGGCTAAGGGGCTTCTCGGGCAGTCCAGCGGTTAAGAGTCCACATTTCCACTGCAGGGAGTGCAGGTTCGATCCCTGGTCTGGGAACTAAGATCCCACACGCTGCCTAGCAAAAAAAAAAAAAAACAACTGGCTAAAACGGCATATTTTATATGATGCATATTTTTCACTGCCACAGAGGAAAAATAGAGGAAAAACCTTAAATGTACATCAACTCAAACTAAAGAAAATGAGAAACACAATCGAGTCACATTAGCCATATTGCAAGAGCTCTGCAACATTGTGTGGCTGGAGATGGCACAGACAGAACACTTCCATCATCACAGAATGTTCTACAGGGCAGCACTGGCTTGCCATCACTTCTCATTTCTGCCCAGGTCGTATTTCCTAGTGACATTCCTAGGGGCTTCCCTGAAATCCCATGCTGGGGTCAGAATGTTACTCAAGGGCCTAGATTGCCTTTTGATTGAATCCCGATGTTCATGATATCAGGCAGGGTCCAGGCAACAAGCAGGAGTCAGTCAGCATGGACAATGCAGGAGAGTCGTAATAAAGGGGATATTTGCAAAGTGCGGCAGGGGCAGGTAACTGACTGGGGTGGTGTCCCACACAGGAGGGGCAACAGTCAGGAGCTTTTAACATGCCCAGGTGACGGTCCACTTGGTGGAGGTGTGGTCTTGGCTTGGGGGATACAGAGAGAGAAATGGGGCGAGAACACTCCCCCTACACCACCCGGGGGTCACCTCTCTTTTCTTCTACCTCCTGCTGGTGGCCCCCTCTGGCCGACTCTAGCAGAAGGCTGAGGGAAGTGAATCAGCTTCTCAGGACACAGGGCAGGCTGAAAAGTGGAAGGGCACTAGCCTCACTCAGCCTCATTCACCTCCCCCCAACCACCCACCCACCACCCACAGGACTCCATTAGCCCCTGGAAAA
>SJXQ01009892.1:41655-73522 GCA_006408695.1 Aepyceros melampus
GGGAGACACAAGCCGTAGAGTGGGCGCGGGGGAAACGGCCGGGGGCGGGGCCTCACCGTGGTCAGGCGCGTCTCCTCCAGCTGCTGCAGGCTGCGCACGTGGCTCGCGAGCAGCGGCTGCGCTCGGGGTCCGGCTAGCTCGGCCTCCACCGCCAGCACCTCTCTCGAGGCGGCGGCGAAGACCTGGTCACCTCGTGTACCGTGCTCCGGTAGCGCGGGAAGTCGTAGAGCGGGCCGCTGCTCAGGTACTGGCGGTGGCCTCTGCGGCAGGTGGGGGTCCTGAGGCTACGGCCCCGGCTCTCAGGCCCTGCACCCGCACCGACCGCCTGAAAGCCGCCCAGGAAGTGTCCCTCGACCCCAGAGTGTAGAGGGTAACCCGAGACGAGCGCACCCCAGCACATAAGGAAGGGAGCGATCTGGCCTCCCCGCCTGCGACATTGAGACGCGCGGGGACCCAATTCCTCCCTCAAGGCTCGCCCAACCCGAGTGGGCTGAGGGCTGAACATTGGGACCCTTCCCCTCCCATACGCCCACACTCACTCCTCCAGCCGGCGGAAGGCCTGCGCGCGCTCAGCTTGCAGCTGGTGGATGCGCTGCACCAGCGCCCGGATCGGGGCATCTTTCTACGGAGCGGGGAGCATGGCTAGGGCATGAAGCTGGCGTCCCCGGGCCTGCACCGCCCGCCCCACTCATGTTCCCGCTCGGGCTCGAGCTCACCCAGGGCCACACCAGCTCCTCGCGCTCTGGGACTCCAGGGGCGGCTGTGTCACCGGGTACCACAAGGACAGTGGACTCTGATGCAGCCTCCGCTGTGATCATGACTGCGCAGCTCTGGCCCCGCCCGGGATCAGGTTGCTCCGATGCGCCTGGCGCCCCCTGCAGGCCGGGAGGCCTCAGAACGTAGCCTGTGGTGACCAGCTAACCTGGAGGAAACCCTGGGGGAACAATGGGAAGCGAATACTGGAGGGCTTCTCAGGTCTGACACCCTCTACCCACCCCACCCCGTATTTATTCCTGTCCAGCGTTTGCCTTCTTAAAGTTTTTGATCTTGAATATAAGGTTCTATATACAGCAAGGTTTTGTTTCTATACAACTGTCAACACCCGACTTCACTTCCTCACATCCCATTCCCACACAAAGAAATAGAAATCTGGGAAGTGACGTTCATCAGAGGCCACAAGGCTGTGACACGAGTGGGATCTGAACGCGGTTCTGACACTGGAAAGCTCAAGTCGCTGGAACCTGCCGGGGTCCAGCCCCAGTGGATCCAGGGTGATTCAAAGTGGAGACGGATAGGCGAGAAAAACGCTTATTTAGAAACATAAGATTAGATTAGGAAATAATAGTATAGTAGGAAAATTTAGGTGGAGAAAAGAAGGCTGAATAACTTGGTCTACGTGGAAAGCCAATAAAGTTCCAGACAAGGAGCTTGCACCTTCTACGTGGGGCCACCGGCGCCCGCTTGAATCTCTAAGGGTGCCCCGCCCTGGGCTCATGGGCCAGCCTCCACGCCCCAGATGGGAATTCAGCCAGAAATTAGAAGACATGAGGGAAACCAGTCCAGCAACTGGCTTCGGCTCCTATTGTTCTTCAAGGTTTTTATACCCTTTTTTTTTACATAGAGATCAATGGATAATATATAAAATTATGCAGCGTCAGCAGCCCAGACTCTTATCAAAATCAGGCTTTTCTCTCTGCATACCTAGTTGTACACACAAGCCTTAGGTGATTTACATCATCTTCCGGCCAAAAGGCCAATTAACATTTTATGGCTCTTTTCTGATAAGGGTTTGTTAACCAAAAGACTTGTGTTAATTAACTCAAAAGTCTAGTGTTGCTAACATCAAAACTACTATATATCTTTTTCCATATCCTGTTTACATTGATTAACATCTTTCCAGGTGCCTAAAGAATTAGGAGGTCTGGCAGCAATCATGGAGTCAACAGTGAAATCCTGTCACCAATAGGATTTTTAGCTCTTAGAAAAGGTTTTGTCACTTTAAGATACTCAGGCTTTGTGCCCCTCGCAGTTGGGGGCTGTAAGGTCCAGGGAACCTGTTAGGCAAGTTGGAGCGTTTAAGTTAGAGCATTATCAGAGGGGGTTGAGCTGAAACACTCCTTTCAAATGCAGAAGACTAAAGCCCTGAGTTAACTTTTTAAACCTAGTCAAGGCTATGGTTTTTCCTGTGGTCCTGTATGGATGTAAGTTGGACTGTGAAGAAGGCTGAGCCAGAATTGATGCTTTTGAACTGTGGTGTTGAAGACTCTTAAAGAGTCCCTTGGACTGCAAGGAGATCCAACCAGTCCATTCTGAAGATCAACCCTGGGATTTCTTTGGAAGGAATGATGCTAAAACTGAAGCTCCAGTACTTTGGCCACCTGATGCGAAGAGTTGACTCATTAGAAAAGACCCTGATGCTGGGAGGGATTGGGGGCAGGAGGAGAAGGGGACGACCGAGGATGAGATGGCTGGATGGCATCACGGACTCAATGGACGTGAGTCTGAGTGAACTCCGGGAGTTGGTGATGGACAGGGAGGCCTGGCGTGCTGCGATTCATGGGGTCGCAGAGTCGGACACGACTGAGCGACTGAACTGAACTTTTTCCAGAGAATGTCAGAAGAGTGGAAAAGCAGGCAGATTCTTATTTTTGGGGTACATGCTCAGAAAACACCAGGGGGAAAACCTGAGATCTGACTTGTCCATGCCCATCAAATCTCTACCACGTGACCTTGTCATGGGTGGGATTCCTCACGCTGGCTTCCGACAGGAACCCAGCCTATAGCAGATTCACTAGCAGGTCCTATGTGAACTGGTTGGAAAAAGAAAGTGAAAGTGACTCAGTTCTGACTCTTTGCGACCCCATGGGACTATACTGTCCATGGAATTCTCCAGGCCAGAATACTGGAGTGGGTACACTTTCCATTCTCTGTGTGATCTTCCCAACCCAGGTCTCCAGCATTACAGGTGGATTCTTTACCAGCTGAGCCACAAGGGAAGCCCAAGAATACTGGAGTGGGTAGTCTACTCCTTTTCCAGGGGATCTTCCCAACCCAAAACAAACCAGGGTCTCCTGCATTGCAGGTGGATTCTTTACCAACTGAGCTATCAGGGAAGCCCTGATTGGAAGTGAGCTGAAAAAAAGCCCGAGATGGGAGTCCGGGGCAGGGCAGGGAGATGGTGGTGGTGTTTCATATTAAGAAAAGGCCCGAGAGCTGGACACACACTGCCTAATTTGAACTTCAGAACCTCCTCCTCTAGGAGTGGACAAGTGGGTAGACCAGGAAAATGGTGGCCTGGCCTTAGGGAGGAAGAAATGAAACTCAACTACCTGAGACATGAAGTGACAGCCTCTAACTGGCACTCCAGGCCTCAGCTGTTCTCAGGCATCACTGTCTAGGCCTGAGCTGTCACCTACATCAAGCCCCAGTCATCCCGACACAAATAAAAACATGGCCTTGCCAGGGCATTGCAATCCTCACCGGACAGATATCAGTCCCGGGTGGAGCCCAGGCGGCCTAGTGGTCAGGCAAAGAGGGAAGGTGTTACTACACTAGGGGGGGGCGCGCCATCCTATCCACCCACACCCAAACACCTCCAGGGCCCAGACATGAGGCGCTGTTAAATGTGCCTGCCCAGGTCCCACCGGTCACTTGGTGAAGGTCTTTATTTTCATTATTTCAGATGATAAAACCCAAATGGGTGGGCTCACTAGGGCCAGGTCTGAGACTTGCCTGTGCTGTGCTTATGACAACTTCTGATGTGAAGGGTAGAGACCATGGTCCAATTTACAGATAAGACAACTGGAGCTCAGGACTCGGGACCCCCAAGGGCTATGAAGAGCTGAGTGACATGAAGTCCCATAGATGTCCACATCTCGGTCACCCCCCCCCCACTGGACAGACCAGCCACAAGGACACCAATTACTGCTCCAGTCAACGAAAGGGAAACTTTATTGAGGCCCCAGGACCACGGGGCTTGGGCAGGAGGCCGCCCTGCGGGCAAAGGGGAAGCAGGTGGAGGAGTTTTATTTGACCTTCTTCTTGGGGCGCAGGTTGTTGGTGTGGCCGCACTTCTTCTTGCGGCAGTTGACAGCACGGGGGTGCAGGCGGGCGTAACACCTGTGCAAGGACACCAGGGACGCTGAGGGCACATCCGGACCACCCCCAGGGCAGTCCCCACCCCCACACGTGAGCACATACTTGCGGCAGATCATCTTGTCGCAGTTGTATTTCTGAGCGAGCTGGCGGAGGGAAGGCTCAATGATGCCGCCTCCAGACGAAGCACCAGGTGCAGGGTGGACTCTACAGGGAATGAAGGGCACAGACACTGACGGAGCCTAGCCTCACCACCTCAGTCCCACAGGTGGAGGGCAGCCTCCAGGGCCCTCCAGACCACAGCGTCAAGTATGATGGGGCTACATCAGAATCCCTTGGGTATGTGCAGATGAACATGCCACCCCATAGAACCTCCACCTTGTCATGTCACCAGATCCTCACGAAATCGGAGACTGATACAAATATACACCAACAGTGGCATCCATCTCAGTTTCCCCACAGGCAAGGCAATTTCTAAGACATGCAAGGATAACCTTTTATTTTGCTGGGAAAAAGTGGTGATCTCCTTTACAATACTTATATTCACACACACACACTGGCCTTAAAAGGAAAGTGACTAAGAACATGAGAAACCATGGCCATTTGGTAAAGACGGATGGAGATGCTCTCCAGCGGTGGAAACAGCACTTTACAGATACTCCCTAGCGCCATCTAATCCCCACCTCAGGGACCACCCTCCTCACCAGCTCCCTCCTGGTGACAGACAAGACTTGACAGCATGCCATCCTGGGTTCTAGGCCTCGCTGAGGCCCTGTCTAGCCACCCCACCCCTGTACCTTTCTGGATATTGTAGTCTGACAAAGTGCGGCCATCCTCCAGCTGTTTGCCCGCAAAGATCAGACGCTGCTGGTCAGGTGGGATGCCTAAGGAGAGAGGACCTCCATTACTCCATTACAGAGGCTCTTGCAAGCACACTGCTGGCAGCTGCCGCCATGCCCCACCCACCACCACAAGGCTGTGCCAGGATTACCCAATCTGTCAGAAGGGAAACTGAGGTACGGAGGGCAAGCTGCCTTCCCAAGATGACACTGGGGAATATTGGCATGGCTGAGATCTGTTGAAGCCCAGCATCCGTTGCGCACAGGACAGCAGATACCCAGGGCTGAGGGGTTCCTACTGGGCAGAGCACTCACACTCAGCCCAACTCACCCTCCTTGTCTTGGATTTTGGCTTTGACATCTCAATGGTGTCACTGGGCTCGACCTCAAGGGTGATGGTCTTGCCCGTCAGGGTCTTCACAAAGATCTGCATCTCTGCGCCTGCTGGGGAGAGAGGGTTAGCATGGATGGGGGGAGTGTGATCGCTAAAGGTCTTAACAGCCCCAGCTCACATCACAGGCTGACCATGCCAGCCCCATGCATGCCTCGACCTCAACTGCAGGCCCACCTCAGTGCCTGTTTCCTTCTGCCCCTCTGAGCCTGCACCTTCAACTTTAGGGCACCATCCTGCCAAGCATATTTTCTCCAAGCGTGGTCTGAAGGTCCCACCCTTCCTCTCCTCATCAGCCCCTGCTCTTCCTGTGGGAATCTCATCTTAGTAGTAGCCCAACACGCATACTTTCCTCCCTACAATCCCTTTTCCTCTCCAATACCAAGCTCAGACCCCCAAAACTCCGGCTTCCTTCTGGGTTACACCCGAATGCTCAGACCACACTTCCTGCGTTTTATCCAATCCATAAACAACAGCTGCTAACCACGTGCCTGGTACGTGTTTACACAGGTATCGTTTTCATTTTCCAAGTTAAGAAAACAGTTGCCACTACCAGACTTTCTTTACAGACTTAGAAAAAGGAGATAAAAACCCAGCTGAGGGGAGGGCTTCATATTTTCGAAGGGATTGGCACAGTTTCCACCACGAGAAAAAATTACAGTTAATACCCCTTCGCATTAAACTGAATCATCCCCGAAGGACACACCCTCACCCCCAAGGCCTCCTCAGATAGCTGGGGCCGGCGGAGAGGGCAAGCTCCCCTTCCAAATGCCGATTTCCCTCGCGGGGCCCAGTTCGGGACCGGAACGCGGCCCAACGTGCCTTGCTAAGCCATCCCGCAGAACCTGGCCCGCCTACACGGATTCCAGGCCGCCGCCTCCGTTCCCTGGGCCCCCAAAGTCCCCCGCACCCTACAAACCAACCCGGCCCACCGCCAACCCGCAAGGCCTCCACCACCAACCTGCTCGGCCGCCTGGGTGAAGAGAAAGAGGCGGCGGAACCGGAAACCGCCGATTCGCCGCCGAAAGCGTCTGCGCACCGAGCACGCTGCGTGCTTGCGTCACAATCCACGCCGCGCGTCGTGCCCCGCCCTCGACCCCGCCCCGCCCCCATGGTGGGTGCTGGCGGACGAAGTCGCCGCGCCTGAGTGGGACCTTCGCCCGCTAGCTTCCGGCTGTGAGCCCCACCCATCGGGTCACGTAGTAAGACTGCCGCAGCTTTCCAGGTGTTTCTGCTCTGTCTCCAAACCTCCTGGAAGACGGCCCGCACATAGCGGGTGCTCCGGAGAGATTTAAACAGAGTAGGAGAGACCTTTGTGCTGAAGGAAAGGTATTAAGCCGCAGGTCCAGAGACGCAGGGGTCGAGGCGGGAGGCGGCGCGGGGGCTACACCCCTGGGAGCCACTGGAGGCTCTCTGGGTGCTGTGCATAAATGGGTATCAGGGCGGGTGCGTACAGGAGCACGGAGAGCAGGTGGGGTTGGTGAATTCACTCAAGGAAATGAAGTGGGACCCAAGGCCTTGTTTCTGGGTCGGAAGAAGTTAAAAAGTGCTGGGCGCTAGGAACAAGTGAGGAGGAAGTTATCCGTGGTTTTGGCAGCGTGCTGTGCTAAATCGCTTCAGTCGTGTCTGACTCCGTCCCTGTAGACTGCCAGACCCCTCTGTCCATGGCATTTTCCAGGCAAGAATACTGGAGTGGATTGCCATGCTCTCCTCCAAGGGATCTTCCTGACCCAGGGATCGAACCCACGTCTGCACTGTAGGGGGCTTCTTTACAGTGCAGCCATTGCTCAGGGTACCTTCTTACTTCATTGACCACTTCCCGGCGCCCCCTATGGACCAGGCAAATGCAGACTCTCTCAGGTCTGGGAAGAGACCTTGAATAACATAATGGAAAGTGCTTCAAAGACGAGGGGACTCTGTGACAGTGTCTGACAGGGAATGGGACACCGTCTAGCTCACTGAGGAGCGCACTTTGGGGCTGAGATTTAGAGGAATTATTCAAGGAAGTAAGGAATGTTGTGAGCAGCGGGAAGGCCTCTGTGGTGATAGGAAAGTGGGGTCATGGTTGTCACCACTGGGGATGCCCACCCAAAGCAGCCACATCTCTTTCTAGGCTGGTGGTGCCTGGCGACCCATAACCAGCCTGTCCCACACGCAGCACCTGTCCCTGTTTTGGGATGCTGGGCCCAAGGATGGAAGGAAGTCACTGCTAGATGCACCCTCCCCTTTTTAGTAACAGAGTCTCTTTATTGATAACTTCCCAACAGCATCTGTAAACATCGGGTACAAAAATATTCCACTTAACTCTGTTCTCCAAGGTTGCTCGGCTTGCTCCACAAAGGCCCTAGGAGAGGCTTGTTAGGCCCTACAGATCTACAGCTCTGGTCAGAGAAACAGGGCCCGACCAGGCTTGGGGCTGAGTGGATGGCTAATCTCTGTCTTGAGCCTTCTACAACTGTTTCAGAAACCTCCGTGAGATGATGATTGGAGAAAGGATTCAGTACTTTCACTGGGGGAAGGGGCAAGAAGACCAGAATCAGTAGGCGCAGGGGTGGGCTGGGCGGACTCGGATGTGACAGTGCTTGTCTGTCTTGAGGGGGTTCTGACCAGGGGGCTGGGGCGGGAGGCAGCTGGCTCTGGTCTCTGGGAAGCTTGGAGTGTTGTTCAGAGTAGACCTAAGGCCTGACTCTGGAAGCGCTCCCTGTGCCCAGCCCAACTCCAGATGGACTGGTCATCCCCAGTCTGATAAATCTACAGAAGGGAGATGTTCTCAGTAATGAAGGAGCAGGAATGAAATACCCCCAGGAATTCTAGGGAGGGAGGCTTGTCCCCTTGGCGAGCCCTAAATGACAGACTAGGGTGGCAAAGCTGAGTATCTCGAGGCAGGGTTCTCCGCTGCCACTTCAGACATCTGGGGAATGACGCTGCTGCTGCCCTGAGACCCCCTCGGAGCTCCTGGGAGCCGGGCTACTCGCCCGGCATCTCCTCGTCATCTGTGTGGCTGCGACCGTTGATGGCGGGGGAACTAGGTCGGACTGGGACAGGTCCTCGAAGCCGGGGCTGAGGGAGGGCGAGACGGTGTCTGGACTGGTGTCACAGGAGCCTGTGCTCTGTTCTGAGGTGGCGATGGTGGTGGTGGTGCTAGGCGGAATGGGGTCTTCATCTTCGTCCTCCAGGAGAGATGCCTCTGGGATGTCTGGGCGAAGAAGACCCAAGGGTTAGCTGCATCACCGTCATCATCAGGTGCTGTGATGAGGGATTAATTGGGCCCATGACCCCTGACAGCTACCTCCACCCCACAGGACAGGACTTTGTTCATTTTACAGAGGAGGAAACTGAGGCCTTGGCAGGTAAGAGGCTTCTCTTCAAGGTGAAGTGAGGTAAGGACTCAAGTTCTCTGGGGTCTGGCCTACATGGGCCCTGGGCGGTGAGCCTGAGCCTGGCTCTGCTCTCTTGACTGTGTCACCTGGGCCTGGCCCCTCACCTGCCTTGCCTCAGTTCCCTGCTCTATAAACTGGGAAATGATGGCACTGCCTTTGTGCCTGTGGTTTCAGCAGCCCTACGGTAGGGAGCTATTGGCCCATTCAGCAGACTGGGTAAAGTGAGGCTCAGCATGGACGATGCTGTGCTTCCACTGCCAAGTCACTGCCCCTCTGGGCACAGCCCCCACCTCACAGGTGGCTACGGGTAACAGCCTGCTTCATAGTGTGTACATGATACTCACTGGGCTGAGGACTGTCATCCTTGTCAACATCTCATTGTTACAACCGCCAAAGGAGGAGATTCTGATCTCAACACCTGCTCTGCAGGTTGCCAAGAAGACCGGGCCAGACCCCTGCCACACATCTGTCTGGACCTACGACCCGCCAGGGCCTGGGCCTGGTGTCAGCCCTTGGGGTACATTCCAGAAGCCAGCCCTGGGCTGAGGGCACTGACATCAAAGGGTTGCAGAGCCCAGAAGTAGGATGCAGGAGCTCTGGGTGACACTTACGGCTGAAGGCCTCCGGGTGCTGTCTGGCCAGCTTCCCTTTCAGTGTCCTGTGGGGGAAGGGAAGGCAACAGGGCTGAACCAGCTGAGGAGACAGGCTGGGCCCGTTGCAGGCCAGGACCCTCCTGCTCACTGCTTGTCACACCCTGCTCCCAGGCTGCAGGGGGCACTGGGCGCTCAGCCTGCCCTCTGACCCCCATGATGGACGGCAGCTACTATCCTGGTGTTGCCCAGCTTCCACGCGTCCTTAGTGCTGGGTCTGGGCCCCTACCTGTAATGCCTTGTGTCTCACCCTCTTCTACCGGGACCACCTTCCAGGAAGCTCCCCTTCCCCTCACCTCAGCTGTTCCTCTGGGGACTTGTCCCAGCCTGTCTTTCCATCCTGGGGTGAGGATATCTGTATAGGAGCCAGGAGGGCCTGCCTGTCCACGCCCCAAACACGGGCACTCATGACACTGCAGTTCAGAGAGAGGCACCTGTTTCCTTTTTTAACTGTTGGTTTTTTCTTTGTACCTGAAGTAGTGCAGTTCTCTTTGGGCTTCCCTGGTGACTCAGATGGGAAAGAACCCGCTTGCAGTGCAGGAGACCTGGGTCGGGAAGATCCCCTGGAGAGGGAAATGGCTACCTACTCCAGTATCCTTGCCTGGGAAATCCCATGGACAGGAGCCTAGCAGGCTATAGTCCCTGAGGTCGCAAAGAGTCGGACATGACTGAGCAACTGAGATTTTCACTTTTTTCAAGGCAATTCTATTTACAAAGAGTTACAAAAGGGCCTTCAGAATAGTCTCTCACCCTTGACTCTGGTCAGCCAGCACCGTGCCCCAAATCCTCCCCTAAAAGTACCACTGCTGCAGCGTCCCTGCCTGGGCAGACACACTTATCTCCTTCTTGAGGGACATCAGGGCTTTCCCTGGTGGCTCAGACGGTAAAGAACCTACCTACAATGCAGGAGACTCAGGTTCTATCCCTGGGTCGGGAAGATCCCCTGGAGAAGGAAATGGCAACCCACTCCAGTATTTTGGCCTGGAGAATTCCATGGACAGAGCAGCCTGGCAGGCTGCAGTCCATGGTGTTGCAAAGAAGTCAAACACACTTGCTGACTAACACTTTGACCTTCACCGAGTGACCCAGCTACATGTCAACCTCTGGGGTTCCTGCTCTAGCCCCATCCCTGCGACACCATACATGGGTGGGCAGCCTGGTGAGAGGCCCCAGAAAACATGCCCTCTTGTGTAGCATCTGTCTGGCCTGTTGCATGATTTCTGCAGAGCTTGCTCCAACCTGTTGCCCTCAACCTGTGGCACCTACTTTGCCAGCAGACGTGGCTGCTCCTGAAATAGCGGAAACGGCACGGTCAGCCAGAAATGCCCCTGGAGCTAGTTCCAGGCCCAGGAGCTCCAGCTGTCAGCAGCAGTGGTGTGAGCTCTGGGGGTGGGGGTGGGGGGTGGCTGGGGAATTGGACATCATCTTTCCCTGTCCTCATGGAAACCGGCTCCAGAAGGACCCACAAAACCTGGGAATCTCATTTTCCTCTTGAGAGAAGACTGGGGTGGAGGCCACGGCAGACAGGAGGCTAGCCTTTCACTGTCTGCTCTGGCCTACCTTTTGCAGATGGGTCTGGTGCTGTGTTGCATGTTCAGAAAGAAATAAAACAAGTTCAGAAACGCTAAGGTTTTCAGTCCTTCTCCAATACTAAGTGTGCGGTGAAGCCTTTAAAACAAACACGCTGAGTCTCCCACCCTGCTATGTGGAGAGGACGGCCCTCGTGGAAGAGAAGAGGAACCCGAGGCATGGAGTGGGAGGCGGAGGCTAGAGGGGAGGGCCCACCTGATCCTGCGGAAGATGCTGTCCAAGTCCCGTTTCATCTCCACCAGGGTCCTCGTGTGGTGCAGGAAGCGCTCGTTCATCTGCTGCAGGCGGGCACTTGACAGGTTGTTGAAGTTGAGCAGCATCTCGTTGGTCTTTTCAAAGCGGTCCAGCCTGGCAGCAGAAAAAGGGCACCGACTCCTCTGCTCAGCCTCCAGGGCCCTGCCAACTGATCCTGCTAGGCCTTTTCCTGCTCCGTGACCTCGGTGTACATCATTCCCATGTCCTGCGGAGCTCTACCTGGTGTCGAGACAGCTAGCAAACTCCTATTCAGCTTTCAAAACCCTCCTCAAGGGTGCCCTTCTCATGTAGCCTTCACCCTCTCCCTCAAGCAGACTCTTTGGCTCTCCTGCTTCCTTCCCCTGGTTCTTTCTCTGGTCCAGTCCTGATACCCTGAGGCCAGGAAGGTTCAAGTCTGATTTTGTATCCTCTCAGCCTGGGAGTTCCCCCAGGGCCAGGTCTGAATCTGACCTTAAGACCCAGGAGGGAGGTGGGTGTTGCTGAGACCCAGGCAGATCCAGCACCCTTGTCACAGGACGAGAAAGGTAAGGTATCAGGTCCATGCTGTGCCATAAATGGAATGAAGAACTTTTAGCTTAAAGACACAAAAATAAAGCCCCAGGAGACTGATTCCACCCCAAGATTGTGTCAGAGAGCATGCTGGAATTAGGGGGAAGTTGTGGCTAAAGTGCCAAGCCCCAAAGAGGGCAAAGGGCATTCCCAGCGCTTCCAAGTGACCCCGCATGCACTGCAGAGACAGCCTTGGCTCTGAGACAGGCGCCCAACAGGAAGTGAGCCACGGCGCCCTTAAATCCCACGGCCCCTTCTCCTCCACCCGACCCAAGCCTCCCCACCCCAGGCCTCAGGACAGGAGCTGCTGCGGCCCCCGCCAAACTGTCCACAGCTGCAAAACTGTCCCAGAGCCCCGCTTCCTGTGCCAAGCCCTTGCCTCCAGGCCAGGAAGGAATTCACTTTGGAGCCAGCCAGAAGATTCGCTCATTTCCTTCATTTTATCACCAGTGTGGGACCAGGGTAGAGGCGGGCAGGGCAAGAATGTTGGCCAGCAAGTGGATTCCTTCCCACGCTGGGGCCCCAGGGCCCTTGGCCTCACTCACATGTTCTTCTGGGCCAGGATGATGGCGCTGACATCGTCCGCATTCACCATGCTCAGGATGCGGCTACAGAAGACCCTCGAGGCCGAGTCCGGGGGGTCCATCTCTTCCTCCTCCTCCGCTGCCTGAAACAGGCAGGAAGAAAGAATTTTCGGTCTCATCAGGAAGTGGGGGAGGTGGGATGGATAAGAGGGTCTGGGAACCCCGCAAAGCCACATGAAGTGGGCCATGCCACCTGAGCCTCAGCTTTGTCATCCCAGAAATTCAAGAGAGTTTTGAGAATCACTGGAGTTCATATTTATAACTTGTACCCAAGCACATCAGAATCCCATCACCCCTTCTACCTCCACACCCCCAACTCCCATGCGCCCAAAGTCACAGGCAACTTCCTCCTGCATAGACCTGCCACTCTCCTCCCGCATGCCCCTGCTTTTGCACCTGCTGTCCCCACTGGGAGAATATACATGGCTGTCCCCTCAAATCATCACCCCCTCCAATGCCTTCTCTCCCAAGAGATGCTTTGATGACTACCCCACTCTGGTCACTCTCATCACTTCACCTTTTCAAATGGTCTCTTCCTGAAATTATTTCAGATATCAGGTGACCCATTTGCCAGTCACCCCCACAATGTCAGGTGCAGCTGAACAAAGGCATGTCTTTCTGGCTTGCTGCTTTCTCCAGAGCCAAGCCCAGAACCCAGCTCACAGCAAGGGATTGCCAGAATTTAATTTGGTGAGAGCAAAACAGAAACTTTCAAACTCGGCTCTGAAGCTCGACTTCTATTAGCAACTTTAAGCCAGGCAGTGAGCCCCAGCAACCCAGATGGCTCTGTAGCTCCCAGCTTCTCTGGCACACAGATTACATCCCAGCAGGTGGGGACTTCTGAGACCCTGCTAGGGCAGGAGGGGCCACGGCTTCAGCACTGACCCTCCTAAGGAGATTCAGGAAAAACCCAGAATCCTAACATAGTTTGGCTCTGGGGTCTGCACATTTTATGGCTAACAGAAAAGCCCATTTGCAACTGGTTAAGATTCATGCACAGGATCAGGAAGGGCTTTCAGAGCCCACATCTACCCTCCTCTTTACTGAGCATCTACTCTGTGCTAAACAAGACACCAATTTCAAACACCAGCAACTCTTATCATCCTTATTTATGTATGATGAAAACGATGCTCAGAGATGAGACTGGGCCATTGACACACAACCAGTAACCATGGGGCACAACTCAAATGCCCACGGCCCACAGGATCCACAAACGTGTGACTTGCATGTTCAGTATCTACCTCTGACAGGACAGCTGCTTCTTACCGTTCCCGATTCCTGCCAGACTTCTGATTCTTTCCAGAAAATAAAGAAAAATCCGAAACATGGATTTCTTGTCCCTGTGAAATCACCTCATTTACAAACGTCAGCAACTAATATTTACCCCACAGAGGCCAAGAGTACATTTCTCTTTGTGCTGAATCTGGATATTGGTTTGCACCCCCCATGTGCCTTCCAGAGATAAACTGTCACACCTGATGAAATATAACTTCCCCCCCTCCCCTCACCCTCCAGCGCCAATCACCATGCTTACTGAGCTCCTACTCCGTGCCAGGTATGGACACCAACACCCTCCATATTTCCAAAGAAGATCATGTATAAAGGGGACACTTGGGCTCTCAAAGGACAGAGTCGTGTGGTGGGACGCCTGCAGCTAGAGCCTGGCAGGCACAGCATTTGGACCTGTGGAAAATGGTTCTGCTTCAAAGCAGGGCTCTTTCCTGTCTCTGGCTCCCAGATGTGAGGGCTGAGGGATTCAAGGCACACTCTCCCACCAGATGTCTCGTGGAGGAAGCCTTCCCCAACTGCTAGTCTGGCCTATATACAGGGTGGAAATGACCCAGCATAGGCTCTGGTCCTGCTCCAAATATATTTATGGGGAAAACACGCAGAGAGGGAGGCTGTGTGACCTTGGACAAGTCATCTGACCTCCTGTCATCTGACCACCTCATTTGTCACCCACAAAGTAGGAATAACAAAGAATTAGAATCTCACAATGCTGTTTGTGAGACTGAAACCAAAAGTGATGAGGCGCTGGGTTGTGGGCAGGGAGCTTCTCCGAGGGCAGCGTGAAGAAATCTAAGGATGGCCTCCCCAGTGCTTCCAAGAATAAGAACAAACACTTGTATAGCACTTCATTTAATCCCCAATTCCCCCTACAGGCAGAAACTACCACCTCCGAGGGCAACACAGGGGTGGGCTCCATTGCCCAAGGTCACACACCAGTGCGGGGAGGGGCCGCTACTCCACCCAGGTCTTTTAACAGAATTTAAATGGGCTGCCCAAGTTCAGCAAAACCCGCGAGTGGGGCGGGGCTCCCCAATCCCCTCATGCCCCGCCCTTGTGAAACCGGGAAACTGAGGCCCAAGCAGGCCAACGCACGGTTTGGGTGACAAGGCAGAGCCTGAATACAAGTGGCCCCAACTCTCGCGCCCCGGATCCGGATCCTGCCCACAGCGCCCGACGGGGAATCTGAGGCCTGTGCGCAGGAGAGGTGCCCAGACGTTGCCAGCGGCGCGCCTCACCCCCCGACAACCCGGGGACCGCGCTCGACCCGGCCTGGATCCCCAGAGGCTCCTGCGTCCCCAGCCCCACCCAGAAATCAGCCCGGGCGTCGGTGGCAGCGGCACCTGCACATCTGGCGGCCTTGCTCGCGCTTCCGGGATGGCGCCCGCGCCGCCGTAACGTCACCACGCACCCTGCGTGCGAGCGCGCGCGTGGCGGCGACGTGCCCAGGGCCGACTTGCGTGAGTGGAGGCGTGGCAGGAAGGGGTGGGGCTTACATGTAGCTTCTATTTGCGGACTCGCCGCAACAAATAACCAATCAAACAGTCCCTCTCGCGCCGGCCTAGTTTGCAAAAGCTGAACTCCGCGGCAGCCCGGAACTGGGAAGGGACGTAGGAATAATGTAACCTTTTCAATAAGAGGATATACTCAGCGTCCTTCTTAGGAAAATCATGCCTTTTTGTAGTCTCTAAGTTCGCGTTGGAGAAGAAAATGGCAACCCACTCCAGTACTCTTGCCTGGAGAATCCCATGGACGGAGGAGCGTTGTAGGCTACAGTCCATGGGGTCGCAAATAGTCGGACACGACTGAGCGACTTCACTTTCACTTCAAGTCCGTGTAAACAAACTGCACATGGCCACCCCTCCCCCACCCAGCTGCTTCACTGTTCTCGCCCTCCCCTGAAGTTGCCAATCGCGCTAGCTTGTGAAACCACGCTAAACAGGGCGGGCTTCCCACTCTGCTCGCCGGTCACACTTGTTGGTTGTGCATCCTTCTGCAAAAGTAAAGTTTGCCTTGCCAATCCATTTTCGGAGCGCGCGGCGCCGGCGGAAGACATTTCCAACAATTTGGGGGCTCGCCTGGGATCCATGTCACCTGGAGGGGTCGAATGAACGCTCCTCCTCACCCCAGGAGATGCGTCCCACTGTCTTGTTATGGTGGCCTCCAGGGAGGGGAAATCTGCTACCCCTTGGGTTGACAGCGGACTCCGGGTCGGAAGTCCATCGACAACGCAGGGGAGGGGCCCAGGCAGGCACATTGGCGACCAGGTTACTCCGTTGCAGGGACCAAGGTAAGAAACGTCACGTGCATGCTAAGTCTCTTCAGTCGTGTCCGACTCTGTGCGAACCTATGGACTGTGAAGCCCTCCAGACTTCTCTGTCCATGGGGATTCTCCAGGGAAGAATACTGGAGTGGGTTGGTATGCCCTCCAGGGATCCAACCGGAGTCTCTTATGTCTCCTACATTGGCATGTGGGTTCTTTACCACCAGCGCCACCTGGAAAGCCCTAAGCAACGTCACAAGAGGTGACAAACTATTTCCTTGGTGGCCAGGTCATCCCGGAGGCTGTCTTGTGTGCATGGGACCTGTGTGTGGAAGCGAGTGTGGAGTCCTGATCCACAGTTCCGTTAATATCCTTTGTTGATTTCATATGGCATAAGGCAGTCTTTTCCGACCTAATCTGGGGTTTATACCGACCTGCCAGTAGCTAAGAAGCTAAGAGCAGAAATATCCTCTCTTCTGGGATAGTTCTCCCTTGAGGGAAACGGCCAGAGGCAGTCGAAATGACTCTGGAAGAGTGCAAGAAGAAAGAAAAGAATCCCCCTTTTCAAGAAGAAAAGGGGGGTTGAGGCTCTAGTCAAGAGCACACAATCAGACAATAGGGATAGGTAATATGAATTTTCTTTAGGCAGGAAGGTTCCAGGGGGAGAAAGACCAACAGTGAGATTCCCCCAGACAGTCCCCTAGGATGCACGCTCCAATATTGGGGAGATAGTCTTAGGAGGAAAGGGAAAAAGAAACAACAGATGATAAAATATTGCTGTTTCTTTTGGACTCAAGAACCTATATTGAAACCATCAGTATTTTGGCCTAAGTTCAGGTCTCATGAAGATTGGATCTGCCAAGTGCTTGTACAGTATGTTAATGACAAGAGTCCAGCTTGCCCAGGAAGGAATAGATTATGCTCTTTGTTGGAGAAAGGGGCTGGTGGTTCTATTCCCCTTAAAGATGTAACTAGGTAAAGACAAGGAGAAGGAAAATAGTAAGTGGCATCCTCTCGACTATTTGCCTCCTCCTAACTCAGTCTTAACTGCCCCAGGAATAGCCTAAACTGCCGCAGGAGAGGAAATAAGAACAGTAGAGAGCGAACTCAAGCTGGTCACCATAGCCTCGGTGCCCTCTCCAGCACTGTATCCCTCCCTTCCTCAGTTGAGGAAGGACATAGAACAATGTAAAAGGGACATTCAAAATTTACCCTTCCCTCCTGAAAGAGAGGAACCTTAGGTCCTCTAACCCCTCCAAGAGGGTCCCCTAGGAGGAAAGGGAATTGGATTTGCGAACACCTCACCCTCTTACCAGCTCTCAGGTTTGAGAATTGAAGAAAGAACTGAAGCCCTTATTAGAGAATCCCCCTGGGGTCGCAAACCAGTTAGATCAATTTTTAGGCCCTCAAATTTTCAAGTGGGCTGAGCTTATATCTATTTTAGGCATTCTGTATTCCAGAGAGGAAAGATCAATGATTTGGACAGCACTGATGGCCACTTGGGAAAGGGAACACTTAGCTGGCCCAAATGTCTTAGCAGCTGAAGTAAAATTTCCTAACCAAGAACCACAATGGAATAATAACAGTCCTGAACATAGAGTCACACGAGAGATCTCAGGGACCTAATTATAAAAGGGATCAGAGAGTTCCCCTGATTCCAAAACATTACTAAGTCCTTGACATACAGCAAGGAAAAGATGAAAGGCCAGCCGAATAGGTTGAAAGACCAAATAAGAAAATACTCTGGATCGAATTTAGCTGATCCTCCTGGCCAACGTATGTTAAAATTCATTTTGTAACTAATAGTTGGCCATATATGTCTAAGAAATTCCAGAAATTAGACAATTGGAAGGATAAAAGTTTAGAAGAATTATTAAGAGAAGCCCAGAAGGTATATGTACGGAGAGATGAAGAAAAACAGAAAACTAAGATTATGCTTACCACCATAGGACAGGTCACTCAGGGAAGAGGTGGCCCCAAGAACCAAAAACAAAGGCCACCTCTAGGAAGATTTAATGGAAGGGGGATCCAGGGGCTGTTAAGGGGAAAAGGGGAAATCAAGTGCTAGAGATTTGGGAAGGAGGGACATTTATTCAAGAGGGATGCCTTTGTCCTCAGTCAAGGAAAAAAGAAAAAACTGATACCTCTCATGACCTTTGATGAGGAATGGGGGTGGTCAGGAGCTCTTTTACATTGAAGGATCCTACCAACAGCTCTTGATAAATTTAGAGGTAGGACCTGAGAAAGAGGAGGTCACCTTCCTGATCGACTCTGGAGTGGCACATTCCTCTGTGACATGTCATCCTCCTTACCTACCTCTGTTCAATGAGCATTTGTTAGTCTCAGGAGTAAAAGGGGACGGTTTCAATGTTCTTGTCTTTAAAGAGACTCAAGTATAAGAATAGGCAGACTCAGACAGAATTCCTCTTTGTGCCCAAGGTGGGGACTAATTTAGTCCTAATGACTAAACTAAGAGTCAGTTCAGTACAGTCGCTCAGTCGTGTCTGCCTCTTTGTGACCCCATGGTCTGCATCACGCCAGGCGTCCCTGTCCATCACCAACACCCGGAGCTTACTCAAACTCATGTCCATTGAGTCGGTGATGCCATCCAACGATCTCGTCCTCTGTCATCCCCTTCTCCCGCCTTCAGTCTTTTCCAAGGAGTCAGTTCTGTGCGTCAGGTGGCAGTATTGGAGTTCACCTTCAGCATCAGTCCTTCCAATGAATATTCAGGACTGACTTCCTTTAGATTTGACTGGTTTGATCTCCTTGCAGTCCAAGGGACTCACGAGAGTCTTCTCCAACACCACAGTTCAATTCTTTGGAGCTCAGCTTTCTTTAAAGTCCAACTCTCACATCCATACATGACTACTGGAAAAGCCATAGCTTTGACTAGACAGACCTTTGTCGGCAAAGTAATGTCTCTGCTTTTTAATATGCTGTTGGTTGGTCATAGGTTGGTCATAGCTTTTCTTCCAAGGAGCAAGCGTCTTTTAATTTCATGGCTGCAGTCACCATCTGCAGTGATTTTGAAGCCCCCCCAAATAAAGTCTGTCACTGTTTCCCAACAATTTGCCATGAAGTGATGGGACCAGATGCCATGATCTTAGTTTTCTGAATGCTGAGTTTTAAGCCAACTTTTTCACTCTCCTCTTTCACTTTCATCAAGAGGCTCTTTATTTCTTCTTCGTTTTCTGCCATAAGGGAATCGTGTTAGCAATCACTCACAAGAAAATTCGAGTCTCACTTAACTTTCTATCTGCTCAGGAGGAAAAGAAGATTCTCCCTGACAACTGGACCAGGGAAGAAAACCACAGGGGACTGAATATTCCCCCAGTTCACACTGAGCTTAAGGATAAAAGGGAAACAGAAGACAATATCCTACACCCCCGGAAGGGAGATTTAGATTAGAACCTGTTGTGGAAGGCCTGCTCTGTGACGGCCTCCTTGAACCTTGCATGTCCCCATTCAATACTCCAATACTACCAGTAAGAAAACCTGATGGATCCTATAGCTTATTTCAGGATTTGAGGGCAGTAAACCAAGAACTACTCTGACGCGGACACCCGGTGGTTCCCAGCCCTTATACACTCCTCAGCAAAATATCTCATAATCATCAGTGGTTTAGTGTTGCAGACCTGAAAGATGCCTTTTGGACTTGACCTTTAGCTGAGGACAGTAGAGACCTATTTGCCTTTGAATGGGAAGATCCTCAAACTGAAGGGAGCAACAGTACCACTGGAGAGACCTTCCCTAAGGGTTTACCGAGTCACCCAAGTTATCTGGGCAAGTCCTCGAACAGGTACTAGAAAAATCTGAGGTACCCCCTTCACTTAAGACTCCTTCAATATGTAGGTGATGTGAAAACAATGAAGAAGTCACCAGCACTAACGCAGACTTACTTAATTTTCTAGGACAGCAGGGCCTGAGGGTCTCCAACACCAGATTATAGTTTGTTGAAAAAGAAGTCAAGTATTTGGGACATTTGATCAGTGAAGGGAAATGGAGACGGCCTGAAACGAATCTCAGGGAATACCAATATGCCCCTTCCAAGCACAAAAAGGGAACTCAGGAAGTTCTTGGGATTAACTGGATACTGTAGGTTATGGATAAATTCTTATACACTCAAAAACAAAGACCTATATCTCAATCTCCTGGAGGAAAAAGCTGGCCTCTCCTCTGGAGGCCTAAGGAAATACAGTAAATAGATAGCCTCAAACAAGCCTTGATCACTGCCCCTGTGCTGGTGCTGCACTCGTTAGAAAAACCTTTCTGTCTATATGTTAATGTAGATAAGGGGACTGCCTAGGAGTCTTGACCCAGGAACACAGAGGTAAGAGACAACTGGTGGTGAATTTATCTAGGTTACTAGACTCAGCAACCAGGGGTCGGCCTAAATGTATTCAATCAGTAGCAGCAATGGCGATATTAACTGAGCAAAGTAGAAAATCGACATTTGGTGTGGCAGTGATTGTCAGCACACCACATCAGGGCAGGTCAATTCTCCATCAGAAGGTAGGAAGGTGGCTAACTGATTCCAGGATACTGAGGTATGAAGCTATCCTATTAGAAAGAGATGAGCTAGTCCTCACTACTGATAGCTGGCTAAACCCAGCCAAATTCTTGACCAGAGCTGAAACACGGGGTCCTGTGGAACATCACTGTAGAGATCTCACAGATGACCAGACTAAAGTTCGACCTGACCTCAAGGATACTCCTTTTTCCCCAGGGTTTCAGCTCTCGTAGATGGCTCCTCCCAGTGCTGGAAGGGAAGAGACACAATGGGTACTCTATTACAGATGGGGAGCAATCCCCAGTTATCGAATCAGAAAGATTACCCGACAGTTGGTCTGCCTGGATATGTGAATTATTCGCCCTTATCCAAGCCTTAAAATTCCTAAAAGAAAAGAGACCATCTATACAGACTCTCAATATGGCTTTGCAGTGGTACATACTTTCAGAAAGATTTGCACTGAATGTGGCCTTATTAATAGCAAGGGATGGGACCTAGTTCATAAAGAGCTAATCACCCAGGTGCTGGAAAGCTTAATGTTACCCAAGGGAATAGCAGTAGCACATATACCTGGACACCAATGGGGCTACTCTATGGAGACACAGGAAACAGATTGGCAGATGGGGTTGCTAAGGAGATGGCCCTCAGGTCAGAGGCCCCAAATCTCCATCTTACCCCCGTCCATCCTCCTCCTCCCATCGCCCTGGTTTTCAAACCCCAAGAAGAACAATTGGCCAAGCTGGGAGCCTCTATAACCTCTGAAGGGAAATGGCTTCTACCTGATGGAAAAAAGATGCTCTCAAAACTGATTATGAGAGAACTGTTAACTCAAGTTACATAGAGGAAGTCACTGGGACCCACACGCCCTGTGTGACTCTGCCTTAAGAGTTTATGGATAACAAAGGTATATATACCACAGCTAAACTGGTGACTGAAAGTTGTATTACTTGCAGAAAGGTAGATAAACTAGTGTTAAAAAAAACAGCCCTCGGTGGGGGAAATCCTGAGTCTGAGGCCATTTCAGAGTATCCAAGTCGACCATGCGGAGGATGCCTCAAGTTGGTCCCCTCGGGTGCCTCTTAGTAATAGTAGACCATTTAACTAATGGGGTTGAAGCCATCCTGTTGTCAACTGCCGTGGTTAGCAATGTAACTAAGATACCATTAGAGGTCATAATTCCCTGCTTTGGATTAATTGAGAACATAGATTCAAATAATGGAAGTCATTTTATTTCTATTCCTAATAAGGAGTCAAAAAGTCTGGGGATAAAATGGGAATAACTTCCTAAGGAAAGGTAGAAAGGATAAACCAGACACTAAAGAAACAAATAACTAAATTCATGTTAGAATCCGAACTTCCCTGGACCAAGTGCCTCCCAGTTGCTCTTCTCAGAATTAGAACTGCCCCTTTGTAAGGATATTTGATGGTCCCCGTATGCTGTATGGGTTACCATATTTGGGTCGAACTGCTCACCGGTCAACCATGGAAACTAAAGACCAATTTCTGAGAAACTATGTACTTGGCCTATCCTCTACTCTGTCTTCTCTTAGGTTGCAGGGCCTGTTGCGTCAGCACCCACCCCTTGGATTTCTGGTGCATCTTCTTTGGCCTGGTGATCATATCCTGATAAAGACCTGGAAGGAAGACAAACTTGAACCACCCTGGGAAGGACCTTACCAGATGCTGCTCATGACTGAAACTGCACTGCAGAGAAAGGTTGGACTCGTTACATGCAAGTCAAAGGGACTGAATCCCCTAATCAAGAGGAACAGTGGCCCGTGGTCCAACAGCCCAATCCTACACAGCTGACTTTGAAAAGACTTTAATACTCATCTTGGTCATTCTGTATACCAAGATGCAGATTGTTGGGGGCAGCCCTTACCTGGTCAATTTAATTATTACTGTGACCACGAGCAGGGATCTCCTAACTGTGAAATCTGATGCTTGCCAGGTCTTACCTTGTGATAACCTACACAGCTATCTATAGAACATAAGTACCTTTGTCCTGAACCAGTATGGGGCATGTCAGGAAATGATCCACACCAACTCCCCTGCTCTAGTTGGGGCAAAGTATGGTGGATTACCCAGTATGGGGGTTACACGGCTGAGCCACATAAAGCAGCTCCCACCCTAGCGGAACTAAAAGATAGATTATCCCTGACAAGGGGGGGTACCCGGAGATGATTGTGGGAATCTACAACATAACCCACTCCTATTAATGATAAAACCAGGGAAAACCAGTCCGTCTCTTAAACATTGGTATGGACTGTGCTTGCTTAGTTGCTCAGTCCTGTCTGACTCTTTGCAACCCCATGGACTATAGCCTACCAGACTCCTCTGTTCATGGGGATTCTCCAGGCAAGAATACTGTAGTGGGTTGCTATGCCCTCCTCCAGGGGATCTTCCCAACCCAGGGATTTCAGGCATATTCTTTACTGTCTGAGCCACCAGGGAAGCCCTGGTATGGACTAGGGGCAGACGTATCTGGGAGAGATCCACTGGGAAGATTAGCTATTAAGCTTATTAAAAATTACCTCCTAATTAGTGCCACAGACGCAAAACTTCTGAACCAATTCAACCCCCAGTTCCCAACGACCCTACTAAGGTCACCATGGCAGAGGTGAAGGATTTACACCAAACCATAGAGATCGAGACTGGATATGGGAAAACAAATGCCTGGTTGGAATGGATTAAATATTCTGTCCAAGCTTTAAACAAGAGCAGTTGGTACGCTTTCGCGGCAGGTAAGCCGGAAGCCCAGGTGGTACCATTCCCACTTGAATGGACTTCAGACCCTATGGGCGTGGGATGCATGATATCCCGCTTTCAGGACAATACAGCTTGGGGCAATAAATCCTGCAGGACCTTGTCACTGTTGTTCCAGACTGAAAGGTTCCAATAGGTCCCCAAAGACTGTCAGACCCCTATTCCATGATGCTAATAACACCTCATGCCTCTCTCTGTGGGGGAGCAATTACCATTCCCGGGCAGTGTATCTGGGTGCAGAGAAAGCCAGTCCTTGGAGGCAGCAATCCGTCCGCATTGTCGTTGGAGATACTGTGGAGAATCGCTGCTTGGGATTCTCCGGCTGACTGGAGTGGAACTTGCACTTTAGTTCAATCGGCTGTCCCTTCCACGCTGGCATTTCTACCCCCTGACTCAACCCCTGTACAAACCAGACATAGAAGCAAGAGAGATGCCACCAGCCGTGGTGGGTCATTTGATACACGTGTTTACACTGACTCAATTAGAGTTCCCAGAGGTGCCCCGAATGAATTCAAGGCTAGAAACCAGAATCGGAATTTGAATCAATATTATTCTAGTGGTCCACCATCAGTAAAAATGTGGATTGGATAAACCACATTTATTATAACCAGCAGAGTTTTGTCAACTATACTAGAGACACTGTCAAGGGACTTGCAGAACAAGTAGACTCAACCAGTAAGATGACCATCTGGAAGAACTGACTGCTTTAGACATGATCCTGGCAGAAAAAGGGGGAGCATGTGCTATGATAGGAGGTCAGTGTTGTACTTTCATACTCAACAGCACCACCCCTGATTGGCACAATAACAAGAGCCCTGCAGGGTCTGACCACCTTGGCTAATAAGTTGGCAAAAACCTCAGGGAAAATGATCCTTTCTCCAGTCTGATGGAACAATGGTTGGCGGGGGGCAGGGGGGGGCAGATGGAAAGGTATAATAATGATCTCTGTCCTGACCTCCCTAATCATTGTATTTCAAGGAATGGCCCTAATAGGATATTGTATAATCCCTTTATTAGAGGTCTTCTGTTAAGATCAGTAGAAACTGCCCTTACTAAACAGTCTGCAGAAGCCCTATCAGAACAATCTCTTACTATTAGACACATCAGAACATGAGAGCCATCTCATGCTAACTGAATTTGAAAGAGTAAATGCCGGAGTCCAGGCCCGGTGGATCCAGGGAATTCGAAGCGGGGACGGTGTTGGCGTCTTGGAAAGAATTATCTATTTAGATACATGTGATTAGGAAATAATAGTATAGTAGGAAAATTTAGTGGAGAAAAGAGGCTGAATAACTTGGTTTACGGGAAAAGCCAATAAAATCTCAGGACAAGAGATTTGCACCATCTACATGGGGCCACCGGCACCTGCTTGAATCTCTAAGGGTGCCCCACCCTAGGCTCCCTTTCACAGAGATCTTAGAAGCCGGGGCAAGTAAGTAGATGTGGCGAGCCTCCCCGTTCCAGATGGAAATTCAGCTGGAAAATGAGAGGAGAGGAGAGGGAAAAAGAGAAAAGGAGAGAGACATGGGGGAAGCCAGATTTCCAAGAAACAGTTCTAGAGAATAGTCCGAGAAACTGGTCCATCCTTTATTATTCAGAAGGCCTTTTACACATAAAGATCAATGGGTAACACAAAATTATGCAGCGTCAGCAGCCCTGACTCTTATCGAGACCAGGCTTTTTTCTTTGCAAGTAAAAATGTATCATAAAAGAGGGGAAACTTGTAGGAATAATGTCATCTTTTCTATCAAAGAATTATCTTAGCTTCCTTCTTAGGAAACCCAGGCCATTTTGTAGTCTCTAAAGTCCTGTGCCTGAACAACGATGGATGGAGTTTCATGACATTGTACAAGAGGTGGTGATCAAAGCCATCCCCAAGAAGAAGAAATGCAAAAAGGCAAAATGGTTGTCTGAAGAGGCCTTACAAATAGCTGAGAAAAGAAGAGAAGCAAAAGGCAAAGTAGAAAAGGAAAGATATATACCCAGATAAATGCAGGGTTCCAAAGAATAGCAAGGAGAGATAAGAAAGCCTTCCTCGGTGATCAATGCAAAGAAATAGAGGAAAATAATAGAATGGGAAAAAATAGAGATCTCATCGAGAAAATTAGAGATACCAAGGGAACATTTCATGCAAAGATGGGCACAATAAAGGACATAAATGGTATGGACCTAACAGAAGCAGAAGATATTAAGAGGAGGTGGCAAGAATACACAGAACTATACAAAAAAAAGATCTTAATGTTCCAGATAACCACGATGGTGTGATCACTCACCTAGAGCCAGACATCCTGGAGTGCTAAGTCAAGTGGGCCTTAGGAAGCATCACTGCGAACAAAGCTCGTGGGGGTGATGGAATTCCAGCTGAGCTATTTCAAATCCTGAAAGATGATGCTGTGAAAGTGCTGCACTCTATATGCCAGCAAATTTGGAATACTCAGCAGCGGCCACAGGACTAGAAAAGGTCAGTTTTCATTCCAATCCCAAAGAAAGGCAATGCCAAAGAATGCTCAAACTACTGCATAATTGCACTCATCTCACACGCTAGCAAAGTAATGCTCAAAATTCTCCGAGCCGGCTTCAACAGTACATGACCTGAGAACTTCCAGATGTTCAAGGTGGTTTTAGAAAAGGCAGAGGAACCAAAGATCAAATTGCCTACATCCGCTGGATCATAGAAAAAGCAAGAGAGTTCCAGAAAAGCATCTACTTCTGCTTCATCAACTACACTAAAGCCTTTGACTGTGTGGATCACAATAAACTGGAAAAATCTAAGAGATGGGAATACCAGACCACCTTATCTGCCTCCTGAGAAACCTGTATTCAGGTCAAGAAGCAACAGTTAGAACCAGACATGGAGCAACAGACTGGTTCCAAATGGAGAAAGGTGTATGCCAAGCTATATATTGTTACCCTGCTTATTTAACTTATATGCAAAGTACATATGCAAAACGCTGGGCTGGATTAAGCACAAGATGGAATCAAGACTGCCAGGAGAAACATCAATAATTCAGGTACGCAGATGACACCACCCTTACGGCAGAAAGAGAAGAAGAACTAAAGAGCCACTGGTTTTGTTGGAATACCTATGATTATGGACTTCTTTAATATTTTCTCATGATTAGACTGAAGTTGAGCCATTTGGGTAAGAACCCCGCAAACGTGACATAGCATCCTTCTCAATGCATCTTGTATCAGGAGGCACTGGGATGTTGCTGTCTCCTTGTTGGTGATGTTGACTTCAATTACTTAAGGCAGTATCTTCTTGTTTCTCAACTGTCAAGTAACTATTTTTTGCAATTAATAAGTATCCTATGGTGGGATACTTAAGAGACTGTATGAACACCCTTGGCTTTTTAGTTCTGTTTTTTTGTCGTTGTTTAGTTTTTAACATATTTTTTGCCTTTTAGTTTTAGCACTCATCCATCACTCCTGGCAGCAATAATTATTACTATGGTTGTTTGCATAAAGGTGCCTTTTAATGTAATTCTATTGTAAACAAGTGCTGTCTATTCTTCTCAATTGTGCATTTATTCAAGTATTTATATCACCATGAAGTCATGAGTATTTATTGTGCCTTATAATTAATTTCTATACTTTTATTTGGCCTCCCCTTTAAGTTAGCTCCTGTGTCCTTTTAATATGTTTCAGTGTTTCTGTGAGTAATTCCTTACTTTTGGCACCACAAGATTTTCTGTGCTTACTTTGGAAAATCCCTGCTATCAGTCTTTTCTCCAAGGAGCCTGGCTCCTTTTCTTGGAGAATGGTATTTAGACACCAAGATCTAGGTGCTGGGTGTGCTCACTGCTACCCAGGTATTATTGCTTAGAAACTCTCTCATCAGTCAGAGTTAGGAAATACATGTATGTCTAAAACCCATGCATACAAACATCTATTTTTAGTTCCATTACCTGTCCCCTTGTGTCTATACCAAAACCCATCATTTATACTGAGATGGGATGCATTCTTAAGTTAGATAATCCAAGTTAAACACATGAACAAAGTAGAGCAAATAGAAACTGCTAGATAAGTGTTGTTTAGTCACTAAGTGGTGTCTGACTCTTTTGTGACCCCCATGGATTGTAGCCCACCAAGCCCCTCTGTCCATGGAATTTCCCAGGCAAGGATACTGGAGTGAGTTGCCATTTCCTTCTCCAAGGGATCTTCTCAACCCAGGGATCAAACCCATGTCTCCTGCACTGGCAGGTGGATTCTTTACTCTGAGCCACCAGGGAAGCCCTAGGTTAAGTGTTAGCTATTGAGGTCTTATCATGTGTATGCTCTGTATTGCATGTCTAATTTTTCTGGGTATCAATTTGTTAACTGTGAGTCTGAGTAACACAGCATCTGTCTCTCACGGTTGCTAAGAGCTTGAGAGATACACACATGCCCTTGGGCACAGGGAAGACTCTGAGAGCCCTAGAACCGGACATACGAGTTAAAATTCCAGCTGTCACATCCTAGCTGACTGTCCTTGAGCAAGTGGCTTAACCTCATGAAACCTTCAGGATTAATTCTTTATAACACTTGGCCCATTGTAAGCCCTTGATAAACTGAGGGTTATCTGTGGGTAAACTGTTATTATTACTCCCATGCTCTCCTGCCTTCATTCATTGAAAATTAATGCTGGTGAGGATTCTTATGGTTCAACCAAGAATTTAAAAAATTATTTAGTAAACTCTACCTACCCTTTCCGGGTTTGGCCTGTATTCTGAGGATCCAGAAAATACTCAGTCCCTGCCTAGCCTTGGATAGTGAAGCAGAGTCCAACACAGACACTCCCAGCCCTCAGGGAAACAGTGCTTGGCTTAGAGGGAGGAGACTCAAAGCTGGAGGAACCTGAAGAATTGGGTATGAATTTTCAAGGCCTGGAAGTAGGTACATCTGAATGGAGTTTTTTGTTTGTTTCTTTGTTTTTAAGAAATGGCAGCTTTTGGGACTTCCCTGTGGTTCTGTGGCTAAGACTGTGCTCCCAATGCAGAAGTCTGGGTTAGATCCCTGGTCAGAGAACTAGATTCTGCATGCTGCAACTAAGACCCAGCATAACCAAATAAATATTAAAAAAAAAAAAAGAAATAGCAGCTTTAATGTGAACATTTTGTTCAGAATAAGAACAAAAAGGAGACAGACTCTTCAGGAATCTTCCCCTAATTTCCTAGCTGGCCTCTCAAAAGCCCATTTCCAAGCATCTTTGTGGCATAGATCTTGGGGGTTGGGGAGGTCAGTATGTAGGTTCTCCAAATGCGGGGGCCCATGTGGGGATCACTGGTGGTCCAAGATGGTGAGCCCTGCCTCCAAGCATGTGCTCACTGCTGTGTCCCATAGAGAGCCTGGTGGCCAGAGCAGCTCTGCCAAGTCTTAGCTGCAGTGCATGGACTCTTCAATCTTCAGTGCAGCATGCAAAATCTTAGATGCAGCATGTAGAATCTTAGTTGCGGTGTGCAAACTCTTAGTTGTAGTATGTGGGATTTAGTTCCTCAACCAGGGGTTGAACCCAGGCCCCTTGTGTTTAGAATGTGGAGTCTTAGCCACTGGACCACCTGGGAAATTCCTTGGATGGAGTTTTGAGGTAGGATTAGGAGTTTTTTGGGTGCTGACAATCATTCAGGGCTGAAGGGATCACAGGAACGGATCTTTTACGATATTGGAACTCCATGAGTCAGACAGCAGCCAGTACTGAGAAGAGTCTGGGTGATGGCTTCTGGGAAAAGTAGAACCATGACCCTGTCTGCAGGCTGTAGCAGAAGAGGCCCAGACTGCCGAAACTTTTCAGTAGGTCTCTTGGGCTTTGTTGGAGGCCAGGAAACATTTACAAGGGTCCTGGAAGGGGTGAGAGCTGCACATTGAAGCTAAAAGGGACTTGCCTGGCTCCAAATGTTCTGTGCATAGTGGAGTAGAGACAAGAAAATATTTTCCTCTTTTGTGTATTTGAGAGAGAGGGTGGGAAGGGGTGGGAATGCTCAGTCAGCTCAGCGATGGTGACATTGGTTGGGGGAGAAACCTAAGGCTGGGGACAGGAAACCTTTCTATGCTACTTTTTTCAGTTTTATTTCCTGCACAGCACTCACCAAAGCTGCCATTAGATATTTATCTACATTATTGTTTGTGCAATATCCGGCTGCCTGGCTAGAAGAGAAGTTCAGTGCGTAAAAAAGACCTGGCCCATCTTATCCTTAATTAATCCGTGCCTCAGTTTCCCTCTCTGTAAAAATGAGGATAATAAAGAGTCTTACCAAAACATTCACATCCAATCCTAAAAAAGACAAGAGAGAAAAATTAGGTGGCAAAAAACACATAAAAAGGCAAATTTAAGTCTAAATATGTCTATAATTACATTAAATGTAAACAGACCAAATGCCCTAGTTAAAAGACAAAGATGGAGAGACCAAATCAAAAAGCAAAACCCAGTTCTTTGCTGCTTACAAGAGGCACATGAATAACACAAGGATACATAAAGGTGGAAGGTAAAAGGTGGATGAGAATGGAGCATTTAAAACATGCACCAATGGAGAATAGGTGTGTGATTTTTCTATCAAAGTCCACTCTAAGGCAAGAAGCATAAAGAGGGGCATGTCACAATACTAAAAGGCTCAGTTCACCGGGAGAATATGACAATTGCAGCTCTACACAGCCAATGACATGGCTTCCAAATATCAGAGTATTTGCTCACAAGGCTGATGTGAGGATTGAAAAGTAAAAGTGAAGTTGCCCAGTCGTGTCCAACTCTTTGCGACCCCATGGACTGTAGCCTGCCAGACTCCTCCATCCATGGGGATTTTCTAGGCAATACTGGAGTGGGTTGCCATTTCCTGAGGATTAAGTACACGTAAGTGTCTGCCTACATCTGTGATACCTGTCAGTCACTATTATCATAATTGTTGATGTTATTCCTTTATATTTGTTCATTTTTATTGTTTTTGTATTATTGTTGTTTACTACAGTTCCTTCTGCCCCTATAATGGGTGGGACAGGTCGGGTAAATAACTCCATTATGCAGATGAAACAGATTCAGAGATGAGCAGAGATTAGTCCAAGTCCCTCAGAACCAGGACTGGCCCAAGGTTTATTTGATATTCATTCCCAGGCAATTTCACATAATCCTGCTACCTTACCACCTCTTCTGGCTGGCCACCCTTCCTTCCTTCCACAATGATTTCCCTGAATACCTCTCCAGGTTTTGTGTCAGGCACTATCACTATGTAGGTCTCAGGACTAAAACAATGAGAAACAATATATTCTTCCCAGATTTGGCGGTGGCTTAGTTACTAACTGGTGTCCGACTCTTGCAACACCATGGACTGTAGCCTGCCAGGCTCCTCTCTCCGTGGGATTCTCTAGGCAAGAGTACTGGAGTGGGTTGCCATTTCCTTCTCCAGGGGATCTTCCTGACCCAGGAATCGAACCTGGGTCTCCTGCCTTGCAGGCAGATTCTTTACTGACTGAGCTATCACTATGTAGGTCTCAGGACTAAAATAATGAGAAACAACATATTCTTCCCAGATTTGGAGGGTCTTCCAGTCTACTGGGAGAGGCAGAAGTCAACTGATGGCACAGACTGAATTGAATCACTGATGAAGTATACCAGTACTGCACTAATCAAAACACCTAGTCTTGCCTTGGGGAGGTCAGGGAGAGCTTCTAGTAGGAGGTGACCTCAGAGCTCCTATCTGACAAATTATCTCCAGAGCAATTTACCTCCCACAATGTTAGCTACCTCCGAAAGCCAGCGTTTCATTTATTCATTAATTCAGTTACTCATTCGTCGATTGAACTCCCATAGACCCTAAGCATCACTCAAGGAAGTGGTAAGGATAAAACAGGCAAATTCTTTCCAGAATGGAGCAGAGTTGGGGAAAGCCAAAGAATTAGCAAGATCATTTTGGAAGTGGGTAACTGCCAGGAAGAAAAAAAAAAAAAAAGAGTGAAGGAGGAGTAAGTGCCCCCTCTTTCAAAACACGAGCCATAAAAACCCTTCTAATCAAAGCTGCCACCTTCTCCTTGGGGCCATGGGCACCTTATCATACTCCAGCAGGGGAAGAAGGGAGGCGGGATTCCTCCCAGTGGCCCTGCTCTTTCAGCAGTTAACCTAGCCATTATTGAGTTCCTCCAGTTTGCACCAGGCAACCTTCCTGGGATTAGACAGAACTACGTTGCGCCGGGGGTGGGGGTGGGGTACCAAGGTTCCGTGTGCCCTTGGGCACGTCGCTTTCCTCGGAGCCTGTGATCCACAGAAGTAACTAGGGATTCATGGTGGGTTATCCAGCAGTCTCAGAACTGCCCTGACCCGCAAACCTGAGTTCCTTAAGAAAGTACCACTTAATGCTGTCCTCCCCAAATCCCTCAAGGTGAGAGTGCGTCGATAGAGGTGTTTATCCCCATTTCGCAGATGAGCCGAATGTCAGACAAGCGGTTAGTCTGGCCAGGTTGCACGGTGCTGACCTGTGAACTGACTAGGATCTACAGCACCCACACATTTACCCTGGCTCCCGCCGCCGCCCTCTCCCCCGCCCCCTCTCCCGGTCGGGGGATGGTGCGGCGGCCTCTGCCCCTTTAAGAACGCCCCGCTGATACAAGCAGGAAGGGGGCGGTGCCTGTACCGGAGACGGATGTGCGCGCAGACCAATGGACGTTGTAGTCACTGCGGCGGCGTCCAATGGGTGCGGTGAGGGCGGGGCTGGGCGCCAGAGCCTGGTTCCCGAGGCGCGGCG
>SJXQ01009892.1:73820-96319 GCA_006408695.1 Aepyceros melampus
GCGAGCGCAGGGGATTGTGGGGGTTGGGGCTGGGAGGGTCTCAGAAAATGGGACCCGAGCCCGGAAGGAGCAGGCAGGTGAGAGTTAGGGAGGAGATGATGTGGGCTATAATGACGGCTTTACCACCTCCAGAGCTCGGGGCCTAGGGGAGGGAGTCAGTTCTTGATGATCCAAGGAAGAAGCCATGGGGGTCTCGACCACTTCTGTAAGGGGGAGGCTACTTCGAAGGTGGTCAGAAGGCCTGAGGAGGGAAGGGGCTCCTAGGGAATGGTTTGGGACACGGTCCCTGGTGTTGGGGGCTGGTATTAGGTTCAGGAAGGTATTGCAAAGGAATGCCTTGGGGTTTCTGGGAGGCTCCCCTTAGGAGATGGGACCACTGAAAGTGGGGAGCCCTGGTAAAGATTCACTTTATTTTTCTCTTGGACTTTAAAAATAGCCTCCCCAAGATCTCAGGGGTTGTCTCCCAGAAAAAAAATCCCAGCACCCACTCTGGGCAGATAAAGCCCCAGGTTCCAAATCCTGCATCCTGTGGTCGCCTTGCTCTGTGACCTTGGGCAAATGGCTTTGCCACTCTGGGCCTCAATTTCCTTTTCTACAAGGGGATGTTCTCTACCTCCCAGGGTGTTTATAAACATTAAATAATAATTAACTCTAATAATAGCTACTGCTGTTTGAACCTGATGCCAAGGTTTGGTGAGTGGGTTGTTAAGTCCTTGGAACAAACCAGGATTGTTCTCTACCCACTGTACAGATGAGGAAACTAAGGCCTGGAGCCCCTGAGTCACACAGCAAGTGATGGGCACTGTGGGGAATGGAGGCAGAAGAGATTTGAGGGGTGTGATGGGATTCTTAGCCCGTCCATTCCCCCCACCAGGGCCAGTTCCCATCCCCCCAGCAGCATGGCATCCTGTGCTGAGCCCTCTGCTGCAGAGCCTGAGCCCACTGCTCCGCCGCCTGCTGGGGTCCCACCACTTGAGGACTTCGAGGTGCTGGACGGGGTGGAAGACGCTGAGGGCGAGGAGGAGGAAGAAGAGGAGGACCTGAGTGAGCTGCCGCCACTTGAGGATGTGGGGCAGCCCCCACTGGAGGAGGCCGAGCCGCCCGGGGCCCTGGCCCGAGAGTTCCTGGCTGCCATGGAGCCCGAGCCTGAGCCCGCCCCGGCCCCCGACGAGTGGCTGGACATCCTGGGTAAGGAGCAGGGGTGGCTTGGGTTGACCCGTGGCGCCCAGACAGCTCAGGTTTGGGAGTGACCTTGGCCTAGGCCTTCTCCTCTCCTGAGCCTCCTTTCCCCATCTCTGTCGTGAAGGAGATTGGAAGTAAAACGTAACCACGGTGATCACTAGCCACAGGCAATTGCTTGAGACACTTCATGTTTATGAGCCCTTTTCTTGTCTCTCTCTCTCTCACACACACACACACACATATGACTTGCTTTCTCAGAGCTGCTAACAGGACTCAGAGACGCTGAATCACCTGCTCAGAGCCACACAGAGCTCTCAACCCCCATTCCTTTTCTTGGCATTTGACCAGTGCCTGACCCATGTCCCCAAAAACTGTGTTCTAAGGTCAAATAGATCTGTGGAACATCCCATTCATAGCCTTCATTAGTGTGCTCAGTGTTGAGAAAAGTCCTGGAAGAGAGAAACTAGGAGAACCCATATGTGCTGCACCCGCCACTATATATTCCATCACAGCAAGTCTGGAAAATAAACATAGTACTACTAGTTCTGGTACCTAGAACACTAAATAACGCTAAGTCCACACAAATGATAGCACATCACTACTAAGTAGTGTCAAATGATACAGACACTGGTGAAACCAAGCTGGTACTGATTTCACCTCCACTGCAGATACAGACTTTACTATGCCTAAAAAAAAAACAAACAAACACCAGGTGATGTTTACTAAGCAGTGGTTCCGTGCCAGGCCTGTGCATCCTCTAATTTTATCCTCACAGCAACCCTGTGGTGTAATTGCTACCATATCCCTGTTCTGCAGTTAGGGAAACAGGCTCAGAGAGGTGAAGGCACTTGTCCAAGCTTGCACAGCCCCCTGTTCTCTGTTAAAGTTTGGGAAGTTCTCTACTGACAGGAAGGACTGCCCTGCTCCCTCTGTGAACAGGAGGATGGCTCTGTTTGTTTATATTCGAGCCAGCCACTCTCTGAGGCCAGAATTCAGGCTTCTAGACAAGGAAACTGAGGCCTTGAGAGAAGCTGTGATTTACCTAGAGTTTCCCCAGGCAAGAGACAACGCCTGGTTGAGATCCTACCAATATATCCGCTGTTAGTGTCCAGAAGCCTCAAGACACAGGATCCCTCGGCATCCACTAGATAAGTGATTCTGAAACTGGATGCAGGAGCAGGTATAAGTTGGAGAGCCCTGCAAAAATTTGGAACACTCTAGAATATTCCACAGTATGAGTAGATCTCCCTGCCCATTATCTTTAGACTAGGGTCTACTCCGACTCACGGCAGTGTTTTCCAGACCTGGGGACTTATAGAATACAGGTACTTCTTGTACACTGGGTGGCTGCAGATGACGTCAGTCTCTTGTGCCCCATAGGTATAAAGCCCTCTATCACCCCAGCAGTTGTAATGGGATGACTGTGGGTGTCTTCACTGTGGGGCTCCTTGAGTGGGTTTGTGAGGGCCTGGGGCCTTGTGCCTGGTCCTCAGTAGGTGTTGGCTGTGGCCATCTGGCCATCCCTAAAATTGTTTGGGGTATGAGGAGGAACGCAGTGGTCTCCTTGCTGGCTGGAGGGGGGAACTAGGGGTTACTTTGCTTTTAGGTCTTTCCGTGTGATGTGGTGCTTTAGTCGGGACACACTCCTGGCATCACAGGTACTCTACTAACCAAGCAAGCTACTCACTGGGTGTCACCAGGAGAAGCCCCAGCCACCCCATTTCATGGCTGGGTAAACTGAGACCCAGATGTCTCAGGGCTGAGATTGGAACCAAAGGAGAAGGGACAGGGCAGCGCTCCAGAGTCTCTTTTCTGTGCATCCCGGCTGCCTTGATTGTGATGGGCAGGAGGGCTTTTCTCAGCCCTTTGCCCTCACTGAGCTGAGATGTTTTTTCCTTCTTCTCTTCTCTTGGCCGCTTGTGGGATCTCAGTTCCCTGACGAGGGATTGAACCTGGATCCCAGCAAAGAAAGTGCAGAATCCTAACCATTAGGCAACCAAGGAACTCCATTTTCTTTTTAAAAATTATTTTTAATTTAACAATTAAGTAGATTGATTTTTATACTGAAGTTTTCCTTTTAATTAGTTGGTTTCTGGCTGTGCTGGGTCTTCACTGCTGCCCTGGCTTTACTCTAGTTTTGGCGAGCGGGGGCTACTCTCCAGGCTCAGTGCGTGGGCTTCTCATTGCTCTGGCTTCTCTTGTTGCTGAGCACGGGCTTCAGTAGTTGCGGCTCCCGGGCTCTAGAGCACAGGCTCAATAGTTGTGGTGCACGGGCTTACTTGCTTCGTGGCATGTGGGATCTTCCCAGATCAGGGATTGAGCCCCTATTTCCTGCATTGGCAGGTGGATTCTTTATCACTGGGCCACCAAGGAAGCTCATTTATTCATTCTTAATTTTTGGCTGTGCTCGATCTTCACTGCTGTGCACAGATTATTCTTTGTCGTGGAGTGTGAGCTGCTCTAGCTGTGGTGAGCTGGCTCAGCAGTGGCAGTCCACGGGCTTCGTTGCCCTGCAGCATGTGGGATCTGAGCTACCCAGCCAGGGATCAAACCCTGCATTGGAAGGTGGATTCTTAACCACTGGACCTACAGGGATGTGCCCCCTCCTTTGATTTTCTAAGATAACAGACCAGCCAGCATTCACTGAGCCCATCCCAGGGCCAATATCTCCGGTCCCCAAATCAATGCCCACTGTCCAGCCAGGGACACTGGGACCCAGAGGCATGGGGTCACCTGCCCAGTCAGTGGGAGAGGGGCCACTGAAAACTCAGCTTGTGCCCTGGTGCAGTGCCACCCCCAGGAGAGGCAGAGCTGCCAGTGAGGGGAGAGTTTGCCCAGGGGGCAGCCACTCATCTGAGCTGCTTGGTGACAGGCTGTTTGTTCCCTCTCCTTGGCAGGGAATGGGCTGTTGAGGAAGAAGACGCTGGTTCCAGGCCCACCGGGCTCCAGCCGCCCAACCAAGGGCCAGGTGGTCACTGTGCGGCTGCAGACGTCGCTGGAGAATGGCACGCGAGTACAGGAGGAGCCGGAGCTGGTGTTCACCCTGGGCGACTGCGACGTCATCCAGGTGAGAAGGGGGCCGGGGTGAGGGTGAGTTGCGGGGATGTGCTGGTCGTGGTGGGGTGTGCTGTTCCTCGACCCACTCCACCAGTTCTGCTCCCCCCGCCCTCCCAGGCCCTGGATCTCAGTGTCCCGCTCATGGATGTGGGGGAGACGGCTATGGTCACTGCTGACTCCAAGTACTGCTATGGCCCCCAGGGCAGGTGAGAACCTGCTGCTTACAGGGGTCCCTGTGGGGATACAGGAGTGGGTGGGACAGGTGGTTCCCCCATCTCATCCCATCTGCCTGCACACTTTATAGAAAAGGAATCTGAGGCTCAGCGAGGGGAACTCCTGCTGCAGGTCACGGAGCTCAAGGGGAGCAAGAGTTAACTTCCCTTGTGTTTTACTGAAGAGGGGGAAACAGCCCTTCCCCGCCTGCTCCTGAGCCATCCCAGTGTGCCTGGGGGTTCAGTCACAGTGGCCGCTGGGCTGAGTGCTGTCTCCACCCCACCCCCAGCAGGAGCCCGTATATCCCCCCGCACGCGGCCCTGTGCCTGGAGGTGACTCTGAAGACTGCTGCGGATGGGCCTGACCTGGAATGCTCACAGGGCAGGAGCGTGTGGCCCTGGCCAACCGGAAGCGGGAGTGTGGCAATGCTCACTACCAGCGGGCCGACTTCGTGCTGGCTGCCAACTCCTATGACCTCGCCATCAAGGCCATCACTTCCAGTGCCAAAGGTGACCGCCAGGTCAAATCCCAGCACCTCCCTGCAGAGCCATCCCCACTAGTGCTAGAAATTTCAAGCCACAGAGGGCCCCAGATTCAAAATGTTCTAGAAAATTCTAGAATCTGGGTAGATGTTCAACTATGCCTAGCCTATAGTTATCACTGGTGGTGGAGGTTTAGTCACTAAGTTGTGGCCAACTCTTTTGCGACCCCATAGACTGTGGCCCACCAGGCTCCTCTATCCATGGAATTTCCTAGGCAAGAATACTGGAATGGGTTGCCATTTCCTTCTCCAGGGGATCTTCCCGAGCCAGGGATCGAGCCTGTGTCTCCTGCTTGGCAGGCAGATTCTTACTACTGAGCCACCTGGGTGATTAAGCCTCCTTAGGTCAGGACTTATATCCCAGGTCAGTGGAACGTTATGGAGTACAGATAGATGTTTAAAATGTGGTTGACTGCAGACATTGTCGATCCACGTGTCCCATGATCAGGCCCTTGCTCACTTAGGCTCCGTTTTGTAGACTCCTTGGGAGTGTCCTGAGGATGGTGCTGGTCTTGGCCTGTGTTAGGATGGGGAAGCTGAGGCCAGAGGGGCCTGAGTCACCTCAAGGAGTAGGTGGTAGAGGTCCCACCGCACTGGGAGCTTGGAAGTCCCCTGCCTCCTGTCACTGGAGACCCCTCAGAGACCCTCCCCCCGAGTCTCCTCCACCACCAGGTGTGGAGGGTGGGCCTGGCCTCGGTCACTTGGTCCCTTTGCAGCTGGATGGCTGGGGGGAGGGCTGGAGGCATGGTCATAGCAGCTGTGGCTGCGTGCTGTCCCCCTCAGTGGACATGACTTTCGAGGAGGAGGAGCAGCTCCTGCAGCTGAAGGTGAAGTGTCTGAACAACCTGGCGCCTCGCAGCTGAAGCTGGATCACTACCGCGCAGCGCTGCGCTCCTGCAGCCTCGTGCTGGAGCACCAGCCTGACAACATCAAGGCTCTCTTCCGCAAGGGCAAGGTGAGCTGCAGCTCGCAAGCTCCCAGTGGGCAGGCTGGCTCCCCATCCCAGGGCGGTGAGGCTGGTCTCCCACCCCAGACTTGAGAAGGGCATGAGCATCAGCCAACCAAGCTCCCTGGAGTACAGATGGGAAAACTGAGGTTCAGATAGGTGCAGGGGTATGGCTTGGGTCACAGCCGTTCCTTGACTGAGGCCACGTTTGAGCCGAGCCCTGGGCCTTAGGTTCCCCCTGTTCCCCAGCACTGCCACCTGGCCTGTCTGTAATTGTTCCTCGCATATAACCCTTTGTGACTGCCATTTCCCTCAGTAAAAGCTGGGTTCTTCTCGTGGACTTCAAGGCTGTAAGGCATCTGGTCTTGCCCCTGCCATCACCTTCCAGTCTACTCTTGCTTGTTACCAGGGCTAGGTCTGCTGCTACCCCAGTGCCTCTGCATGGGCTGTCCACACCCTGTTTACTCCCATGAGTCCTTCCCTCATCTCCTTCAAGCCTTTGCTGTCACTGGAGACCCCTCAGAGACCCTCCCCCCGAGTCTCCTCCACCACCAGGTGTGGAGGGTGGGCCTGGCCTGGGTCACTTGGTCACCTCCTCAGGAAGGCCTCCCTACAACCCCTCTGCCCTGTCTTCCTGTTTCCTGTGTCACTGTCAGCATGGGCAGGTGTCATGCCTCTTGTCCATTTCCCTTCCCAGAACGTGGGGATTTTGTATGTCGTATGCGTGCGTGCTAAGTTGCTTCAGTCGTGTTCGACTCTTTGCGACCCTATGGACTATAGCCCACCAGGCTCCCCTGTCCTTGGGATTCTCCAGGCAAAAGAATACTGGAGTGGGTTCCTGTGCCCTCCTCCAGGGGATCTTCCTGACCTAGGAATTGAACCTGTGTCTCCTGTGGCTCCTGCATTGCAGGTGGATTCTTTATCACTAGCCACCTGGGAAGCCCTTTGTATGTCTCATTCACTGCTACGTCTCTAGTGCTGGTAATAGAGCCAGGCACACAGGAGGTGCTGAGTAAGTGCAGGTGGAGCGTGGAGGGGAGCTTGGCCTGAGTGGACCTGACCTGAGTTGCTTTCGTCCCTATCTCTGTTCATCCTCACTCTGCTGGGAGAGGGGGTGCCTTCAGCATTTTTTAGCAGTAAACTGAGGAAACTAAGGCATAAGCAAATGCTGGGTCACTTAGTGTGTTTGTCAGAGACCTAGAGAAGGAAATGGCAACCCACTCCAGCATTCTTGCCTTGAAAATCCCGCGGATGGAGGAGCCTAGTAGGCTACAGTCCATGGGGTTGCAAAGAGTCGGACATGACTGAGCGACTTCACTTTTACTGAGCAGGCCAGCCAGTGTTTTTAAAGTACTTTCTGGGTATAGAAACGTGAGGAGAGAAAAGGTGCTGTCCCTGTTTTTCAGAGTTTAAAAGAATCCTCTTGGGGGAAATGAGACTGTCTGTTCTTGTAGCCTCACACCTGTTTGGGTCTGCTGGTCGAAGGTGATGGAAACCCACTCAGATTCAAGCAGAAGGAATCGATGGCTTGTGGAACTGCCAAGTTTCAGGCCTAGCTGGCCTCAGTCACAGCTGGATCCAGGTGTTTAGCAGTGTTGTGGAGATACCTGTGTCTGCCTGCTGTGTTCATTTCTCAGGCACACTCCTCTCTCAAAATACTCCCTCCTGCTCTGCCAAAAGGGCCAGGCCTCCATCCTTTCCACTAAGCAATTGGCCTCCCAGTGCTCCCAGCATAGTTGCGGCTGGATCTCATTGGCTGGCTTGAGTCACATGCCTGGCTCTGAACCATTCAGCGTGGCCAAAGCTTTGGCAGCTTCCGGTTGGCTTCTCGAGTCGGCCAAGGTGGTGAGGGAGGAGGAGAGCAGTGCCTGGGCCACTTGCACGCGGTGAAGCCAGCGTTCACGGGAAGGGGCACTGAGCCTGGCAGGCCGCGCAGGTGATTGACTGCTCGGGGAGCAGTGTAGTGGTGACCGGAGCCCTGGGCCAGTTGCTGGAGATAGACTTGGAACTAGTTAGGTGACCGGGAGCCTGGCAGAGCTGGGTCTCTTGAAGGAGAACGTGGCCCAGCTTGGGTCCAAGTGATAACTCCCCACTTGTTCCTGCAGGTGCTGGCCCAGCAAGGCGAGTATAGTGAGGCCATCCCCATCTTGAGAGCAGCTCTGAAGCTGGAACCTTCCAACAAGGTGAGCAGAATGGGGGCACCCTGAGACTTGCCGTGCTGACTTGTTGGGAAGTTCCTTTTGTGGTCTGCCCCTTATCTTTCTTGCTGTGGCTCTCCCCTGTAGAGTTTCTATCTGGGCAGTAGCAGGGGGTACGTGACTGAAGGGCCCCAACCTGCCTGCTGAGACCCTTTTTGACCCCTGCAGAGGCAGTCTGGGCTCTCACCCAGCAGGGGTTCCCGAGATCAAGGGCACTGCCAGCCTGGCCAGTGTCAGTGTTTTCAGCTTCCTTCCCAGAATATTTCTTCTTGGAAAGTTTGCTCTGGCCACCCTTGCTCCACCTCATCTTCTGGCTTCCTCGGAGGATGCAGACAGCACCCCTCACTTTGCTAATGCCCGACGAATAGTAGGCAGCTCCCATGTCCCAGTGGTTCCAGCCCCAGCAAGCCCTCGGGCCCCAAGGAGGCAGGCTGCTAGCAACAGTGGTTGGCTTCTGCTCACAAATACCCCTCTCTCATAGACGATCCACGCAGAGCTCTCGAAGCTGGTGAAGAAGCATGCGGCCCAGAGGAGCACGGAGACCGCCCTGTACCGGAAGATGCTGGGCAACCCCAGCCGGCTGCCTGCCAAGTGTCCTGGCAAGGGTGCCTGGGTGAGCACGGGCGGGCAGGTACAGGGAAGCTCCCAGAGGAGGGCTGTGTGCAGGGTACACCATGCAGAGGGAGTTTCTTCCTTTTTTTTTTTTTTTTTAATTTTTATTTTTTAGTTTGTTTTGCTTTACAATACTGTATTCGTTTTGCTACACATCGACAGAATCAGCCACGAGTGTACATGAACTCCCAATCCCGACCCCCCACCTCCCCCCTCCCGCCCCTGTTTCTTCCTTTTGCAACATCAGTGTCTTCCTGAACTGGCTCATGCTGGATCATGCTGGGGACATGGACATAGAGAATCCCCAGCACTATGTGATCAGAGCCAGAGCAGAAGATACAACACAGTCAGGAGGGCTCGGGCAGCGCAGTGCTGGCTCCCTTCAGAGGGGGAGGGGAGGGGTACCAGAGGAGGGGAGACTTGGCTTGAGTTTTGATGCAGGTGTAGGAGTTTTCCAAGAGGTAGGCAAGGCACTTTCAGGCGGTGGTTTCCTGGGAGGCCTGTTGGGACCGTAGCTGTTAGCTGAGGTGCAAGCCATCTGTCTTGACCCCTGTCTAGCCTTCTCCCTCTCCTTTATCCACAGTCCATCCCATGGAAGTGGCTGTTTGGGGCAACTGCTGTCGCCTTGGGGGGCGTGGCTCTCTCTGTGGTCATTGCTGCCAGGAACTGACCACCCAGGTGGCTACCATCCCCTCCACTCACCGTGGACCCCCACCCTGTGCTCCCTAACTCCCCCAGGCTTACTGTCCACTGCCCTAACTGGCCTAGCCCCCTCCTCTGGGGCGGGGGCAGTGAGGTTTGGGGGTCACATGGCCCCACGAGCAGGAGGGACTGAGCCCTATTGGAGGAAAGTGAGGCAGGGCCCGGACCCCACATCCAGCCCGGAGCAAGGGGGCCCTCATTGCTCCAGACCCAATTCCCACCCCACCCCCGGGGTGAGGTCCCAGCAGGGATCAGTCCCAGTGTCCTCTTCCCAACAGGCCTGGGGCAGCCTTCCCCCTGCCCAGCCCCTTTCCAACCTCCAGCCCCTCCTGCCCTGCCTGCTGCCCTCTGTCCAGGTCCCCTCCACCCACACACAGTGAAATAAAAGCCTCCCACCCCGCTCCCTGCTTGTTCTGGAACCTTCTTTTAGCGTCACATGAGGCTGAGCCGGAGGCCTTTTGTGCCACATCTAGGGTCACAGGGACGGTGGACGTGGCCAAGCTAGGACTAGAGGGGCTTGTCTGCTCTCAGGCCACAGCAGACCCTCTGTGCTGAGTGGGAAACAGACCTGGCCTAGTGGGGCCTTGTGCTCAGGGTACCTGCTCAGACTCGGCGGGAGTCCACCGCTAGGTGTGCTCCTTACCCCACCTCTCAATTCTGTCTTCTCATCTGCAACGGGGGACCTTGATGAGACCTCACTGGGGACTGTGCTGAGCCCTCAGTGACTAGAGGTCTGGCTGTGCAGCAAGCAGACAGACCCGTATCTGGGCAGCAGCATAGCCGGTGTAAAGGCCCTGGAGCAGGATGGAACCTGGTATGTTCAAAGGTGATAAAGGTGGGTGCTCAGCAGAGCTGGACCCTGCAGGGCCTCTGGGGAGGGGTGGGGTTGATTCCAGGAGCTGCATCCCATCTCCTTTTCCTGACAACCCAGGGCTATAGGAGCTTCTCCCCAAAACGCTGCCCACCAACCCAACCAAGATAGCCAAAGCCAGTGTTTGGCACCGTTATCAACCTGAGTTCCTTCTTGCTGTTTTAGCTTGCCTCCAGGAAAGGAGATCTCTGAGGTCGACCACACAAGTGTTTGGCTCATGCCCACCCCCTTGCTAGTGCTTCCCAGGTGGCGCTAGTGGTAAAGAACCCACCTGCCAATGCAGGAGGTGTGAAAGAAGCAGGTTTGATCCCTGGGTTCAGAAGATTCTCTGGAGGAGGAAATGGTAACCCACTCAAGTATTCTTGCTTAGAGAACCCCATGGACAGAGGAGCCTGGTGGGCTACAGGCCATAGGATTGCAGAGTTGGACGTGATTGCAGCGACTTAGCGCACACCCCCTTACAGTCCAGGAGGAGAAGCCACTGGCCACAGGCACCCAGTAGAAAGTGGCCGTCAGGCCTTGAAACTTGATCTTTGCTCTGCTTGCTCCAGGCCCTCTCGGGGCCACCGGATCACTCTTAGGGCACATCTGGCTGTGGCTTGGAACTGATCCTGCTCTGCACCATTCAACCCCTTCGGTTTCTACCTTGGCCGCTGACGGGAACGGGATTCTGTGGGAGGCGCTGGGGTGGGGGCGTGGGTTGGCCAGGCCTAGGAGGCCTGCATCTCAGGCAGGAAGCCCCCTTTCTGCTCAGTCTCCGTGGTTTCAGGCTGGGAAGCTGGCCCGAGACGGGGTGGCCAGATGGACTGTGGGCTGGCTGGAGCGACTTTCTGGCCTGGCTGTGAGGGCCGTCACTGCTGTCGCTCCTGAGCACTGGCTGTGCAGCACTGGTGTCTGTCCCCCGCAGACCCGCAGCAGCCTTGTTCTGTGCCCGTTTCATCATCATATACTCTGGGGACAAGCCTTTTGTCAGGTGTGTCGTGAATATATTTCCCACTTTGTGTCGCACTTTTCATTTATTCATTTGGCTGCACCCGGTCTTAGGTACAGCATGTAGGATCTCTTCGTTGTGGGATGCTAACGGTTGGTTGTGGCGTGTGGGATCTAGTTCCCTGACCAAGGATCGAACCTGGATCCCCTGCACTGGGAGCATGGCAGTTTTTAACCACTGTGCCCTCAGGGAAGCTCCTCACTTTTCATTTTCTGTTCATTCAAAGAACAGACATTTAAATTTTAATGCAGTCCAATTTGTCATTTTCCCCCCCTTCATTCCACATGCTTTTTGTCAAAACTTGCTGAGCCGTTTGTAGAGATTTTCTGGTTTTTCTTTTAAACCTCTTATGGCTTTAACTTTTACACTGAGATCCAGGAGCCACTTTGAGTTAACTTTTCTAAGTGGTGTGAGGTTAGGGTTGAGGTTCAAATTTTTCCAAATAGCCATCCAGTTGGGCTTCCCAGTGTTGGAATTAGTAAAGAATCTGCCTGCTAACCAGTTCGATCCTTAGGTGGGAAAAATCTCTGGAGTAGGAAATGGCAACCCACTCCAGTATTCTTGCCTGGAAAATACCAGGGCAGAGGAGCCTGGCAGCTACAGTCTATGCAGTCACAAAGAGCTGGACACAACTGAACACGCACACGCGTGTCCAGCTGTTGCGAAGCATCTGTGGGGAAGACTTTGTTTTCCCTAGTGAGTTACTATGATAGCTTTGTCAAATAGCAACTGAGGGACTTCCCTGGTGGTCCAGTGGCTAAGACTCTGCATTCCCAATGCAGGGGCCCAAGTTCTATACCTGGTCAGGGAACCTAGATCCCACAAGCTGCAACTGAGAGTTTGCATACCACAACTAAAGATTCTGCATGCTGCAACTAAAACTGGAGCAGCCAAGTAAGTATTAGAAAAAGCAACTGACCACACACTTGTGAGTCTATTCTGACTCTGCCCCATGCTGAGGGTTTCTGTGTCCCCTTGGCAGGTTTCACATGTCCTGAAGACTAGCTTTTTAGTGATGATGGAGTCAGGCTGGTTGTGCCTCCCTCCTTTGCCCCTCTTCATGGTTGCTCTGATTGTGCCCATTCTTAGCCGAGCAGATGAAAGTTCAGAGAGGAGACAGATCTTGCCCAGGGTCCCACTCCCTGGAAGTAACAGGCAGGATTTGGCCCAGGTCAGCCTGCCTCCAGAGTCCAAGCAGCTGTTTCTGCATCTTACTGCAGGCTAAGGCCAAGAGGTGAGAAAAGCCTTGAATGCCAGGGCCAGGTGGGGACTTAAGTGTATCCATCCCCTGGGTCATTCCATCCTCAGTGGTGTGAACAGGCCGGCGGTAAGGAGCCAGAGAGGCAATGAGGTTACCCTAAGGACACAGGCTTGCGGGGGGTGTCAGACGGTGCTTGCTCCCGATTCAGACACAGTATGTGCAAAGGTGTGCTGGCTGGACAGCGTGTGCTGTGTTCAGAGATTGGGTGGATGGATTTTCTTTCTTATCAAAATGTATACCAGTGCCTTCTGTGTACCCTGTCTTGAGGGATGACTCAGCCTAGCCCTTGCCCTCAAGGGGTGCGACTTGCAGTGGGCCATGAATTGGAAGTGAACACGGAAGAATGAGCTTTGTGTGTGAAAGCTCACGTCTCCTGAGCACTTCAACAGGGTGACCTTTGCACGCCTCCATCTCACATCTTCCCAAAGGACAACTTGAGTCCTGGCTGGGGTCACCCAGTGTAGCATCATCAGTGTCTTTGAATGCCTGTTCTCTATTTCTCCTCCTGGTAGAACTCACCGTTACTGCTTAACACAGAGGGGGCTGGTGGCCCACCAGCCTTCAGGGGTGGAGCCACAACTCAGGGCTGACCAATCAGAGAAGTCCAGCGGCCTGGCTACAGTGATTGGCTCCTGGGCGATCATGTGACTCACAGTGACCCAATCAAGGCCTTCCGCTGGTACCTCCGCTGGAGCCATGAGGGCTCTTAAAACCCTATCTGTAGAGCAGTAAAGAAAAAACTGAAGGCGTGGGTTGTGCAAACCCTGCACATTTAAAGGGCTGGCCCTTGACTGGCACCTGAGAGGTCACTTCTAGACTCTTAGAATGTCCTGACTGATAAGAGTATCAGTTTACCTGAGGCCATGGGCCATGCCAAACAGTCCACAATAACAATATGAATTAGGGTGGCGGGGGACTTCCCTGATGGTTCAGTGATTAAGCCACGCATTTCCAATCTGAAGGACACAGGTTCACTTCCTGGTCAGGGAACTAAGATCTCACATGCCATCTGCCTCCCCGCCCCTCACTCCCCAAAAGAGAGAAAAATAGGGTAGGGGCTTTTGGTCACATGGTATCAGCTCAGTCTCTGGATGGGTGGTGGTCAGCCATATCTACATAACTGACCCCTCCTCCTTCACAAAAACCCTGGACAAGGCCTGAGTGTGCTTCCCTGGATGGCAGTATACTGTGTGTGTTGTCATGATCGTTGCTGGGAAAATTAAGTGCTGCCTGCAACCAGAAGCTTGTGCCTGGTTTCTCTCAGCTTCTGCCTTCTGCATCCTTTTCCTTTGCTGATCCTAGACTGTATCCTTTCACTGTGATTAACACAGCCATGAATATAAGAGCTCTTCTGAGTTCTGTATGTCCTTCTAGCGAATTACCAAACCTGACAGTGGTCTTAGGGGTTCCTGACAACAGGTGGCTTTGGCCTCATCCCGAGAAGAGTGTGAGTCTCCCTATTGCACAAATAAGCCCTGAGGCCCCCAAAGATGGACTTGCTGGCTCTGAGGTGACCAGCTAAGAGAGCAGTGGAGCAGACTGCTTGCTGGCCACCCCACCATGCAGAGGGGCCAGCTCCAAACAGAGTTCTCAGGGATCTTCATGTTCCTTCTGTTGCAAAACTGTTTGCTTCAAAATCCCCAAGGTCCGTTTGCTCTGACCTAGCAACTCAACTTTCAGGAAGCTGTGGGACAGATGTGCAGCAATGCGTCTCTAAGGGCTGTGTGTTGCAGAAATTTTAAGGCGTTCCTGAGATTTCTTATGCTGCATCACCCCTGGATGGGGATTGCAGTGTATCTCGGTTCCATGATTGTGTTGTCACTGGACATGGTTGACCTTAAGATATGGGGATAATCTGGGTAGGCCCAACCCTGCTGGCTATAGAAGAGGAAGTCAGAGGGATTCAACACAAGGGAGGTTTCTATTACTGAGATGGAGGGGGCCACATGGCCAGTGCCTGAAATGTCCCCCCAGTGACAGCAAGGAAGTCGGGACCTCAGTCTTAAAACCACCAAAAAATGAGTTCTACCAACAAGCTGAAGGAGCTCAGACACAGAGCCTTCTTCAGGTGAGCTTCTGGGTGAGGACATAGCCCACCCAACATCTTGACTACAGCCTCATGGGCCCCTGAGCAGAGAACCAGTTAAAACATACCAGACTTAGCACTCAGAAACTATGAAATAACTGCTCCTTTTATTAAGCCACTTTGTTATGCCGTAATAGGCAGCAATAGCTAACTAATATATATGTTAGCAGTTGCCAGCTAATGAATAGTGGGGTTCATCCCAGTGTGGCTTAAAATTCCATGAACTGCAAACAACATAAATGTCTAAAGGAAAGGGATTATGTAGATTAAACTCTTGTAAATCCATTAATAATGATCCTCATGATAATGGCATCTTATTTGGTCTAGGCCTAGGCTCTTGGGTAAATGCTGTTATTATCCCTATTGTATGGATGAGCAAAGTAGGAAAAGAGAGGGCAAGGCACATCCCAGGTCCCATAAGGTGAGGGTCAGGGCAGGTCACTGTTCCTATCACAGAACTAGAACATTTTCAATGGGCTTGCTACGTGGACTGTATGTTGAGAGACCACCCCAAGGCAATCAACTGGCTTCCAGTTCTTTGGGTGACCTAGTTCTTAGAGGCTTTGGAGCGCATGCCAATGCCTGATGATTCCCTCCATTATTGTTTCCAGGGTCCTCTTGGGAGCCACTGGGGCATTCAGTGTAAAATGGAGAAATAATTGTTGCCAAGCAGCACAGCCCATAGTTGCAGTGTTCTTAACTCTTTTTAACTTCTCTAAGCCCTCAGTTTCCCATCCAGCAAATGGGACCAAACCACAGTATCCACCCCAAAAGGCAGTTGTGAGTGTCACTGAAAACAGAGCCTGGTGCATTTGAAGCGCTCATCGTGGGGTGGTTGTTATTAATGCTGTTGTCTGTTTCTCAGCTGAAACAACTTTCAGCTCCAGGAGGGGAAGTGTCTTTCCTAATGGCACACACAAGCTGGTCAGCATTCAGAGCTGGCTCCTCCCATGTTTCACTCTGTTCAGCAGTCTGGCTGGCTGTCCCCTCTCCATCCTCTAACTCCAGACCACCTGCTTCTCAGTTGCCCTTCCTGCCTATATGTGGCCCTTCTAGGGGCAGTGCAGCCCTGGCCTGCTCCAATATTTACCTGGGCTAGCCTCCAGATTAATAGTTGGGCACAGCAGTGGGCAAACTTGTCAGCATGTCTGATCAGTGATGATGGAAAAAATTCTGGAAATGAACAATGGTGATGGTTGTACAACAATGTGAATTACACTTAATGACATGGAATTGTATATTTTTTAATTGTATATTTTAAAATTATGAACTGATCCCAGATGAAGGGTGGAGGATCCCATAACTTCGGCCCTGAACTCAGACAGGCTGGAGTTGGAATCCCTGTAGCAGTACACAGAAGAACTATACATAAAAGATCTTCATGACCCAGATAACCATGGTGGTTGATCACTCACCTAGAGCGAGACATCCTGGAATGTGAACTCAAGTGGGCCTTAGGAAGCATGACCACAAACAAAGCTAGTGGAGGTAATGGAATTCCAGGTGAGCTATTTCAAATCCTAAAAGATGATGCTGTGAAAGTGCTGCACTCAATATGCCAGCAAATTTGGAATACTCAGCAGTGGTCATAGGACCAGAAAAGGTTGCTTCTCATTCCAATCCCAAAGAAAGGCAATGCCAAAGAATGTTCAAACTACCACACAATTGCACTAATCTCACATGCTAGCAAAGTAATGCTCAAAATTCTCCAAGCCAAGATTCAATAGCACGTAACCTGAGAACTTCCAGATGTTCAAGCTGGTTTTAGAAAAGGCAGAGGAACCAGAGATCAAATTGCCAACATCCGTTGGATCATCGAAAAAGCAAGAGTTCCAGAAAAACATCTAATTCTGTTTTATTGACTATGCCAAAGATTTTGACTGTGTGGATCACAATAAACTGTGGGAAATTCTTCAAGAGATGGGAATACCAGACCACCTGACTTCTCTCTTGAGACATCTGTATGCAGGTCAGGAAGTAAGTTAGAACTGGACATGGAACAACAGACTGGTTCCAAATTGGGAAAGGAGTACATCAAGGCTGCATATTGTCACCCTGCTTATTTAACTTATATGCAGAGTACATATAAGGTACATATAAGGTAATATATGTACATATGAGTACATATATGTACATATAAGTACATACAAGGTAATGGCACACCACTCCAGTACTCTTGCCTGGAAAATCCCATAGATGGAGGAGCCTGGTAGGCTGCAGTCCATGGAGTTGCTAAGAGTCGGACATGACTGAGCGACTTTACTTTCACTTTTCACTTTCATGCACTGGAGAAGGAAATGGCAACCCATTCCAGTATTCTTGCCTGGAGAATCCCAGGGACGGTGGAGCCTGGTGGGCTGCCGTCTATGGGGTCGCACAGAGTTGGACACGACTGAAGTGACATAACAGCAGCAGAGTACATATGCAAATGCTGGGTTGGATGAAGCACAAGCTGGAATCAAGATTGCCAGAAATATCAATAACCTCAGATATGCAGATGACACCACTCCTATGGCAGAAAGTGAAGAAGAACTAAAGAGACTCTTGATGAAAGTGAAAGAGGAGAGTGAAAAAGTTGGCTTAAAACTCAACATTCAGAAAACTAAAATCATGGCATCTGGTTCCATCACTTCATGGCAAATAGATGGGGAAACAATGGAAACAATGATAGAAGTTATTTTTGGGGGCTCCAAAATCACTGGAGATGGTACCTGTAGCCAAGAAATTAAAAGATGCTTGCTCCTTGGAAGGAAATCTATGATCAATCTAGACAGCATATTAAAAAGCAGAGACACTACTTTGCCAACACAGGTCCGCCCAGTAAAAGCTATGGTTTTTCCAGTAGTCATGTATAGATGTGAGAGTTGGACTATAAAGAAAGGTGAGTGCTTAAGAATTGATGCTTTCGAACTGTGGTGTTGGCGAAGACTCTTGAGAGTCCTTGGACTGCAAGGAGATCCAACCAGTCCATCCTAAAGGAAATCAGTTCTGAATATTCATTGGAAGGACTGATGCTGAAACTGAAACTCCAATACTTTGGCCACCTGATGTGAAGAACTGACCCTGATGCTGGGAAAGATTGAAGGCAGGAGGAAAAGGGGACAACAGAGGATAAGATGGTTGGCATCACTGACTCAACGGAGATGAGTTTGAGTAAACTCTGGGAGTTGGTGATGGACAGGGAAGCCTGGCGTGATGCAGACCATGGGGTCACAAAGAGTTGGACTCAACTGAGCAACTGAACTGAACTGAAAGTGTACAATACTATGCCATCTAGTACATTCACACTGCTGTGCAGCCACTCAGTTCAGTTCAGTTGCTGCATGTATTCTGCATGTAAGTTAAATAAGCAGGGTGACAATACGCAGACTTGACGTACTCCTTTCCCAATTTGGAACCAGTCTGTTGTTCCATGTCCAGTTCTAACTGTTGCTTCCTGACCTACATACAGATTTCTCAAGAGGCAGGTTAGGCAGTCTGGTATTCCCATCTCTTTCAGAATTTTCCAGTTTATTGTGATTTACACAGTCAAAGGCTTTGGCATAGTCAATAAAGCAGAAATAGTTGTCCTTTTCATTATAGGGGACTGGAATGCAAAAGTAGGAAGTCAAGAAACACCTGGAGTAACAGGCAAATTTGGCCTTGGAATACAGAATGAAGCAGGGCAAAGATGAATAGAGTTTTGCCAAGAAAATGCACTGGTCAGAGCAAACACTCTCTTCTAACAACACAAAGAAGACTCTACACATGGCATCATCAGATGGTCAACACCAAAATCGATTGATTTACCTCCTAGAATGTTCAAATTAAAACAATAATAAAGAAATGTCCAAGTAATATTTCATTGTATATATGTACCACATCTTTATCATATATTAATATCTGTGGAATCTAGAAAAATGGTATAGATGATCTTAATTGCACAAAGAAGTGGAGATAGCAAGAGGGAGGTGGGATGGGATGAATTGGGAAATTGAGATTGACATATAGACACTATTGATACTATATATAAAATAGAGAACTAATGAGAACATACTATATAACTCAGGGAACTCTACTCAGTGCTCTGTGGTGATCTAAATGGGAAAGAAATCCAAAAAGGAGGGGATATATCAATATGTATAGCTGATTCACTTTTTGTACAGTAGAAACTAATATAACATTGTAAAGCAATGTTCAATACTATACTTAAATAAAAATTAATAAAATTAAAAAATAAAAGCAAAAAATAAGCAAATTGGACCTAACTAAACTTGAAAGCTTTTGCACAGCAAAGGAAACCATAAAGAAAATGAAAAGACAACCTACAGAATGGGAGAAAGTATTTGCATATGAAGAGACCAACAACAGATTAATCTAAAAAATATAAAGACAGCATGTATAGCTCAATACCAAACAAACGAACAACCCAATCAGAAAATAGTCAGAAGATCTAAATATACATTTCTCCTAATAAGACATACACATGGCCAAAAAAAATGATCATACGAAAAAAATGCTCAATATTGCTAATTATTAGGCAAATGCAGATCAAAACTACAAGGTATCATCTCACACTGGTCAGAATAGTCATCATGAAAAAGTCAACAAACAATAAAAGCTGGAGAGAGGATGTGAAGAAAAGGGATCTACACTGCTGGTGGGAATGTAAACTGGTGCAGCCACTATGGAGAACAGTACGGAGGTTCTTTTAAAAACTAAAAGTAGAGTTACCATATGATCTAGTAATCCCACTTCTGGGCATATATCTGGAGAAAACCATAATATGAAAAGTACATCCACCCCAAAGTTCATATCAGCACTGTTAATATTTAGAATAGCCAGGACATGGAAGCAACCTAAATATCCATTAACAGAGGAATGAATAAAGATGTGGTGTATATATACATACAATGGAATATTACTCAGACATAAAAGGAGTGAAATAATGCCATTTGAAGCAATGTAGATGGAACTAGAGATGATCATATTAAGTGAAGTAGGTCAGACAATGACAAATACCAAGTGATATCATTTATTTGTACAATCTAAAAAATGATAAAAATCAACTTATTTACACAACAGACTCACAGACTTAAAAACCAAGCTTATGGTTACCAAAGGGGAAAGGTGAAGGGAGATTTAAATTAGGAGTTTGGGATTAACATATACATACTACTGTGGTGTTGGAGAAGACTCTTGAGAGTCCTTTGGACTGCAGGCGATCCAACCAGTCCATCCTAAAGGAAATCAGTCCTGAGTGTTCATTGGAAGGACTGATGTTGAAGCTGAAACTCCAATACTTCGGCCTCCTGAAGCCAAAAGCTGACTCATTTGAAAAGACCCTGATGCTGGGAAAGATTGAAGGCAGGAGAAGGGGATGACAGAGGATGAGATGGTTGGATGGCATCACCAACTCAATGGACATGAGTTTGAGTAAACTCTGGGAGTTGGTGATGGACAGGGAGGTCTGGCATGCTGCAGTCCATGGGGTTGCAAAGAGTCAGACATGACTGAGCGACTGAACTGAACTACTATATATAAAATAGGTTAGTAGTGAGGAACTACTATATAGCACAGGGAACTCTACTCAATATTCTGTAATAACCAATATGGGAAAATAATCTGAAAAAGAATTGATATATGTTATTTGTATAACTGAATCCCTTTGCTGTATACTTGAAAGTAATACAACACTGTAAATTAGCCATGGTGGTGGTGGTTTAGTTGCTAAGTCATGTCCGACTCTTGCGACCCCCATGGACTGTAGCGTACCAGGCTCCTCTGTCCATGGGATATTCCAGGCAAGAATACTGAGTGGGTTGCCATTTCCTTCTCCAGGGGATCTTCTTGACCCAGGAATCGAACCCAGGTCTCCTGCATTGCAGGCAGATTCTTTACCGACTGAGCTATGAGGGAAGTAATAAATTAGCTATATTCCAATATAAAATAAAAATTTAAAAAGATGAAAAATTAGGGTAATAAGTGATGAAATGGTCAGAATTTGCTGTGGTAGTCAAATGGGATTTTATTCTATATATGTTTTATTACTTCAATCATTCATATGTTTATGAATTATTTATATTGTTAAAATTAATAAAAAGTCATAAGAACCACAGAAAATCTTCCCAGAACAATACATCGATCTGTCACTTTTCATTTGCAGATTTTTTTCTATGCATGTATATACATTAATCTCATCCCAGAAATCCCTTTAATCTCTTGACTTCATAAAGGTATTTCTTTACCTCATATGTTGCTGTACTAAAATAAGGCTGGCATCTACCTACTGTACAGCACAGGATACTATACTCAGTATTTTGTAATAACCTACAAGGGAAAAGAATCAGAGTCGGCAGGGGGAGGTAAAGGGAGTTGCTTGTGTTAATAAGTTCTTTGGACTGGGTAAGAGCTCCTTCCTTTTCTATGTATAGATTTGGCACCATTTTGTCTTACTTAGTCCTAGTGACAATGCCTTATTCTAAAACTGGACTTCTGGTAGAGAAACAACTAGATATCTAACTGGGGAAACATTTAGATAGGCTTGTTTCCTACCCCTTCTCCCTATCTCGATGCCTTTCCAGGTCCTTATTCAGCTGTATTCATTCCAGGTATAGTTTGTGATAACTACTGCAAGTTCCCACTCAAAATTTCTGTCAGTTACTGCATTATTGGGGCCAGCCTGGTACTAACAACATAAAGAAATGTTGGAGGCACAGAAGTAAGCATAATATCACATGGAGACAAAGAATAGGTGGCAATGGAATACATGACATGAGAACTTAACTTTTAGCTCTTCACGAAAAAAATCTCAAGATGACTCAATAATTTGATGGGAAAACGTGGAGGGCAAAGTTCTGTTTATTTTTCCTTTGAGGGCTGCCTTTTAGGAAAGTATACTACATGGATGTGTAGCCTTATTCATATATACTATCATTTATTTTTTCATGCATTAGACAATTCTAAAGCAGAATGGAAATGAGATTTTAAAGAAAATTTAACCAATGTGCATGAACCAGGGTAGAGTTGTTACCCAAAGATTGCATCAATTCAAGAAAAGCACTACAAGTTACACTGGCAGAATTGATCACAAACATGTTTATTATGTTTCCTGATCTATCTGATTGGTTATATGTTATAATATCACAAACTGGCAAGAAACCTTTCAAGCTGTCATCTAATCCTACCTAAGCCACCTACATTTGCTAAACAAATCTGGCTATACTTGCCTTTCTCCATCCAAACAGCACTTATAAGGTTGACATGCTTGCATAATCTTTCTGTACACTATATTCCCACTACACCACATTAGTTGTGTTAACGTAGTCGTTATTAGTCTGCTGAGTGGAGAAAAGACTTCCTTCTCAACCTACTTACCTCGGTTGTCATCCTCATTTTCTTCCCAGGGCTCTTCATTTGCTAGCAATGGGTTCTGTGATTCATTCATAGACCTCATAGGGAAGGAGTGTCCATCACCAGGGCTGGTGGGAAAATGAAGGCAGTGAGATCTTGCAGCCTAGACTTTTTATGAAGGTAATAACCCTATTAGAAGTAGGAGGGAGGTTCCTAGAAATATTTAAACCCTTTAGCTTATTGGCTAAAGTCAAACTGGAATAGGCTCTTATAATAGCATCATTTAGTTACTCTATTGCTCTCAATTTCTATATCTCGTTTGTTTGTCTGAATCAGTGTTGACTGTTTTTGTTTTTAAGCAGCTCTTTAACTTGCTTTTCACAATGCCCAGTATAGCAAAATACACATATAGCAAGTTTCATAAATATAATTTAATGATGATTCCAATTTATACCCCATTATATTATTGCTTTAGCTCTAAATTTTCAAGAAAAATTAGCAGATTCA
>SJXQ01009892.1:96535-169364 GCA_006408695.1 Aepyceros melampus
GCTGCTGTTAATTGGTGATAAATAATAATGATGTCTGAATGCCCTATTATTTCACTTGTATGACAGAAAAGTTATTAAGGGCTGGGGGGAAAGCACCAGAGTGAGGCATTTCTTAGAGTGCAGACTCTGGGAGGCTATTATCCTACCTCAGAACTGATAGTTCTCTACAGAGGATATAACTACACTGATTATAAGTGAGTGGGCTTTTTTTCTCTTGTTCTTTATTTCAAAGAAGACTCATTGAAACTTCCCTTTGGTGGAGTGATTGTGTGTGTGTTTGTGTATGTATGTGTGTGCTGCTACTACTGCTGCTAAGTCACTTCAGTCCTGTCTGACTCTGTGCGACCCCAAAGACGGCAGCCCACCAGGCTCCCCCGTCCCTGGGATTCTCCAGGCAAGAACACTGGAGTGGGTTGCCAATTCCTTCTCCAATGCATAAAAGTGAAAAGTGAAAGTGAAGTCGCTCAGTCGTGTCCGACTCTTAGTGATCCCATGGACTGCAGCCCACCAGGCTCCTCTGTCCATGGGATTTTCCAGGCAAGAGTATTGGAGTGGGGTGCCATTGCCTTCTCCGTGTATGTGGGTGAGTAGGGTGTAAATAAATGCTGGTAATAGTTATTAACCAACATAAGACACTAACACAGTTTTATCTTGTGACTTATAGCCAGGGCAGTAGGATATACCACAGCTCTTAAATAAATGAACCTGTAAAATATTAACCAGTACAGAGGAACTATTAGGGCAATTCTCTTCATGAGAATTTTTTCTCAATTACCAGCAAAGTTTCCTCAAATAAATGAACAAATGGATGTCTGAAGAATGGATCTAAAAGGGGACTGAAAGAGGCTATAAGCTTTACACCAGAGCTAGTTTGTTGATGGTAGTTTAATCTGCTACATGAAGTCACTTAGAGGACACAAGCTTATCTCTCCTTTATTGGTTTCCCTTCATTCTTGCTGAAATTATAAGAATTACCTACAGTCCCTAAATCAATCTTTGTTTGTTCTTGCTTAAATTAAAAATTTAATTCAAAACTATGAAAGTGAAGACAAGAGAAATAATTTCTAAGACTATATCACACATAGCACTAAAAGCATTTGGAGGTATATTTTCCCTCTGTTGTTTCTTTTCTCTTTATATTTGTATATATCAAAAAACATAAGAATTCCATGTCTATTGTTCTACTAATTCCATTTCTGGGAATTTTGCTAAAGCTAGAGATAAACTAGACACAAAAATGTCCATTATGCTATTATTTCCAGCCAATAATTAGGTAACAACCTAAACATCTAACAATATGGGAGATATATATAGTTTGCTGTCTTTAGTCACTCAGTCATGTCCAACTCTTTGTGACCCCACTGACTGTATCCCACCAGGCTCCTCTGTCCATGGGATATATATATTTATATTTATATACACATATATATTTTTTCCGACTGGATGGAATATGACATAGTCAAAGGTAATGGTTATAAAGACTATGTCACAATAAGGGGAAATGTTCACTGTATTTCAAGTGAAAAATTTAAAACTCAAAATAGTATGTATACTGTGATTAAAAATACATACAAATATATATAGAAAAAATTGGTTGTTTACAAAATTCACTTATAAATGACTTGTACCAGTTTACACTGCACAAACAAAGCATAAGAATGCTAATTTTATCACACCCTCACCTCCTGATTTATCTTCCCTGGTGGCTCAGCCGGTAAAGAATCCACCTGCAATGTGGGAGACCTGGGTTTGATTCTTGGGTTGGGAAGATCCTCTGGAGAAGGGAATGGCTACCCACTCTAGTATTCTGGCCTGGAGAATTCCATGGATTGACTCTTGCAAAAAGTCAGACATGACTGAATGACTTCACTTTCACTAACCTAGTAATAAAAAAACTTGGGAAATAGAGTTTTACATTGAACAGATATCTGCTGCATAATACAGTCAAAATTAGATTGCCACTTCAAGTCATGGTCCCACATCAACTTCTTTTACTGGTAATAATTACCTACCTAGACCCAATAGGTATCAACCAGAACTTCTTATTATCTCCAAACACTTGCTGGATATTTTTGACGAAGCCAAGGTTGAACCCATTTTTCTCTGGGCCGCTCATAAACACTGGAGTACAGAAGGCCTCTAGGGAAGGGCAGGGAAATTGAAGAAAAGAAGAGAGCAATAATCAGGACTATTATAATTTTACAGTTCTCCATAAATGTGACTTGTTTCTATGGTGTCTTTCTGCTGTGGTACTGTAGGCCCCTCATTCTTAGTTATTGCTAAATTATTTAGTAAAAACTAGCATAATTGCTTTACTACAAAGCAAGTTTTTATTAAATGTAAAGAATTGGCAGTCTTTTTTTTAAGGCAGAAGAAACAGGATGATAGAAATCAGTGAACAGTAATGGAATAGTATGTATTTTGTATTGCCTATAAGGAGTGAAAGACCAAATCCGAGTGCTTTATTTGAATCTAAATTTTAATAACAGCCAAATGGTCTCTATATTTAGAGCTGGTGCCAAAATAATGACACATAAAGAGACAGTAATGACATTGATTTGGTTTTGAAACATTTCAGAAATGAAGATGTTCACACTGAAGCCTACAATGCAAGAAACTGAGTTTTACTTCAGAAAAAATGTCAATGAGTGAACTATAATCACCTCAATGACTATAGAAACTGGACCATGTTAGTGCACATTATTTTTAGATAAACATTTATCCCATTAAGCAAACATTTTCACTGTTGGATTCTGGCTGCATCTAGCCATTTCCTTTTTGTTCTTTTTTCAGATTCTGTTATCATGAAGCTTTTAGTACTTTTCTATATTGTGGCTAATCTTTAAACTAAATGTGCTAATCTACCACCCTAGCAACTAAGTGCTTCTATATATTTGGTTTAGAAAATAAGTGCAAATACTTCTTAGCTGTCATAATCATTAGCAAATAAATTCCAAAAACATAGTGGCTTTCACACTATACTTTCCTCAAATTTACCAGCTAAACATTCAACATTTAGACACTTTCTCCTTAACCCTCATGCATTGATTTGTATATAAATATTTGTTTCACCATGAAAACAATTGTTGTACTGGATCCATCAGAAATATACTTCTACAAATAACAGCCCAGAGTATAGTGTAATGGAAAATTTTTCATTTCTTGTGCTCATTTTCTATAGACTCACTTGTTCAATGTGTTTATCTCATTCCCACAGTCCCTACACAGCTCCTTGATAACTGTAGATATTCAGTGATTTGTTGGTTTGGATTCTCTCTCAGGAGAACATTTTTAGAAGTGCTCAATAAGGTTTTTCTATCTTTGTTGACCTTGACCTCTGCCTTCTGATGTTCCCTTCTGTGTTCATTCTTTCCTGAACTCCCTTATGTGAACAACTTTCAGAATTTTTTATGCTGCAAATCTAGAGAGCTACCTGGAGAAGAAAATGGCAACTCACTCCAGTATTCTTAACTGGAGAATCCCATGGACAGAGGAGCCTGGTAGGCTACAGTCTATGGGGTTGCAAAGATCCGACAGTACTGAGCGACTACACTTTATCAGCCAGTGTGTGTGTTAGTCAGTCGCTCAGTCGTGTCTGAGTCTTTGTGACCCCATGGACTGTAGCCTGCCAGGCTTCTCTGTTCATAGGATTCTCAAGGCAAGAATACTGGAGTAGGTTGCCATTTCCTTCTCTAACTATTACCCAGTATGAACTATAAAAAGCAGTGGTCACTTTTGATGTGAGGTTTTATTCACTAATGCTCTCTTTAGTCTGTAAGTTTCATTTACTGTGGCTTTCTGTGTTTATATCTATCCCTATTAGGAGGCAAAGAAATGTCATTGCAGCTGAAATGCTTCATTCAAAGTTTTTCTCTTCCTTGGGAACAATCCACTGGTCACAGGGATACAATTCATATGCTTTTTTTCCTAGTCTTAATATCCAATCTTACCTAAGGTGGTTTTGTTTCTGCTGACAAGCCAACAATGGTAACCAAAGAGAATCACAAGGCTGACAAAAAACATGCAGGCCACAAAGAGGAGAAAAAGGACATGGAACTTAGAGCGAACACCAGGCAATTCCCCCTAGAAAAGAAATAATAAACAAACAGAAACAAAGGATTAAAGTTGTAAGGTTTGGGTAGTTTTTCTGTATTGTTTAGTACTTTTTTCATATATACATAATTTAAAATACATTTTGTATAATTTTTACAAAACAGTTCTTTCTGTGGATGACCATTCCACATTATGGATATGCTTTTGGCCTATACAGCCTGAATGGATGTTTGCTTAAGTGCAGTTCAGTGTGAAATAGAGTATATAATGTGTCAGTTAGAAAAGAGTAATGTTAAGAGTATGCTCAGGACATAATTAGTATGCAATTTCTTAAAGCTTGTACTCCATTTAGTTTGTAAATTATGAGTGATTAGCTAGAGGTGATCTTGAGGTCATATCATATGGTTCATTGTCTTGCCTCAAAGGTGGCTTACTCTGGAATACTTTATATGTCATGTTTCTTTGGATGTATGTATATTGAAAATGTCACAGTGATATATGTATGAAGTTAAAATACATAGGTAGTATTTTTAAATTTTTTACCTGTAAGTCATGACCTGATCTTAAAACTACTGCAAATTTTATGTGTTTTTTTAATGAATGTGCTGGTATATTACATTCTATGAAACAGCTGTTTAGACAGTAAAATCAAGTATGATTTGACAGGCAATTGTAGAAGTAGGTAGCTAAAGATTTTCATAGTTAGTTGAGACATCTTATTTTCCATATGGCCACAGTTTTTTTTTTTTTTTTAGTGCAGCCCCTCTTGCCTGGAAAATCCCATGGACAGAGGAGCCTAGAAGGCTGCAGTCCATGGGGTCGCTGAGGGTCGGACACGACTAAGCGACTTCACTTTCACTTTTCATTTTCATGCATTGAGAAGGATATGGCAACCCACTCCCGTGTTCTTGCCTGGAGAATCCCAGGGACTGAGGAGCCTGGTGGGCTGCTGTCTATGGGGTGTCACATAGTCGGACACGACTGAAGTGACTTAGCAGCAGCAGCATACTAGAATGAATGTTCTAAAGTTCTATAGCATGCACAGATTGTAACATTTTGTCTTCTAAAGAGAACCTTAGAAAACATTTTCAATTTTGGAGTAAGCAATTAAAGAGAATGACTTTTCTTTATTTCCCCCTTTCCTGTGCTGATCATTGTTTTGGTATGATGAATTGCTTTGAAATATTTCCAAATGCTCTCGAGTAATAAAGGTGATTCTTGGTTAAAGTGGACCTTGATATTAGGATCTAGTTCTACTACAGTTTGGAAAGAGAAAATTAAGGCTTAGAAACAGTTGGCAAATTCAGATAGCACAGTTTTTTTCTTATTTTTGAAAAGAGATATATATATTTATTTTGGTGTGGGGTCTTCTAGAGAGTATGTGTTTGAAGGATGAGGATAAGAGGAAGTAAACTAGTCAGATGCTTTCAGCTGAGGGGTGGTCTAGGTGAAATGTGCCTGGGGGAAGAGTACTCTAGGATATAGCAACACCAAGGACTTCAACCTTCAGGAACTTTTATGTGAAGCTCCCTTTTGAAATGATCCCTCTACAAAATCTTGGCTTAACCATTCAAACCGAATTTAATCGATTTTTCTTTCATTCATTTCAAATTTATAGGAAAGAATTTGTGGTAGTTTTTGACTGGCTGGACTTTTGTTTTCAAAATGTCTTTCTTATATTTTAAAGCTCACATTTATTTTACTTATCTTTCATGTTTACATGGACAATAGCAAATGGCTGGGTAGCAGGGACCAATATAAAGTCAGTTTACACTCTGAGTAGCTGAGCTGAGAGTCTTTCCTCCCTGAATTGCTCCTACAGAAATCTCTTCTGTCTGCCAAAGCATATCTACTGTGTTGTCCTTTGATAAACTCCTTAGATATTTAGCTTTTTTGATAGAGAAAGTGACCTTATGTTCAAAGTTACCTTCTCAGGAGATGACCAAGCTAAATTACTCAAAGCAATAACCACTAGAAGCAGTTCAGGGGAATACAGGTAGAATAATATCATCTCAGTTCTAAAAGAATTCTATGCCTCTATGAGGAGATTCTTGGCCCCATGTGAGAGGTGTATATTATTACTTTTCCATAAAGCAAATACCAATTTCCTATCAAAGTAACTACTCTTTAAGTTAACATTGAGAGGAGAACCACAATCTGATGGTCTTCTGAATTATGTATTCCAAAGGAGGTAGAACTTCTTTATAGCAGGATCACAATGGGCAATAAGACATGGTACAGTGTTTAAGATTACTGGGCTGAGAGTCAGTTCAAGTTCTCACTTTGAAACTTAGAAGCTGGGTGATCCTGAACAAGTCACTTAGCTACTATGACCCTCAGTTTATAATATTTAAATGAGACTAATACTTCCTTCTACCTACTTCACAAGGTTGTGGTGAGGATAAGATGAGATAATAGATATGAAAGTGCTTTGAAAGTGGTGAAGTACCATACAAATGGAGGTTGCTGTTCTTAGGAACATAGCTAATCTCCTTGATATACGGTTTTTAAAATACATGGCACCGTTTGCTTTTCCTTTTAGGGGAAGACTCAATTTAAACTGAGAAAGCCATCTTTAAACCACACCAAAGTGCTCTCTGGCTAGAGAGGCTGCAAAGAAACATTTCTCTGTCAGTGCTCTTTTCATGATGAAGGCAAGCCAGGGCATGTTTCCTTGCCTCTCATCTGTCAGGTATGAGCTAGTCTATTGCACAGAGAAAAAATGAAGGAATAGGAAAAGGTGAAGGCTATGTTTACCTCTGATAGTGCTTGTGAATACTGCTGCATTTCTGAAGATTAATTCATATCCAGATATTATCTTTTAAGAGTAAAAGAAGCATACTGCACTGGGCTAGCATTATGGTATTTGATTACTGGCCAGGTAGGAGGGCCCAAGGCAAAATGTATGAAATACAACTAGTTTTTAACAGTAGATTACTGTATCAAGGACCAAGTAAAGTCTGTAGTGAAGACCAAGGCTGATACTTTCCCTGCTGAATTGGATGCAGGAGATTTTCTTTATGGTCAAGGTAGTAGTTCAGTATGTGAAGAGAATGCCAAACAGGCAGTGGAAACCTGGGCAATAGATAAGAGATCTTGTGGTGTGGAAAGCAGCCAAAGAAGAGACACAAGGATGATGAAGCATTTTGTACTTTTGGGAAAATTTGTGAGAAAACTTCACTTCTGCTTATACTTTTGTATCCCTGAGTTGAAGATTTTGATATGCATTATATAATTACTGATTCTTAAAGTTATTAGATATGGGAATTGATTAAGCAAGTTGAGGGGAGAATGGAAAGTCCATGCCTCTGTAATTTTCTACACTAGTACCGATGAAAGTATTAATTAATAATTTATATATTCTCAGCTATTTAGATTCTTACTGCCTTGTCTTTCTCCCTTTTTCTCCAGTTTTTGATAACCTAGATTCTAGTCACTTGCTTTACCTCTCCACTTGAGGCGAGATATTCCTGTTATACAGACTCTTGTTCAATTCCTAAAGTAATAACTAGTAGCTCTGCCCACAACTATTTTTTGCTATACCAGTTCATTTTGGAAAGCCCTCATCATGTAAGGTTATTTCTTAATAATTGTAGTTGTAGGAAAGACATATATTCTGGAGTTCTTTGGCATGAAATTTAAAAATATATATATTTTACTATACTGCTGTCAGATCATGTAAACATATATGAATTGAAAATCTGCCTTCAATTCTTTTGGGAATAGATGCAATATAACTGATATCTTCAAGCAGAAGAAAGGAGAAAGGATTTTTTAAAAAATATTTCATTATAATTATTGGAATCATGTTTTGAAAGGTAAAGTACTTTCAACATCTGTTTCATTTGATCTTGGCAAAGAGCCAGTGAAGCAGGTAGCAGAGCCAGTATGAGAACTCAGTTATCCTAAAAGCAAACCCAGAGTGTGTCAAAGTTCAAATAAGTCCTTAATAGGGAGAGACTGGAAAAACAAGTTCATGTCTCACTTATTTCTTCCTTTTCACTTGGTCTTTTGTGAAGATGACTTAATGAATCTTTCCAATAGGAATAGGAATCCAATAGGAATTAAATCTCCTTTGAACAGGGAATTAGAAAGTAGTTTCTAGCAATGAGGGAGTACTTCGTCAGCCTTTGTCTCAGGAAACTAGGGATTTAGAATTAGTTTCAACATTTTTCAAACCTAAAATTGGTAAGAAGTAGATTTTTAAAACTTGATTAGATAAATACATTGTAAAGAATCAGTAAGAGTAAAGAGATTAGGTTCCTGGAGGCCCAACAAGGTTCTCATATGTAATAGTAAATTGTTTAACAGACATCTAAATAATAGCCTCTTAAATCTCAGAATATTTAACATGGGAGACTTGTTTACTGTTTCTTCTTTTCTGATTAATTCAGTATTAACTACTAAAAAATGTTAAAAAAAAAAAAGTAATTTGAACAAGGTGACAGATGGGAGCAGGTGTGTATTTATTCTGGGAGGGGGGAATCAGAAGGGGGGACCCTTCTGGATTATTTAACTTACTCTCCAGTATTTGATGAAATAGCTGAAGACCGTTGTAGCAATGTACAGGCAATAGAGAACAGAATAAGCTAAGAACTGAAGGAAGAATTTATAGTTGGAAAATCCAATGCAGTTATTAACCCTAAAAAAGGGGAAAAAAAGAAAAACATTTGAAATCAGGATCCATTGATTTAGAACACACTGAGAGACAGTGAAATATGTTGCCCCTGCTGCTTCATTTTCTACTATACAGAAAACAGAAATTGAAGTCCCTTAATAGGAACAGATTGGAAAAATAAGTCCATGTCTCACTTGTTTTTTCTTTTATTTATAGACACAGAAACACCTGGCCTATATAATAGGTTCCTGACACACCCAAGCAAACCTGGACCTTGTATTCTGAAAACCTACTAGAATCTCAGCAACTATACTTACTATAGTATGGTATATTCTCTTTATCATGATTCATACTGGTTCTCTGGGACAGACATACAAAATTTGGAAAAGAACTGCTTAAATTAATAATCTAGAGTATTTCAAACATCAAAATGCTAAAAACAGAACTGAATTGTGTAATGCCAAAGAGAACTATTTGTGCTCTCTTTCATTATTATAGCTAATCGACAAGAGACCATTAATTCTGTGACACCAGGAATTCATTGTTACACCATTGGTGGTATATTTATTCTTGCTTTAAAATGTTATGCCTTCCCTGTTACCTATACAAATACAAAGCTTAATGAATTTTGGTAGCAGAAACAGGCATTTTACAACTATGTTTAGGAAAGTAGGCATATTGAGTAACTTTGACCCTATTAGATAAGAGAAATGAATCAAAAGGACATACCATGGGCAATGATGGTCCATTTTTAAAACACACCTACAAAAGGAACAAAATACAGTGTGATAAATTTCAGAATCGAATTCAAGGTATCCAGCAGTATTTTTTTACATGGTACCAGTACACTCATTCCTAGATTTCCACTATAGCTTCTCCAAAACTATTGTGTTCTCAGTTGTTCTTAGGATAAGCCAATCACTAAACTTTAGGATCTTGTTGGCAGCAAGTTACATGCCTAAAATTCAAACTTTAAAAGCCACTGGGAACTATAGGATATTGACACAGAGAATAGGTGCAAGATATCTCCCCTAACTTTACTTACTTAGTTGAATAAAAGTAAAAAAATAAAACATGACCACAGCCTGTGCTTGAATCAAGGTTAAGAGAAACATGGATGAAACAAGCACTTAAGAAGGACATGAAGATTATATTTATTAGCATAAAACTGGGATTTTACAAAGCTGGAGGAATTTGAGTAATAAAATTAAGTAGCATTGACTTAGAACCCCAAAGATAAAATTATTATCCATGCCCACATGGGCTTCCCTGATGGCTCAGTTAGTAAAGAATCCGCCTGTAATGCGGGAGACCCTGGTTCGATTTCTGGGTTGGGAAGATCTACTGGAGAAGGGATAGGCTACCCACTCAACATTCTTGGCTTCCCTTGTGGCTCAGCTGGTAAAGAATCAGCCTGCAATGTGGGAGACCTGGGTTCAATCCCTGGGTTGGGAAGATTCCCTGGAGAAGGGAAAGGCTACCGACTCCAGTATTCTGCCCTGGAGAATTCCATGGATTGTACAATCCATGGGGTCACAAAGAGTCGAACACTATTCAGCAACTTTCACATATTGATATAAGTAAATGATTGAATAAATAAATGAAGGAGAAGAGACAACTCTCCCATGTAGAGGAATTCCACATAATTTTTGTAAATATTGTGCCTTCAGGGTCGGGTGGGGGGAGGATAACATTCCTTTAGTGTTGGCTGCACACAGAAACTTCCTTCTTCAGAGTACATTATAGAAGACAGGGTGGAGGAAGAGTAGCTTTACAGTGGAAAAATCCACAAACACTCCTCAGTCAGATGATTAGCACTGCAGTGATTAAGTTATGTCTATAGTATTTACCCTTGATATGATTCAATGAAAATGACTCTTAACCTCTCTAGTATCCCTCTCCCAAAAGACATTACCCAAATCTAATCATGAGAAAAATATCAGACAAATCCTGAGAGTATTCTACAAAATATCTGACAATTCTAAAAACTGTCAAGGTTATAAAAAATAAGTGAAGTCTGAGAAACTGTCACAGCTAAGAGGAGCCTATGAAGACATGACAACTAAATGGTAACCTGGAACAGAAGAAGAATGTTAGAGAAAAACTGAGGAAATCTAAATAGTGTATGGACTTTGGTTAAAAATTTAAAAAAAATTAATGTTGGTTCATTAATTTTCACAGATGTACCATATTAACACAAGATAATAATAGGGAAAATGGTACAGGACATATGAAAACTATGTTTACAATAATTCTATAAATCTAAAACTGTTCTCAAATAAAATGTTTATTTTTAAAAATGTGGTTTGATTTCTCTTTCTTATCTTTAGAATAGTTTGAATCATCATCATCATCTCTATCAGGGTATTTGGGATGTACTCATGATTGAAAGAAATGCTCTTTAGGATCAACATATTGGGATAAGTCACTTGATTGTCAAGGCAACCATCAGTGGCCAAGCTCAGCTCAGGGGAATTATGGCTGTCACTTACATGGCACAGACAGAACAGTGGTGGCAGCGATCTGGCTTTATCAAATGGCACCGGTCACAGAATCTTACAGCTACAGGAAAAATAAGGTAGTTAGCATTGGTTAGGGATCGATAAGACACCAAATATCTTACTAGCCTATCTAGATGACTTGTTATACACTGATTACAGGTACCCAAACTCACCTCATTTCAAGTAAACAAGCAAAAGATCACATAAGACAATTGTGGTGTGTATTTTTTCCCTGTTGGATAAATCTTAAAAGCACCTTTTGGAGGATGAGTATAAGGGGAAAAGTTTTCATATCTGGATATCTGATCATAAAATTCTGTATTATGAAACAAACTATACTGTCAATTACTTGAGTTATTTTGGGGAAATCATTTACCCTCTGTTTACTCCAAGTTTCCTATATGAAAACAGAATTCATCATTTATCTCCTGTCTCCAGAGTTTGGACTGTATCAGGAGGATAAAACTCCTAACATATGGTAGAGGGTGGTTATTAGAATAAGAATTTGAATAATAGAAGAGACATTCTAGAACAATTAGTTCAATTGACCATTCTGCAGATAAAGAAAATAAAGACCTGAGCCATATCAAGTGACTTACACAAAGTCACATAGTAAGCAAGTGGCAGTGCAGGGCTGTGACTTGTAGAGTTTTCATGACCCTTTAGTTCAAGATTCTCTTCACTTTGTAAATATGATATAAATAATATTTCTCCTTCCCTCTATACCTTCTTCCTTCTTTTCTTTATTTCCTTAGATAAAAGACAGTTTCCTTTCCTTATAATTTTCCTCTGTGTTCATTGATAGAGTATGCCTGTTTAATGTGATTATTAAGTTTAACAAAATTATGAATAATTTGAGCTAATATAAAAATTCCATCTAAAGTGTACCTTAAGCACACATAACTGATTCAACTAATGAACTATTCATTCAGCAGAGTTTCTGTGTTCATTCTACAACGGACATGCATGCTTAGGTCCTTCAGCATGTTTTTAAAAATATAGTCAAATGCCACTATCAAGTTTAAGCCATTATCATTTCTAATTTAGAAGACTGCAATAATTACTAATTATTCACTTTGCTTTCATTCTTGCCCCTTCACAATACATTATTTACATATAGCCAAATGATTTGTCAAAATCTAAGTCAGATCTTATCACTCTCCACTAAAAACCTTCAATAGATTTTCAATACTCTTAGCATGGCAAGTCCTCCTGTTTTTTGGCCACGCTGTGGCCATCCTGGCTTGTAGGATCTTAGTTCCCCAACCAGGGACTGAGCCTGGCCCCAGCAAGTGAAAGCACTGAGTCCTAACGACTGGAATACCAGGGAATTTTTACAAGTAATTTTTTCTTATTTGAGTCCCAGATCATATGACATTGCCTCAGAGAAGCCCTCTCTATTACTGTGTATCAGGGATGTGAACAAATGCTTCAACGGTTGAGCGAACAGTGATTAGTGAAGAACCTCAGGATTCATGTCTTGTTTAAAGAGGCACTACCACTTAGTTCTAGCTAATTTTTGCCATTGGGAAATATAGAGAGAATGTTGACAGTGTCTCAGTTTTCAAAAGAAGTCAGAAATGTGGATTTTCATGAAGAAATATTTGAATTGTTAAAAATTGGTTAAAAAATGCAAAGTATTAAAAGAAATATAAGAGATCAGAAAGAATACATCTCTGGGTCCAATTCATCCAATATAATTCTAGTTTGTAATCAATTCTCTGCCACATCATTATGCTTACTACTGTTTGGAATTATATAGAAAATTTCCTGACTGTTTCCTTTTCACCATACTTCAGTATGCATGAAGACTTTTTAAAAAAACAGCACGCAATAATCCTCTAACAAAATGAACAATAAATTTTTAAATACAGTGGAAGTGAGAAATAGATTTAATGGACTAGATCTGATAGGTAGAGTGCCTGATGAACTACAACAAAGGTTCGTGACATTATACAGGAGACAGGGATCAAGACCATCCCCATGGAAAAGAAATGCAAAAAAGCAAAATGGCTGTCTGGGGAGGCCTTATAAATAGCTGTGAAAAGAAGAGAAGTGAAAAGTAAAGGAGAAAACAAAACATATAAGCATCTGAATGCAGAGTTCCAAAGAATAGCAAGAAGAGATAAGAAAGCCTACCTCAGCGATCAATGCAAAGAAACAGAGGAAAACAACAGAATGGAAAAGACAAGATCTCTTCAAGAAAATTAGAGATACCAAGACGAGAAGCCTATATGCAGGTCAGGAAGCAACAGTTAGAACTGGCCATGAAACAACAGACTGGTTCCAAATAGGAAAAGGAGTATGTCAAGGCTGTATATTGTCACCCTATTTAACTTATATGCAGAGTACATCATGAGAAACGCTGGGCTGGAAGAAGCACAAGCTGGTATCAAGATGGCCGGGAGAAATATCAATAACCTCAGATACACAGATGACACCACCCTTTTGGCAGAAAGTGAAGAGGAACTAAAAAGCCTCTTGATGAAAGTGAAAGTGGAGAGTGATAAAGATGGCTGAAAGCTCAATATTCAGAAAATGAAGATCACGGCATCTGGTCCCATCACTTCATGGGAAATAGATGGGGAATCAGTGGAAACAGTGTCAGACTTTATTTGTTTGGGCTCCAAAATCACTGCAGACGGTGATTGCAGCCATGAAATTAAAAGACGCTTACTCCTTGGAAGGAAAGTTATGACCAACCTAGATAGCATATTGAAAAGCAGAAACATTATTTTGCCAACAAAGGTCCGTCTAGTCACGGCTATGGTTTTTCCAGTGGTCATGTATGGATGTGAGAGTTAGACTGTGAAGAAAGCTGAGTGCTGAAAATTGATGCTTTTGAACTGTGGTATGGAGAAGACTCTTGAGAGTTCCTTGGACTGCAAGGAGATCCAACCAGTCCATTCTAAAGGAGCCTGGTCCTGGGTCTTCTTTGGAAGGAATGATGCTAAAGCGAAACTCCAGTACTTTGGCCACCTCATGCAAAGAGTTGGCTCACTGGAAAAGACTCTGATGTTGGGAGGGATTGGGGGCAGGAAGAAAAGGGGACGACAGAGGATGAGATGGCTGGTGGCATCAATGAGTCAATGGATGTGAGTTTGAGTGAACTCCAGGAGATGGTGATGGACAGGGAGGCCTGGCGTGCTGTGATTCATGGGGTCACAAGGAGTCGGACATGACTGAGTGACTGAACTGAACTGAACTGGGTACTTTGGAATGCATCAAAACATAAGATGGGATTTCTGTGGTGGTCCACTGATTAGGAATACACCTGCCAATGCAGGGGACATGGGTTTGATCCCTGGCCCAGGAAGATCCCAGATGCTGAAGGGCAACTAAGCCCATGAGTCACTACTACCAAAGCTTGCACTCCTCAACAAGAGAAGGCACTGAAATAAGCAGCCCCTGCATCGCAAGGAAGAGTGGCTCCCACTCGCTGCAACTAGAGAAAGCCTGCATGCAGTAATGAAGACCCAGAATAGTCATAAATAAATATTAAAAAATTAGTCATAAATAAATATTTAAAAAATAAGGTGGCTTCCCATCATTTAAAAATCTACAAATAACAAATGCTGAAGAGGATGCGTATGAAGAAAAGGGAGCCCTCCTACTCTGTCTGTGGGAATGTAAATTAGTATGGCTACCATGGAGAGCAGTATGGAGGTTCCTTAAGAAACTAAAAATAAAACTACCATATGACCCAACAATCACACTCCTGGGCACCTATCTGGAGAAAACAATACCTCATAAAGATACATATACCCCAACGTTCATTGCAATACTATTTACAATAGCCAAGACATGGAAGCAACCTAAATGTCCATCAATAGACGAATGAACAAAGGAATTGTGCCACACAATGCAATACTACTCAGACATCAAAAGGAATGAAATAATGACATTTGCAGCAACATGGATGGACCTAGAGATGATCATACTAAATGAAGTCAGACAAAGACAAATACCATATGATATCCACGTGTGGAAGCTGAAATACAATACAAATAATTTATTTACAAAACAGAAACAGACTCACAGTCATAGAAAACAAATTTATGACTACCAAAGGGAAACGTTGTGGGGAATAGATAAATTAGAGGTTTGGGATTAGCAGATACAAACTACTATATATAAAATAAACAATAAGGACCTACTGTATATCATAGAGAACTGTACTTAGTATCCTGTAATAAACTGTAATGGAAAAGAATATGAAAAAGAATATATATACATTTGTATATGTTTAATTGAATCACTTTGCTATACATCAGAAACTAACACAAAATTGTAAATCAACTATACTTCAATAAAATTTTTTTTAAAAAGACAGCCTGATGGATGATGGATAGAGGAATGGATTTTTAGAGAGATACATGGTAAAGCAATGTAGTTAAATGTTAGTGGTAGACTCCAGTGGTGGGTATACAGATGTTTATAAGGTAAATGTTTGACATTTTTTATACTATGTTGATAAAAAAACTCCATGGTATTTCTCAGAAGAAAGAAGGGAAAAGTGGGCTAGATTGAGGATATTTATGACTCAGTCTTTCTGAGATCCTTGTAGATCTGCCTCCCTAAATGACTTTGGATGAACTGACCTCCACTCCCAGTTCTTGTGTAAACTGGTAGCTTCTTAGCCATATCAACAAGCATCTGCTTCTGGACCTCAGGTCTCTCTTCATTTTCATAGCGCTCCTTGTCTGTATAGGACAAGTGGAACTGCAAGGAAAAGTGAGAGGCAAGACTTTACTTTCCAAGGTTTACAGAAAAGATTAAAGACAACAACAACAACATCTATTTAGATGAAAATATTTGTTACCTACCCTTTGATATTCAAGTACCAATTTGGCTTATAACTTTCTCTGGATAATTATCTCATTTATCTTATCTAGCCTTTATCTCAATATTCATAACTCTAAGTGATAGGTAATATTGTTTTATAACCTAAGAAAATAAAATCTAAGTACATTATCTATGGTCATACTCAACTCAACTAGTAATGCAGCAAAACTAAGACCCAAACCAGTTCATCAAGACTTATGCCACTTCCATTCCACTATACCATAATATGATGTTGCATGTTAATAAGTGATACCTTGCTGCCAACAGTGTCAGACTTTTTTTTTTTTTTTGCTCCAGAATCACTGCAGATGGTGACTGCAGCCATGAAATTAAAAGACGCTTACTCCTTGGAAGAAAAGTTATGACCAACCTAGATAGTATATTGAAAAGCAGAGACATTACTTTGCCAACAAAGGTCCATCTAGAGAAGGCTATGGTTTTTCCTGTGGTCATGTATGGATGTGAGAGTTGGACTGTGAAGAAAGCTGAATGCGAAAAATTGATGCTTTTGAACTGTGGTGTTGGAGAAGACTCTTGAGAGTCCCTTGGACTGCAAGGAGATCCAACCAGTCCATTCTAAAGGAGATCAGTCCTGGGTGTTCTTTGGAAGGAATGATGCTAAAGCTGAAACTCCAGTACTTTGGCCACCTCATGCGAAGGGTTAACTCATTGGAAAAGACTCTGATGCTGGGAGGGATTGGTGGTAGGGGGAGAAGGGGACGACCGAGGATGAGATGGCTGGATGGCATCACCGACTCGATGGACATGAGTCTGAGTGAACTCCAGGAGTTGGTGATGGACAGGGAGGCCCAGCATGCTGATTCACGAGGTCGCAAAGAGTCGGACACGACTGAGCGACTGAACTGGACCGAACTGAACTGAACCTTGCTGCCAGGATCCTGTTGACGATAAACTATGCTTTTGATTAAGTTGTGAGTATTCTTCATAGGTGTCCTCTTGGAGAAGTTGGATGAGACTACTTGCACCTTTGTGTATTCTAACTTTGCAAATATATAGATAATTGGATATTTTCACTATTTCAGAAGTTTTTAGTCTGGTATGGAGCTTGTTGCCACGTTTGTGCCACACTTTGCTAATCTTGCCAAAAAAAAAGGGCAATGATTTTCCAAAGTAATACAGACCTGTAAGTTTTCTTCTGTTTGGGCCTAACGATAGCAAGGTGAAAAAGAAAAAGATCTGTGATCAGATTTTCTGGGTTTCATCTCTGCCATTTAATAGTTCAAAAATCACTTTGGAAAATCAGACAGTCTCAACCTAAGTTTCTTCAGCTGTAAAATAGATGAAATAATACTTACTTCACAAGATTGGTGTAAGATTGCTAGGTAATAAATAACAAGTAACTAAATGTCTCTTTTACAAGTAAAATTTCTTAAATCATTCAAATATTTGATATTGCCAATCTTTAAACTTTTAACTATTCTAGACAGCATGTAGTAGTTATGTTACTGTGATCTTAATTTGCACTCCTTTGACTACTAATGACATTCAGCACTGTTTTGAGTTTATTGCCCATTTGGGTATCTACCTGTGAAATGCCTATTCAAACCTTTTATCCATTAAAAGTAATTGGGTTACATGTCTTTTTTAATTATTTATTTGTAATGTAATGATTTGAGTAATTTATATATTTTGGATACTAGTCCTTTGTTGAATATTTTGTAAAAGTCTGTGTCTTTCCCCTTTACTTCCTTTATGGTGCATTTTGAGGAATAGAAAATCTTGGTGGGAATGTAAAGTTATGCAACCACTTTGGAAAACCGTTTAACATTATCTATGTAGGCTAAATATATGCCAGCTCTATGACTCAGCAATTCCATTCCCAGTTATATACCTAAGAGAAATGAGTGTGTTTGCATGTTTATGTGTTTGTGTGTATTCCCAAAGACAGGTATAAGATCGTTCATAGCAGCTTTATTCATAACAGAAAAAATGGTAACAAGTGTCTCTTAATTGGCGAATCGATAAATCAATTGTGATAAAAGAGAATAGCTAATAACAGTAAAAGGGAATGAACAACTGAAACATGCATCAGTATGAATGAATCTGGAAAACATTACACTGAGTGAAAGGCTTACAACACAACAGTATATACTATGATTCTTTTTTTTTGTGTGAGGTTCAAGAATAGGCAAAATTAATCCACGGTGATTACCTCTGAGAAGAAATTGATTTGGAAAGGGTATGAAGAAGATTTCTGAGGTGTTAGAAATATTCAAAATCTTAACATGGATAGTGATTATATGGGTGTAAATATAGGTAAAATTTATGAAATCATACACTTTACAGCTTAGTTCTTGGAAATGAGTATGTATTTATACATCAATAAAATAGTAAAACATACAAATTAATAAAGTATTTAAGATAATTTAATGTATCTAAGTTTAAAAACTAGAAAGGTATAAAGTCAAACACTATTTCAAGAGCCATACCTGTGGTACATTTTTATGGTATCATGTTATTCTAAAGTAGACTGACTACCTGTGAGTATATGGAAATGTGTAGGGGAATTTTTGGCTATCACAATAAACATAGTGCACTACAGGCACTTAACAGGTGGAGACTCAGGTAGCCAAGGATTCTGTGATGAACCGTACAGACACACACATTAAGACATTTTGCAGCCAGAAGTCTATAGATCAATATTATAAAATGTTAACTAAATAATGCAAATTTAATATAAAAACAAGTGGCAATTTTGTTTTCTTATAAGAAAATTATATTAATTGGAAAGTGTAAAGTTTTATTTTTAAATTTATTTTTATCTTTTTATTGAGGTATAGTTGATTTAAAAGTATAAAATTTTAAACAATTCTTGCTAATGTGGATAATTAGAAGTAGCACCTTGGGGAAGCTCTTTAAGTTCAGGGATGTTCTTGGGACTATAACTTTGTTGTCTTATACTGTTTCAGCTTGAAAGGCAGAGACAATATTGTTACAGCTTGTATATGATGAAATCCTCTGTACTTGGTATTAGAGAAATTAAGATTATGGCTATCAAATAGGCCCAAATGATTCACCTTTTTTATATGAGAGTGTAGATTATGCAACCACTTTGGGAAGCTTTGACATTATCTCTGTGGTGTTGAAGAAGACTCTTGAGTGTCCCTTGGACTGCAAGGAGATCCAACCAGTCCATTCTAAAGGAGATCAGCCCTGGGTGTTCTTTGGAAGGAATGATGCTAAAGCTGAAACTCCAATACTTTGGCCACTTCATGTGAAAGGTTGACTCATTGGAAAAGACTCTGATGCTGGGAGGGATTGGGGGCAGGAGGAGAAGCGGATGACAGAGGATGAGATGGCTGGATGGCATCACCGGCTTGATGGACGTGAGTTTGAGTGAACTCCGGGAGTTGGTGATGGACAGGGAGGCCTGGTGTGCTTCAATTCCTGGGGTCGCAAAGGGTTGGACACGACTGAGTGACTGAACTGACTGACTGACCTAAGCTAAACATATGCCAAAATATTCACTTTTTATTTTTACCAATTAAAAATGATGAACATGTGGCCTTAAATGTTAGACATTTGCAGTAATTAGCTAAATCCATGCTGATTATCATTATCCATGCTGATTTCCCCGGCAATCTTTTCTGTGTGGTTATTCTCCATTTTTGTTCCACTGTGTTGCTTCAGGTTCTAAAATTAGACACTTGACCCTCCAAGGGATATTTTCATTTATGTAGAGCTGTCAGTTGTTTTTTGTGGGGGGTAGATAGAGGCTGGTATCTTCTACTCTGCCTCTTTCTGACATCACTCAGTCAAATCTTTTTTTTCTCTTTTCTTCCTTTCTCTTTCAACCTATTTCCGTCTTTGGTTCTAAAGTGAGCCACTTATAGACAGTATAAAGATAGATAATAATATTTATCTATTATGCAAATATCTGCCTTTTAATTAAATATTTAATTAAACATATTTCAAATCATTACTCATAAGAAAGAACTTTTGCCATTTTCTACTTTCTATATGTGTAATATCTCATGTTCCTCAATTCTTGCATTACTACCTTATGTTTTATAAAAATTTATTGGAACAGAATTAATTTACAATGTTGTATTAATTTCTGGCATACAGCAATGTGATTTGGTTATGCATGTGAAATTGCTCAGTCGTGTCCGACTCTTGGCGACCCTATGGACTGTGGCCTACCAGGCTCCTCTGTCCATGGGATTTTCCAGGCAAGAACACTGGAGTGGGGTGCCATTTCCTTCTCCAGGGGATCTTCCCAACCCAGGGATTGAACTCAGGTCTCCCGCATTGCGGGCAGACACTTTACTGTCCGAGCCATCAGAGAAGGCTTGGTTATGCATATATATATATATATATACACACACACACTCTTTTTAAGATTCTTTTCTCATACTGGTAAACAAGTTATCATAGAATATTGAGTACAGTTCCCTGTGCTATACAGTAGGTCCTTGCTGGTTATCTATCTTTTATGTAGTCATGTGTGTTTGTTCATCCCAAGCTCCTGATTTATCCATCCCCCACAATGTTTCCCCTTTGGCAACCATAAGTTTGTTTTTGATATATGTAAGTTTGTTTCTGTTTCATAAATAAGTTCTTTGGCATCATTTAAAAAACTTAAGATTCCACATATGAGATATCATATGATATTTGTCTTTCTCTGTGTTTAATTTTATTTTGTATGTGTACAATTTTAAGTGGGAAAACTAAAATCAGTACTTTTCCTAAAGTTGAGAGGCTGTTGAAATTTCTTCCATTGTTTTATTTCCTACTTTGGAAACTAATCTGTGTTACGTAATCACGTTATAAGTACCTGATATGATTAGAAATTTTTCATGTACCCTCCCAAATATTGCATGAAACACTTTCATTCAAGGGAACACAGTTTGAAAACGATCAACTATTGTAATTTTTCTCATTGTCTCACTGAGTTCTAAATTACTACAGTTTCATAGAATTCAACTAGATGAGTCCTCAGAATCCAAGTGATTCCTTGTTTTGCTCATTATCTCAACAATGCAGGTAGTAGTTTCCTAGTCTTAAAGATATCAATAGCTGGTGATTACACAAACTCCTTCAATAGATTATGTTAATTTTAACTTACATTTATCACTCCAAGTCCTTTTTAAAGATTACCTTGAATCTTTCCTTTGTAATGGAAGGTTATTTGTTCCTCTTTTTGCCCTCTTCTTGCCTTATTGGAATTTCTACTTTCCTCTGTCTTTAGTCTTTATGAAGTAAGCAGTATTCTTACCTTCTGGTTCGGCTGTTGTGGGAGTGTAAAAATAGACTTCCAGTAGGTCCAGGTGAAGAACACAAAGATGGCATGGTAGAATATGAGGTAGATAACTGAAATTTAAGGGGAAAAAAATCAGCATTTATGTTATAGTTCACCCATTTCTAAGAGTTCAGAAAGATGTAAAGCTCAACAAAAAAATCTCTATTTTGTTTTCCTATTACCAAGTATTTTCTACTATTATTATGAAGGGTTAATTTTTACCTTTTCCCCATTCAGTTCAGTCGCGCAGTCGTGTCCGACTCTTTGCGACCCCATGAATCGCAGTACGCCAGGCTTCCCTGTCCATCACCAACTCCCGGAGTTCACTCAGACTCACGTCCATTGAGTCTGTGATGCCATCCAGCCATCTCATCCTCGGTCGTCCCTTTCTCCTCCTGCCCCCAATCCCTCCCAGCATCAGGGTCTTTTCCAATGAGTCAACTCTTCGCATAAGGTGCCCAAAGTACTGGAGCTTCAGTTTTAGCATCATTCCTTCCAAAGAAATCCCAGGGTTGATCTCCTTCAGAATGGACTGGTTGGATCTCCTTGCAGTCCAAGGGACTCTCAAGAGTCTTCTCCAACACCACAGTTCAAAAGCATCAATTCTTCTGCGCTCAGCCTTCTTCACAGTCCAACTCTCACATCCATACATGACCACAGGAAAAACCATAGCCTTGACTAGACGGACCTTAGTCGGCAAAGTAATGTCTCTGCTTTTGAATATACTATCTAGGTTGGTCATAACTTTTCTTCCAAGGAGTAAGCGCCTTTTAATTTCATGGCTGCAGTCACCATCTGCAGTGATTTTGGAGCCCAAAAAAATAAAGTCTGACACTGTTTCTACTGTTTCCCCATCTATTTCCCATGAAGTGATGGGGCCAGATGCCATGATCTTCGTTTTCTGAATGTTGAGCTTTAAGCCAACTTTTCCACTCTCCTCTTTCACTTTCAACAAGAGGCTTTTTAGCTCCTCCTCACTTTCTGCCATAAGGGTGGTGTCATCTGCATATCTGAGGTTATTGATATTTCTCCCAGCAATCTTGATTCCAGCTTGTGTTTCTTCCAGTCCAGCATTTCTCATGATGTACTTTGCATAGAAGTTAAATAAGCAGGGTGACAATATACAGCCTTGACGTACTCCTTTTCCTATTTGGAACCAGTCTGTTGCTCCATGTCCAGTTCTAACTGTTGCTTCCTGACCTGCATACAGATTTCTCAAGAGGCAGGTCAGGTGGTCTGGTATTCCCATCTCTTTCAGAATTTTCCACAGTTTACTGTGATCCACACAGTCAAAGGCTTTGGCATAGTCAATAAAGCAGAAATAGATGTTTTTCTCGAACTCTCTTGCTTTTTCCATGATCCAGAAGTGACAGAAACAATTTATAATGGCAAATTTGGAATCAGAGACTTTCTTGGAGTTGCTTATTTTAAAAGTTGCCGCATGATCTTGGGAGTAAAGGGGAAATGTCCCTTATGATAATGTGAGGGGGAGCTACTGTTGCCAATTGTCATTCTCTCTGCCACTATGCATACTGAAAGATAATAATGATAGTATTTGCACAGTGCTATAGAGTTTACAATGTGCTTTCATAATGTTATCTAATTTTATTTTTTCAACACATTTGTGAGATAAGTAATAAGTAGATAAGCAATAAGGACAGTTGATCAACTATCAGGGTAGTCGATTATCCAAAGTCACACAGCTACTATACAATGTGCGTGTGTGCTAAGTCATTTCAGTCATGTTTGACTCTTTGTGACCCTATGGACTGTAGCCCTCTAGTCTCCTCTGTCCATGAGATTCTCCAGGTGATAATACTGGAGTGGGTTCCCATGCCCTCCTCCAGGGGATCTTCCAGATGCAGGGATCGAACCAGCGTCTCTTACATCTCTTGCATTGGCAGGCGGGTTCTTACCAGGAGTGCCACCTGGGAAGCCTCCACTATACAGAGTAGCCAGGTCTTAAACACAGGGCTTCTGACTTTAAATCACAAGTTTTTCTTTTCAGTTGCCCCAGCGACTACACGCTTTTGAAATGTGAGATGAACTTTTGGGACATTTGCGGCTCGCCATCTTTTTTATACTCTTTGCCTCCTAGATGGCTCTTCTGATACAGGAAAGTTCAATATTCTCCAGAGCCATTTTGAGATTAAATGTCATTTTACTGTTTCATTGTGAATCCTTGTATGATAAAGTTGTATTACTTCAATCTATGAGGAAGACTCAAGGGAATGATGTGACTTGAGACCAAGTTAATAGGGCCGATTCTCTCACATATTTATAATAGAATGGAAAAAAGCTGGCACAGTGCTCTCAGCCCTGTGGTACAAGATCTTTTTAATGGCTTGTTTTGTGTAATTATGAAATCTCATTTCAAATTCAAGCATAGAAAGCAAATGCCCACCACACACACATATATAACCTCCTCCCTTTCCCTCCTAAAGCAAAATACTTGTGTTTGATGTGTATCTTTCCAGATCATCTATTTTCATATGTCTATATAAATATCAATGTACAAATATAATACACATATGTAATTTTTGTTGTAATAAAATTTTTTCATTGTATTTTGAAAGGTAATACATTCAAAAGGTTGAAAATAGTACACAGTGAAAAGTCTCCCTTCTATCCTTGTCCTTCAGCCATCCAGATTCCCTCCCTGGAAGCAACAAATGTCATACTGTCATGACTTTATTCTTCATCTTATCAGGTTTTATGCACATAAAGGCATCAAAACAATGGGCTTTTTAAAACAAATAGCACTGTTTTGCATTCTACTTCTATTTCACTTGCTATGAGTTGGAGAGCATTCCACTTAGTACAACTTGAGAGAGTGAGCTTCCACGGATTCATGTCAATGTACGGCAAAACCAATATGGTATTATAAAGTAAAATAAAGTAAAAGTAAAAATTAAAAAAATTAAATTAAATTTTTAAAAAAGTGTCATGGATTAAGATTTAATGGAACCTCTCTGAAAGACATCTCTTCACAAAGAAAAGCCACCATACAGAAAAGGAGGGAATCCCTCAAGAAACAGTTTCCACTGAGTCAGAGACCTCCATTGTGTTCTTGTGCACTGAAATTTGGAACTGAAGTTAAGGCCCTTACATTTCTGGTGAAATTCCTCCTAATAGACTGAACCTAGGCTGGTCTTTGGAGAGAGATCAAGCCCTGAGTCTTTAGAGAGGGAGCACTGACTCCTAGACACTAGACAACCAGAGAACTAACTCTAGGGAATAGTGAGAACTCACACAAAGGAAACCACTGAATACAAGATCCGGCAGCACCCAACTACCAGCACCCCGTGCAGGACGCCTCATCTAAACAACAAACAAAACAAAAACACAAATGTAATCATCAGCAGACAGCATAACCACCTCACTCAGTGTGCCCATCAGAGGAAAAACAACAAAAGCTCAGCACAAATCTCACCCTAATTGAAGCTTACACAAACCACTGGACCAAACTTAGGAGGGCAGAAACCAAAAGAAAGAAAGAATTCAACCTTGATACCTGGGAAAAGGAGACTTCAAACACACTATGCTAAAAAAAAAATAAAAGTCAGAGAAACACTACACAAATGAAGGAACAAACTAGAAACATAGAAGTCCAAATAAATGAAGAGGAAATAGGCCAACTCCCTGAAAAATAATTCAGAATAATGATAGTAAAGATGATCAAAAATCTTGAAAACAAAATGGAGAAATGCAAGAATCAATTAACAAAGACCTAGAAGAATTAAAGAATAAACATACAGATACAAACAACACAATCACTGAAATTAAAAATACTCTAGAAGGAATCAATAACAGAATACCTAAAGCAAAAGAATGAATCAGTGAGCTGGAAGATAAAATGATGGAAATAACTACTGAAGAGCAGAATATAGTAAAGAGAATGAAAAGAACTGAGGATAGTCTCAGAGACCTCTGGGACAATATCAAACGCATCAACATTTGAATAAAAGGGGTCCCAGAAAAAGAAGAGAAAAAGAAAGGGTATGAGAAATTTTTTGAAGATACTATAGTTGATAATTTCCCCAACATGGAAAAGGAAATAATCAAGTCCAAGAGGCACAAAGAGTCCCATACAGGATAAACCCAAGGAGAAACATGACAAGACACATACTAATCAAACTATGAAGACTAAACACAAAGAATGAATATTAAAAGCAGCAAGAGAGAAACAAGTGACATATAAGGGAAACCCCATACGTTTAATAGCTGATCTTTCAGCAGAAACTCTACAGGCCACAGGGAATGGCAGGGTATATTTAAAGTACTGAAAGGGAAAAACCTACAGCCAAGATTACAGTACCTGGCAAGGATTTCATTCAACATTGATGGAGAAATAAACAGCTTTTCAGACAAGCAAAAGTTAAGAGGATTCAGTACCACAAAACCAGCTTTACAATAAATGTTAAAGAGGCTATATAACCCAGAAATACAAAGGAAGAAAAAAGAGCTACAAAATCAACCCCAAACAATTAAGAAAATGACAATAGGAACATATATATCAATAATTACTTTAAATGGAAATGGATTAAATGCTCCAAACAAAAGACACAGACTGGCTGAAGGGATACAAAAACAAGATCCATAAATATGCTGTTTACAAGAAACCCACTTCAGACCTCAAGACACATATAGACTGAAATTGAGAGGATGGAAAAATATATTCCATGCAAATGGGAAGCAAAAGAAAGCTGGAATAGCAATCCTCATATCAGACAAAATAGAGCTTAAAATAAAGCAAATTACAAGAGATAAGGAAGCCCACTACATAACAATCAACAGATCAATCCAAGAGGAAGGCATAACAACTGTAAATATCTATGCACCCAACATAGGAGCACCTCAATACATAAGACAAACACTAACAGACATAAAAGGAGAAACTGACAGTAACACAATAACAGTAGGAGACTTTAACACCCTACTCACACCAAAGGACAGATCATCAAAACAGAAAATTAATAAGGAAACACAAGTCTTAAATGGTACATTAGATGAGATGGATCTCATTGATATCTTCAGGACATTCCATCTAAATGCAGAAGAATACACCTTCTTCTCAAATGCACATGGAACATTCTCCAGGATAGACCACATCTTGGGTCACAAATCAAACCTCAGTAAATTTAAGAAAATTGAAATTGTATCAGGCATCTTCTCCGACCACAATGCTATGAGACGAGATATCAATTGCAAGAAAAAAACTGTAAGAAACATAAACATATGGAGATTATACAACACATTTCTAAATAACCAACAGGTTACTGAAGAAATCAAAAGGGAAATCAAAAAATTTCTAGAAACAAATGACAATGAAAACACAACAACTCAAAACCTATGGGATGCAGTGGAAGCAGTTCTAAGAGGGAAGGTTATTGCAATACAATCCTACCTCAAGAAACAAGAAAAACATCAAATAGACAACCTAACTTTACTCTAAAACAACTGGAAAAAGAAGAACCAAAAAACCCACAAAAATTAGTAGAAGGAAAGAAATCATAAAGATCCAAGCAGAAATAAATGAAAAAGAAATGAAAGAAACAATAGTAAAGATTAATAAAACTAAAAGTTGGTTCTTTGAGGAGATAAACAAAATTGATAAACGTTTAGCCAGACTCATCAAGAAAAAGAGAGAAAAATCAAATAAACATAATTAGAAATGATAAAGGAGACGTTACCACAGACAATACAGAAATACAAAGGATTATAAGAGACTATTATGAACACCTATATGGCAATAAAATGGATAGATTCTTAGAAAAGTTCAATTTCTCCCAGATTCACCTGGAAGAAATGGACAGATTCTGAGAAAAGTTCAATCATCCAAGACTGAAACAGGAAGAAATAGAAATTATGAATGACCGAATTACAAGCATTGAAATTGAAGCTGTGATTAAAAAATCTTCCAAAAAACAAGCCCAGGACTAGATGGCTTCACGGGAGAATTCTATCAAGCATTTGGAGAAGAGCTAATGCCTATCCTTCTAAAACTCTTTCAAAAAATTGCAGAGGAAGGAACACTTCCAAACTCATTCTATGAGGCCACCACCACCCTGATACCAAAACCAGACAAAGACAAAAAAAAAAAAAAGAAAACTACAGGTCAATATTACTGATGAATATAGACGCAAAAATCCTTAACAAAATTTTAGCAAACAGAAGCCAAACACATCAAAAAGCTCATACACCATGATCAAGTTGGGTTTATTCCAGGGATGCAAGGATTCTTCCATATATGAAAAGCAATCAATGTTATACACTGCATGAACAAATTGAAAGATAAATACCATATGATAATCTCAATAGATGCTGAAAAATCCTTTGACAAAATTCAGCACCCATTCATGGTGAAAACTCTTGAGAAAATGTGCATGAAAGGAACCTACCTCAACATAGTAAATGTCATATATGATAAGCCTACAGCAAACATTATTCTTAGTGGTGAAAAACTGAAAGCATCCTCCTAAGATCAGGAAAAAGACAAGGGTCCTACCTAAGGAGACAGAAGAACTGTACACTGAAAATTATAAGACACTAATGAAAGAAATCAAAGATGTCATAAACAGATGGAGAGATATTCCATGTTCCTGGGTAGGAAGAATTAATATTTTAAAAATGACTATACTACCAAATGCAATCTACAGATTCAATGCAATCCCTATCAAATTACCAATGGCATTTTTCACAGAACTAGAACAAAAACTTTCACAATTCATATGGAAACACAAAAGACTCCGAATGGCCAATGCAGTCTTGATAAAGTATGGAGCTGGAGGAACCAACCTTCCTGACTTCAGATTATACTACAAAGCTACAGCCATCAAGAAAATATGGTACGGGCACAAAAACAGAAATAGACCAATGGAACAAGACAGAAAGCCCAGAAATAAACCCATGCACCTATGGGTACCTTAGTTTTGACAAAGGAGGCAAGACTATACAATGAGGCAGAGACAGCCTCTTCAATAAATGGTGTTGGGAAAACTGGACAGCTATATGTAAGAGAATGAAATTAGAAGACTTCCTATCACCATACACAGAGATAAACTCAAAATGAACTAAAGACCTAAATGTAAAACCAGAAACTATAAAACTCCTAGAGGAAAACATAGGCAGAATACTCTATAACATAAATCAAAGCAAGATCCTCTATGACCCACCTCCTAGAGTAATGGAAATAAAAACAAAAGTAAACAAGTAAGACCTGATTAAACTTAAAAGCTTTTGCACAGCAAAGGAAACTATAAGCAAGGTGAAAAGACAACCCTCAGAATGGGAGAAAATAATAGCAAATGAAACAACTGACAATGGATTAATTTCCAAAATAGACAAGGAGCTCATACAACTCAATACCAGAAAAACAGACAACCTAATCAAAACATGGGAAAAAGACCTAAACAGACATTTGTCCAAAGAAAACAAACATATGGCTAAAAACACATGAAAAGATGCTCAACATTGCTCATTATTCAAGAAATGCAATCAAAGCTACAATGAGATATCACCTCACACCAGTCAGAATGGCCATCTACAAACAATAAATGCTGGAGGGAGTGTGAAGAAAAGGGAACACTCTTGCACTGTTGGTGGGAATGTAAATTGATACAGCCACTATGGAAGATGTTATGGAGATTTCTTAAAAAACTAGGAAGAAAACCACCATATGACCCAGCAATCTCACTCCTAGGCATATACCCCAAGGACACCAAAATTGAAAAAGACACATGGATCCCATTGTTCACTGCAGCACTATTTACAATAGCTAGAACATGGAAGCAACCTAGAAGTCCATTGACAGATGAATGGATAAAGCAGTTGTGGTACATATACACAATGGAATATGACTCAGCCATAAAAAGGAACACAGTTGAGTCAATTCTAATGAGGTGGATGAACCTAGAACCTATTATACAGAGTGATGCGAGTCAGAAAGAGAAAGATAAATATCGTATTCTAGTGCATATATACGGAATCTATAAAAATGGTACTGAAGAATTTATTTACAGGGAAACAATGGAGAAACAGACATAGAGAATAGACTTATGGGCATAGGGAGAGGGGAGAAGAGGGTGAAATGTATGGAAAGAGTAATATGGAAACTTACATTACCAAATGTAAAATAGATAGCCAACGAGAATGCGCTGTATGGCTCAGGAAACTGAAACGGTGGCTCTGTGTCAGCCTGGAGGGGTGGGATGGGGAGGGAGATGGGAGGGAGGTTCAAAAGGGAGGGGACATATGTATACCTATGGCCAATTCATGTTGATGTTTGACAGAAAACAACAAAATTCTATAAAGCAATTATCCTTCAATAAAAAATAAGTTAATTTTAAAAATTTATCAGATCTTGTTTCATCCTTAACCTCTGTAGTGACTAAAGTACTTCCACTTTCTTCTTTATCCCCTTCTACACTGTTTTCATTTTATGCAGTTCTATTACTTTTATAATTGAGAAAATAAAGTTTTGTTAAGTTCATCCTTGATAAATTATTAAATAAATTATGCATATCAACACCATGGAATACCTTGAGGTCATTAAAAAATTAAATATGTTTGTATATACTAATATTGAAGGACACCTATGATATATTATTGAGAAAAACTAAATCATAGGACAATAATGCACAGTATCATCCAGATTAAAAAACAACCAATCCTATATAAATTATAGAAATCCATAATCATTTGTTTGTATGTAAATACAAAGAGAAAGATCTAGAAGATATAAATCCAACCAAATATACTAGTTAACTGTGAACAGACATTGATAGGGGTGGAGTCAAAATGAGGAAGACTTTTCTTATATATTTCTTATAGCTTGAATTTTCAATAAACATTATTTCTGTAACAAAATTATATTAATGTAAGTCAGTATATTGATATTATTATATGTAATTATCATAATTACATTAATATTAAAATCAACATAATATTCTTTTAGAAGTGACTTAGTGCATAAAGAGAGTTTTTGTCTGGTCCCCAAACCCTCCTTATAAAGTAATTTTACAATAATAAATATAAAACAGTGTGTTATACCCATGCAGTTACAATCAATTTACAACAAAGGAGGCAAAAATATCTAAAAGAATGAAATTAGATCATTTTCTCACACCATATACAAAAATAAACTCAAAATGGATTAAAGGCCTAAATGTAAGACTAGAGATCATAAAAATCCTAGAAGAGAATGTAGGCAGAACATAAACCATAGTATGCATAAATCATAAATCATAGTAATATTTTTTGGATCTGTCTCCTAAGGCACAGAAAACAAAAGCAAAAATAAACAAATGGGAACTAATTTAAATTATAAGCTTCTGCAGAGCAGATGAAATCACTAACTAAATGAAGACAACCTACCGAATGGGAGAACATACTTGCAAATGATAAAGGGTTAATATCCAAAATATGTAAATAGCTAATACAATTCAACATAAAAAAAAAATAGCCAAGTAAAAAAATTGGGCAGAAGACTTCAATATTCATTTTTCCAAAGAAGACATACAGGTGGTCAACAGGTACATGAAAGCTGTTCAACATTGCTAATCATTAGAGAAATGAAAATCAAAACCACAATGAGATGTCACCTCACAACCATCAGGATGGCTATCATCAAAATGAACACAAATAATAAATGTTGGCAAGGATGTGGAAAAAAGGAAACCTTCATACACTGCTTGGAGGAATGTGAATTAGTCATCTACTGTGGAAAACAGAATGGAAGTTTCTCAAAGAAACTAAAACTAGAACTATCATATGATCTAGCAATTTTACTTCCTGGGTATATATCCATAGAAAACAAAATCACTAATTTGAAAAGATACATACACTCCAATGTTCATATGGGAACAACCTAAGTATCCATCAACAGAAGAACATACACACACACACACACACACACACACACATACACACACAATATACATATATATATACATACAATGGTATACTCCTCAGCCATAAAAAGCATAAAATTTTGCCTTTTGCAACAACAGGGATGGGCTTGGAGGGTATCATGCTTTGTGAAGTAAGTCAGACAGATGAAGACAAATACTGTATGTTATCACTTATATGTAGAATCTAGGAAATAAAACAAACTAGTGATTATAGTAAAAAAGAAACAAACTCACAGGTGTTGAGAACAATCTAGTGATTGCCAGTGGGAGAGAGAAGTGGAGAGGAGTAAGGAGGGGTAGGGGATAAAGAGGTACAAACTATTATGTATGAAATAAATAAGCAGCAAGGATATATTGTACAAGACAGAGATTGAGTATAATCTATAAAAATTTTGAATCACTGTTGTATCTGACACTAATATAATATTATGAACCAACTACAATGTAATTTTTTTTTTAAAAAGGAAACAAGGTTGGTTTCTTCTGAGGCCTCTTCTCATCTTTCTGTCTCTTCACGTGATCTTCCTGCTGTGTGTGTCTTTCTCCTAATCTCCTTTGCTTTTATAAGGATGGCAGTCATATTGGTTAAAGCCCACCCTAGCTACCTCATTTTTACTTAATTACTTCTTTAAAGATTCTACCTCCAAATACGTCACATTCTAAGTTACTCGGGGTTAGGATTTCAGCATATGAATTTTGAAGGAACACAATTAAGCCCATAACAGTTCTATTATTTAGAATTGCATCTATTTCTAAAAAGGTAAATAATTATGATCATTTTTAACTTTAAATGAGAAACTAGAGAATTTAGCATGCAAACCATTCAAAATACAAATTAATTCTCACATAATGAGTTAAATGTTTGCTTAAAATGAGTGACTGCCCTTTTTGGAGATGTACCACTGTGGTCAATACATTACTCTTGATTACATATGAATTGCCTGATAGGTTGTGCCTAATCTCATTCCTAAATTCATCCTTTAGCCTCACTAATCCTTGGAGTCTACCAAATTTTTAACCTGTAGCTCATCCCATAGCTTCACTTCAGGGGTAGAGGAGCAAGACTTTCTATTCTAGATTTTTAAAATATAGATAGCATGATGCTGAATGAGATTATCCATGCAAAATACTCTTATGAAAGCAAAATACATTATTATTCTGCTTTCTAGTACAGTCTATGAAAGAACATATGGACTCATGTCTTAAAAGAATTTTGGAGTTCTGTATAATCAAGGGTGACATAATCTATAGTATCTGGACTGTGGTTCAGATGATCTGAGCTTTAGTCCTTTCTGTGCACTAGAATCATTTGACAAAATATTTATAGGGGCAGTAGTACGAATAACAGTACTAAAATATGTTATCTTTCTCAGAAGAAAGATCTTTTAGGTCTTTTCCAATGTTAATAACAATAGTATCTACTGTTACTTATTTTGTACTTAACATATGCCATGCACTATGCCAAGAGACTTATATAGAATGTCTCATTTGGTACTCCAAATAACCATGAAAGGTAGGTATTGTTATTTTCATTTTATGGAAGAAGAAAGTAAAACTTAGGTTAAGTTCCCCAAGGTCATATATATAGTAAGTGGCAAAGTCAAGATTTGATCCCTGGTACATCTGACACCAAAGTCTGCAAATTTGCTACTTAATAGTACATTAGAGATTGAATTTTATTAGAAACTATATCAGTTTCCTAGGGCTATCATAACAAATTATCACAACCTGGGTGACTTGAAACAACAGAAATTTATTTTCTTATAGTTCTGGAGACAAGAAGTCTGACATTAAGGTCCAGTTCCCTCTGAAGGCTCCTGGGGAGGATCCTTCCTTGCCTCTTCCCAGCTTCTGGCCACTCCTGGCAGTCTTTGGTGTTCCTTTGTGGTGACACAACTCTAATCTCTGCTTCTCTTTTCACGTGGCCATCTTCCTTCTGTGTCTGTGTATTCAAAATTTTCTTTTCTTATAAGGACACCAGCCATAGGGTACACCCTAATCCACTGTGACCTCATCTTGATTTCACCTGCAAAGACACTATTTTAAAATAAATTCACATTCACAGACTTTGGGTGGACATGAATTCTGGAGGGACACTCTTCATCCAGTAGGGGCACCATTAAGCAGATAAGAAATGGAGAAATTTGTACTATGTCTGACTAGGTTTTAAGTTCTAAATAATGAATAAAAGGTATGTGATTTGAGGCTTTCATATCTTTGCTGCTTATCTATGTTTTGTTTATGCCAAATAATGTTCCTACTGGTAGTTGTATGCTATTCTGTATTCTAATTTAATCAGTTCAGTTCAGTCGCTCAGTTGTGTCTGACTCTTTTGAGAACCCATGGAATGCAGCATGCCAGGCTTCCCTGTCCATCACCAACTCCTGGAGTCTACTCAAACTCTTGTCCATTGAGTCGGTGATGCCATCCAACCATCTCATCCTCTGTCATCCCCTTCTCCTCCCACCTTCAATCTGTCCCAGCATCAGGGTCTTTTCAAATGAGTCAGTTCTTTGGATCAGGCGGCCAATGTATTGGAGTTTCAGCTTCAGCATTAGTCCTTCTAATGAACATTCAGGACTGATTTCCTTTAGGATGGACTGGTTGGATCACCTTGCAGTCCAAGGGACTCTCAAGAGTCCTCCATCACCACAGTTTAAAAGCATTAATTATTCGGTGCTCAGCTTTCTTTATATCCAACTCTCAGGTCCATACATGACCACTGGAAAAGCCATAGCCTTGACTAGATGGGTCTTTGTCAGCAAAGTAATGTCTCTGCTTTTAACATGCTATCTAGGTTGGTCATAACTTTCCTTCCAAGGAGTAAGCGTCTTTTAATTTCATGGCTGCAATCACCATCCGCAGTGATTTTGGAGCCCAGAAAAATAAAGTCTGACACTGTTTCTACTATTTCCCCATCTATTTGCCAAGAAGTGATAGGACTGGATGCCATGATCTTCGTTTTCTGAATGTTGAGCTTTAAGCCAACTTTTTCACTCTCCTCTTTCACTTTCAACAAGAGGCTCTTTAGTTCTTCTTCACTTTCCACCATAAGGGTGGTATCATCTGCATATCTAAGGTTATTGATATTTCTCCTGGCAATCTTGATTCCAGCTGTGCTTCCTCCAGCCTGGCATTTCTCATGATGTACTCTGCATAGAAGTTAAATAAGCAGGGTGACAATATACAGCCTTGACGTACTCCTTTTCCTATTTGGAACCAGTCTGTTGTTCCATGTCCAGTTCTAACTGTTGCTTCCTGACCTGCATACAGGTTCCTCAAGAGGCAGGTCAGGTGGTCTGGTATTCCCATCTCTCAGATTTTTCCACAGTTTATTATGATCCACACAGTCAAAGGATTTGGCATAATCAATAAAGCAGAAATAGATGTTTTTCTGGAACTCTCTTGCTTTTTTGATGATTCAGCAGATATTGGCAAGTTGATCTCTGGTTCCTCTGCCTTTTCTAAAGACAGCTTGAACTTCTGGAAATTCACAGTTCACGAATTGTTGAAGCCTGACTCGGAGAATTTTGAGCATTACTTTACTAGCATGTGAGATGAGTGCAACTGTGTGGTAGTGTGAGCATTCTTTGGCATTGTCTTTCTTTGGGATTGGAATGAAAACTGACCTTTTCCAGTCCTGTGGCCACTGCTGAGTTTTCCAAGTTTGCTGGCATATTGAGTGCAGCACTTTCACAGCATCATCTTTCAGGAACTGAATTCCATCACCTCCACTAGCTTTGTTTGTAGTGATGCTTTCTAAGGCTCACTTGACTTCACATTCCAGGATGTCTGGCTCTAGGTGAGTGATCACACCATCGTGATTATCTGGGTCATGAAGATATTTTTTGCATAGTTCTTCTGTGTATTCTTGCCACTTCTTCTTAATGTCTTCTGCTCTGTTAGGTCCATACCATATCTGTCCTTTATTGTACCTATTTTTCCATGAAATTTTCCCTTGGTATCTCTAATTTTCTTGATGAGAGCTCTAGTCTTTCCCACTTTATTGTTTCCATTTCTTTGCACTAAACAAGTCACAGAGTTACAGGGTTAGAAATAATCTCAGATAGTAATTAGACCTATTGGTCTGCTTCTAGGGAAGGCTCACTAATTCATGCCAGATAGTTTGGTGTCTAATACTTTCTGAATAGGTTTTATGGCATCTCTTAGTAAACTGCCCTAATGTTCAGAAAGTTATCTTCAAGTCTAATTTTCAAAATTCTGGTTACAATTGAATCTAATTTTAGTTTATGGGTTCTACTATCTTGAGAATCCTGACATATAAAAAATGTTACAACTCAAATTGTTAATACTTCACATTTACAAAGCAGTTTAATACTGCATATTTTATGCCTGTATACTTTTGCTCTTGCTAGCTTAAAATAATAAATCTGTAAGATGTTATTAAACTAGACTTATTTTAAAGAAATTGTGGTCAGAGAAGTTGAGTTACTTACCAAAAGTCATAGAGCTAGTAAATGATAGAACTGGAACTTCAACCCAGACCCTCTGTCTCTAAATCCTGTACTTTGTCCTATTATGCCCCACTGCAGAATAAAGAGCAAAATCTAATCTTATTCTTTGGTGTATTGATGAATATAAGAGCTACCAGGGGAGAAGTGCTTGAGAATTACAAAATTCTACAGTAAGAGGGACATTAACAATCATAAATTGTGGTAACAGTTTCCTAAAGAATTCAAATTCTGGCAATTGGATTGATGATACCAGAAAGGTTTTGACTGAGTTGGGCTTACAAATGACTCTACATGGGTGTAGTTGAGTTCATTGATAACATTAAAAAATGAAAATATACTACTTTGGACACTAGAAAAATGAGCATTTGAGCATCAAGTTTCTGAGTAAGGAGGTCAACTAAGTAAATCAGAAAGTTGTAGATTGAGAAGTAAAAGAACAGGTATATATTTGCTTAATAGCATAGACTTTAATGTCAGGCAGTTCTGGGTTTGAATCTTACCACTTACTAGCTAGATGACCTGGGATAAGTTACTTAACTTCTCTAAACTTCAGTTTTCTTCTCAATAAAATGTCATAAGAATGTCTACATCATTGTGTTGATGTAAATATTGAAAGATTATACACACATACAATACTTAGCAAGGTACCCTGCACAATAAATTGTAGTTTCCAATTATAAGAACAATATTACTGTCATTATTACTATTATGGTGGAGCATCAACTAAGCCCCCACCCACTTCTCTTGAAAGGCTATTGTGGAAAATGACATTTATTTATAAATATTTCATATATATATATATATATATATATATATAAAATCTCTGACCTTAAGAACCATGCATGGGTAGTCCCAAGATGGCAGAGGAATAGGATGGGGAGACTACTCTCTCCCCAACAAATACATCAAAAGATCATCTGCCTGTGGAGCAACTTCCACAAAACAACTTCTGAGCCCAGATACCCCAGAAAGACAAACCAATCTCTTCAAAATGAGGTAGGACAAAAGATAAAGATGAAAAGAGAGACAAAAGATTTAGGGATAGAGACCCATCCTGGGGAGGGAGTCATGAAGGAGGAGAAGTTTCCACACAGTAGAAAACTCTCTCAAAGGTGAGGTCAGTGGGGAGATTTGGAATCTCAAAGGGCAGCACAACTGAAAAGAAAATCACCACAGAATACAATGAACAGCAATTATTAGCCAAGTGGCTCACATGCTTGCCTTTGACCAAAGCCAGTGGGGGCTGGTGTGGAGGCATGAGCTACAATGTCAGTCCTTAGGGTAAAACTGGGGTGAAAGCCCTGAGGACACTCAGAGGAGACTAATATGACATAGCAACCTAAACCATGGGAACGTCAGAGAAACAAAGAAAAAAAAAAAAGACCTTTCCCACAGGAAGGCTCTAACACAGCACTGTGACCCCTGGCACACTCACAGAGCAAAGGATCACACTCTAGTGAGCAAGTTGGCTGCCATTTATGCCCTCTCTCCTTGAGAGGCAGAAGGCAATGGGCTGCTGCAATCTGGGCCCCAGAGACTGCATCTCCTGCCAAGCTGTGAGCTGGCTGCCAGTCACTAATCACATCTTCCTGGAATCCTGGATGGTTCATATTGGCTAGGAGTGTTAGAGCTTGGGACTAGCTCCCCTGATGAGATGCATGGCCTACCTGGGACTGTGTGCTTGCAGTGCACCCGAGAGCCTGAGCGGCTTGGGCCTGGGAGGTGCACAAGACAGACGGCATACCTGAGACTGTGCCCTCATGGTGCACTTGGAGCCTCAGAGGCTTGGACCTGGGAAGTACAGGCCACCTGGGCTGTGGCAACCCAGAGTGATCTATCCACTGTGAGCACTCCCCACACATGCCAGCAGTATTTTTTTTTTTCAGTGTCCTTCCTCTCCAAAGCACAGCTGAGCAAGTGAGCTCGAATAAGTGGCCACTTTTGCCTCCACATGTCAGGGTGGAAATTAGACACTGAAGAGACTTGCAAACAGAGGAGACCAAATAAGGCAAAGGAATGAAGGAGGAACTCCCCCAGAAGTGACAGGTGCAACAGATTGAAACTCTGCAGTTAAGCTGAGACTGCATTGGAGGGGCAACTGTAGACTTCAAGAGCAAGTAAAAGCTGGAACAAAGGACTATCTGACAGTGAACTGACCCCATCAACACTGCCCACAAAAGCTCCAGAGAAATACCTAGACATATTTTTATAATTATTATTTTTAAATTTAAAAATTTAGTCCTTTATTGCTCCTTTAACTTTTTTATATAAATTTATTTATTTTAATTGGAGGTTAATTACTTTACAAATTGTATTGGTTTTGCCTTACATCAACATGAATCCACCACAGGTAAACACATGTTCCCCATCCTGAACCCCCTCCCTCCTCCCTCCCCATACCATCCCTCTGCCTCATCTCAGTGCACCAGCCCCAAGTATCCAGTATCATGCATCGAACCTAGACTGGCTCCTTTAACTTTTATTTTCATAGTATACTCTTACCTTTCTTAAAATAAAAAAAAAAAAAACCTTATTTAAACAAATTCCATATTTTTTTTCCCAGAGGAGCTACTGAAAATATATTCTGCTTTACTTCTGGGCAATCTTCCTAAAAGACATCATCTTAAACTTTCCACTAACCTCAGTGTATTCCTGGGAAAGTTGCTCAATTTATAGGCTTAATGTAATTCACTTTTAGACAGAAAGAGGGATATAGTCCTGACAAAAACAACTTATAATACCCACTTACCTTTTTCTGCTGGGCTCAAAACAGTCACTGTGAAAAGAGAGAGAAAGATCAAGATTAGTGGTATTTAGAAACATTATTTTTCTTATCTGTTTTTCCAAAGCATCAATTTTAGTAATTTAGTCAATGATACTTTAGGAAACCATCAGCCTGCTAACATAAAGGAAGGCAAGGGTGATTAAATTCTATCCTTTGCTATCTTCCTTCATGTTAAACCTTGAGTGAGAATTTCTATGGGCTTCCCTGGTTACTCAGTGGTAAAGAATCTGCCTGCCAATGCAGGACACATGGGTTCAATCCTTGGGTCAGGAAGATCCCCTGGAGAAGAGAATGGCAGTCCACTCCAGTATGCTTGCCTGGAAAATCCCATGGACAGAGGAGCATGGTGGGCTAGAGTCCATGGGGTCGCAAGAGTCAGACACAGAGGGGACCTTCAAGATGGTGGAGGAATAGGACAGGGAGAACACCTTCTCTCCCACAAATATATAAAAAAATCACTTGCATGTAGAACAACTCCCATAGAACATCTTCTGAATGCTGGCAGAGGATCCCAGACATCCAGAAAGGCAAACAAATCTCACTGGGTGAGGTAGGGCAAAAGATAGAGACTAAAAGGGAGACAGAGGATTTCAGGACAAGGACCTGCACCCTGGAGGAGTCCTAAAGGAGGGGAGGTTTCTACACACTAGGAAATCCCCTCACATGTGGGGTCAAGGGGAAGCTTCAGAACTCAGAGGAGAGTGCAGCACAGGAAGACAGGTGCTCTGAGGCAAAAACAGAGAAAATTCACCACAGAGATTAAGCCCACCAGCACTTCCCAACTGAGAAGTGGCTCACACACTTGTGTCCACTTGCCGTGAGTGGGGGCTAGGTGCAGAGGCCTAGGCTTTGGGGATGAGGCCTCAGAGAGAGGGCCAGAGCTGACTGACATGAAGATACTCTGAGAGGGCTGAGGCAACACAGTAGAGGTAGACCAGAAAAACTTTGGGTCTGCCAGAGAAAAAAAGGATCATTCCCACAGGAAGACTCTAACACTGTCCTGTGATTCCACACGCTCACAGAACAAGGGACCCCATCCAAGCGAATTCTGAAAGGGTGTGAGCCAGCTGCGGTCTGTGGCCCCAGAGGCAGAGAGGCAGGCATGGTGCCAGAGGTGGAAGGCAAGGGACCGCTATAACCTCAGTCCCAGAGATCACAACTACTGCCAAGCAGTGAGCAGCTGCAGGTTGCCACCCATGTCTTCCTGGAAGCCTGAGTAACTCAGCTCTGCCAAGTGTCCCACAAACCTGGACTAACTCCTCTGGGGCAAAGCATGGCCCACCTCCAACTATTTCAATCCTCCACATTGCCCAGCCACAATGAGCACTCCCCACACACCCCTCTCCCCAGCACAATTGAGCAAGTGACCCCGAATAAGGGGCTACTTTCACACCCTCATATCTGGGCAGTGAACAAATATGGGAGAGAGACTTAAAAACAAAGGTGGGACCAAAACCAAAGCAGAACATCAGGGGCTGCATGAGCAAAGGAAAAGAAGTGACAGCTGCAGCAGTTTAAATTCCAGCATTTAGCCTGAGACTGCTTTGAGAGTAAGTACAAACTGGAGAAGATAAGACCTGAGCATGAGCAGACCCTGCACTGCCCGCAACATGTCCAGAAAGATACTTCCATGATATACTGGAGAACTTTCTGAGTGAGCAAATCAACTGGAGCCGGAAAATGAAGAAACTACTTGGACATTCCTCTCACTTTTGTTGTCATTCTGTCACTAAGTCATGTCCGATTCTCTGCAACCCAGTGGGCTGCAGCACACCAGGTTCCTCATTCCTTCATTGTCTCCTGGAGTTTGATCAAATTCATGTCCACTAAGTCACTGATGCTATCTAATCATCTCATCCTCTGCCGCTCTCTTCTCCTTTTGCCTTCAATCTTTTCCAGCATCAGGGCCTTTGCCACTGAAAAGGTTCCTCATATCAGGTGGCCAAAGTATTGGAGCTTCAGCTTCAGCATCAGTCCTTCCAATGGATATTCAGGACTGATTCCTTTAGCATTGACTTGTTTGATCTTGTAGTTCAAGGGATTCTCAAGAGTCTACTCCAGCACCACAATTCTTTGGCACTCAGCCTTCTTTATGGTTCAACTCTCACATCTATACATAACTACTGGAAAAACCATAGTTTTGACTAGATGCAACTTTGTTGGCAAAGTGATGTCTTTCTTTTTTAAATATGCTGTGTAGGTTTGTATAGCTTTTTTTTCAAGGAGCAAGAGTCTTTTAATTTCATGGCTGCAGTAATCACCTGCAGTGATTTTAGAGCCAAGAAACTAAAACCTTTCATTGTTTCCACTCTCCCCCATTTTATTTGCCATGACTACCACTTTCTATATATTTCCCCTCCTCTTTTCCCCTTTTTTGTTTTTTTTCTTTTCTCATACTGTCCTAATGTGGTTCTTTATTGCTCCTTTAATTTTTATTTCTTATAAGCTACTTTTTATTTTTATTAAAATATCTTATTTTTAAAACAAATTCCAAATTTTCAATTTTTGTTTTAGATATTTCTTTTTGATATTGTATTTTTTGAGAGTCTAATTTTTCCCATGCTTTTGATTTTTAGTTTTTTATCTTTTTTTTTAATTTTGTATCTTTGAAAGTCTGTTAATAATTTTTAATATCTATTTTCATTTGGGGTTTGATTATTGGCTTGATTGTTCTCTTTTTTGACTCTTCTTTTTAACTTTTCTTTCTCCTTTATCTTTCTTTCCTTCTCTATATAACTGTGTGAATCTCTCTGGGTGATCTTGGCTTTTGAGAGTTATTTCACCATTATTCTAGGGGTTTTTCGTCTTCTGTGCTGTGTGGCCTGTGAAATCTTGATGCTACAGTCAAGGTTCAGGCCTGAACCCCAGAGGCGGGAGACTCAACTTCAAAACTGCGGACCACCAGAAACTACTAACTCCATGCAAAATTAATAGGTGAGAGCCCTCCCAAAGCCCTCCATCTCAACACTAAGGCCAAGCCCCACCAAAAAGCCAGGAAGATCCAGTACCAAATGCCACATGCCAGTCCTTCAGCTACATAGGTGCACAACCTGCACATTAGTAGACAGGCTGACCAAAGCCATACCAAACACATCAGTTTAGTTCAGTTGCTCAGTTGTGTCTGACTGTTTGCAACCCCATGGACTGTAGCACACCAGGGCTCCCTGTCCATCACCAAACACATAGATACCTCAAAACTCACTACTGGATCTGGCACTACTCTTCAGAGAGACAAGGTCTGGCTCTATCCAGCAGAACACAGGCACAAATCCCCCCAACCAGGAAACCATCACAAGGTACTGGTCCATCCCCACCCAGAGGAGGCAGAATCCACAATTAAGAGGAACTACAACCTTCCAGCTTGTAGAAAGGAGACTCCAAACCCAGTAAATGTATAAAAAATGAAAAGACACAGAGAAATATCCAGCAGAAGGAACATGGTAAAAACCTACAAGATGGAACAAATGAAGATGAAATAGGCAATCTACCTGAAAAAGAATTCAGAGTAATGATAATAAAGATGATTCAAAATCTTGAAAACAAAATGGAGGTATGGATAAATAGACTATAGGCACAGATCGAGAAGACGTAAGGAATGTTCATCAAAGACATGAAGAATTAAAGAATATACAATCAACAATGAACAGTGCAATAACTAAGATTAAAAGTGCACTGGAAGGAACCAACAGTAGAGTAACTGAGGCAGAAAAATGGATAAGTAAGCTGGAAGAGAGAATGACTGAAATAACTGAAACAGAACATGAATATGAAAATTTGAATAATGAAAAAAGAATAAAAAGTAAAATGAGGACAGTCTCAGAGACCTATGGGACAACATTACATATAACATTCAAATCATAGGGTTCCTAGAAGAAGAAAAAAAGGTTATAGTTGAAAATTTCCCTAAAATGGGAAAAGAAATAGCCACCCAAGTCCAGGAAGCCCAGAGCCTCCCAAAAAGGATAAACTCACAGAGAAACACAACAGATAATAATCAAACCAACAAAAATCAAACAGAAAGAACAAGTATTAAAAGTAGCAAGGGAAAAGCAACAAATAACATACAAGGAGATACCTAGAAGGCAAATAGCAAATCTTTCAACAGAAACTCTACAGGCCAGAAGGGAATGGTAGGACATATTTAAGGTAATAAAAGGGAAAAAGCTACAGCCAAGATTACTCTATCCAGCAGGGATCTCATTCAGATTTGAAGGTGAAATAGAAAGTTTTACAAACAAGCAAAAGTGAACTGAATTCAGCACAACCAAACCAGCTCCTCAACAAATGCTGAAGGAACTTCTCTAGACAGGAAACATAAAAAGGAAAGGCCTACAAAAACAAACCCAAAACAGTAAAGTAAACGGTAACAGGATCATATATAACAAAATTTACCTTAAACGTAAATGGGATAAATGCTCCACCAAAAGATACAGATTGAATGAATGGATACAAAAAGAACCACCCCCCCATACATACTGTCTACAAGAAACCCACCTCAGACCTCGGAATAAATGCAGATTGAAAGTGAGAGCCTTGAAAAAGAAATTGCTACAAGTAGAAATCAAAATAAAGCAGGAGTAGAGCAATACTTATCTTAGACTAAATAGACTTTAAAATAAAGATATTTGTAAGACACAAAGAAGGGACACTACATAATGATCAAGGGATCAGTTCAAGAAGATATAACAACTATAAATATTTGTATTGCCTGCTGTGAAACCTGCATGCAGGTCAAGAAGCAACATTCAGAACTGGACATGGGACAACAGACTGGCTCCAAATTGGGAAAGGAGTACGTCAAGGCTGTATATTGTCATCCTGCTTATTTAACTTATATGCAGGGTACATCAAGTGAAATGTCAGGCTGGATGAGGCATAAGCTGGAATCAAGATTGCCAGGAAAATATCAATAACCTCAGATATGCAGATGACACTACCTCTATGGCAGAAAGTGAAGAGGAACTAAAGAGCCTCTTGATGAAGGTAAAAGAGGAGAGTAAAAAAGCTGGCTTAAAACTCAGCATTCAGAAAACTAAGATCATGGCATCCAGTCCTATCACTTCATGGCAAATTTGCTGTAGTTCATGGTGTCACAAAGAGTCGGACACAACTGAGTGACTGAATTAAAAACCCAAAATAGGAGCACCTCAATACATAAGTCAAATACTAATATCTATTAAAGGGGATACTGACAGTAACACAATAATATTGCAGGACTTTAATACCTCACCCACACCAATGGACAGATCATCCAGACAAAAAATTAATAAGGAAACATAGGCTTTAAATTATATATTGGACCAGTTGGACCTAACTGATACCTACATGGCATTTCATCTGAAAACAGTGGACTTCACTTTTTTCTCAAGTGCATATGGAATATTCTCCAGGATAGATTATATCTTGGGCCAAAAACCAAGCCTTCTTAAGTTTTTAAAAATTGAAATTACTTCAGGTATTTTCTCTGACCACAGCACTGTTAAGATTAGATATCAGCTACTGAGAAAATGACTATAGAAACACAAACACATGGAGGCTAAACAACAAGTTTCTGAATAACCAACAGATCACTGAAGAAAATATCCTTAGAAACAAACGACAATGAAAACATGACAATTCAAGACCAATGGAATGTAGTAAATCAATGCTAAGCTGGAAGCTTATAGCAATGCAAGCCTACCTCGAGAAACAAGAGAGGCATAAAAAACAAACAAATAAACAAAAACCAAACCTAACTTTACACCTAAAGAAACTATAAAAAGAAAAAAAAATCATCCAAAAGTTAGTAAGTGGAAAGAAATTATAAAAATTTGAGAAAAAAAATAAATGAAAAAGAAATAAAGGAGATAATAGCAAAGATCAATAAAACTAAAGGCTGGTTTTTCAAGAAGATAAACAAAACTGACAAACCATTAGCTGAGACCATCAAGAAAAAAGGGAGAAGACTTAAAGCAATAAAATTAGAAATGACAAAGAAGTTACAACGGACAACACAGATACACAAAGGATTATAAGACACTACTATGAACAATTATAAGTCAATAAAATGGACAGCCTGGAATAAATGGACAATTTCTTAGAAAACTATAACCTTCTAAACCTGAGCCAGGAAGAAATAGAAAACATAACTAAACCAATCACAAACACAGAAGTGAAACTGTAATAAAACATCTTTGAACAAACAAAAACCCAGTGCCAAACTGCTTCACAGGTGAATTCAACCAAAAGCTTATAGGAGAGCTAACACCTACTTTGCTCAAATTCTTCCAGCAAACTACAGAGGAAGGAAAACACCCAAATTCATTATATGAGGCCACCATTACCCTGATACAAAAACCAGACAAAGATACCACAAAAAAGAAAATTACACATCAATATCACTGATGATGTGGCTCTTCCTTTGCCCTTGGATGTGGGGTATGCTTTTTAGCTGGGATCCAACATTCTCCTGTCGATGGTTGTTCAGCAGCTAGTTGCACTTTTGGAGTTTTCACAGGAGAAGCTGAACACATGTCCTTCTACTCCACCATCTTAACATCTTTATGACAAACCACTTCAGTGTTCTTCCCTTGAGAACTCTGTGAACATACTCCATGAACAGTATGAAAAGGCAAAAAAGTATGACACTGAAAGATGAACTACCAGGTCAGTAAGTACCCAGTATGCTACTAGAGAAGAGTGAAGAAATAGCTCCAGAAGGAATGAAGAGGCTGAGCCAAAGTGGTAACAACGCCGAGGTGTGGATGTGTCTGGTGGAGAAACTAACAATAATGCATAGGAATCTGGAATGTTAGGTCCATGAATCAAAGTAAGTTGGAAGTGGTCAAACAGGAGATGGCAAGAGTGAACATCAACATTTTAGGAATCAGTGAACTAAAATGGACTGGAATGAGCAAATTTAATTCATGACCATTATACCTACTACTGTGGGGAAACAATGCCTTAAAGAAATGGAGTAGCTCTCATAGTAAACAGGAGTCCAAAATGCATAACTTGGGTGCAATATTAAAAACAGCAGAATGATCTCAGTTCATTTCCAAGGCAAACCATTCAATATCACAGTAATCCAAGTCTATGCCCCAACCACTAATGCCAAAGAAGTTGAAGTTGAAGGGTTATATGAAGACCTACAAGACCTTCTAGAATTAACACCCAAAAAGACTGTCGTTTTCTTCATAGGGGACTGGAATGCAAAAGTAGGAAGTCAAGAGATAACTGGAGTAACAGGCAACTTTGGCCTTTGAGTACAAAATGAAGGAAAGAAAAGTCTAATAGAGTCTTGCCAAAAGAATACACTGGTCATAGCAAACACCCTCTTTCAACAACACAAGAAAAGACTACATATGGGAATCATCAGATGGTCAATACCAAAATCAGACTAATTATATTCTTTGCAGCCCGAGATGGAGTAGTTTGATACAGTCAGCAAAAATAAGAATGAGAGCTGACTGTGGCTCAGATCATGAACTTCTTATTGAAAAATTCAGACTTGAATTGAAAAAAATAGGGAAAACCACTAGGCCATTCAGGTATCACCTAAATCAAATTCCTTATGATATACAGTAAAGAGGACTTCCCTATAACTCAGATGGTAAAGAATCTGACTGCAATTCAGGAGATCCGGGTTTGATCCCTGGGTCAAGAAGATCACCTGGAGAAGGAAATGGCAACCCACTCCAGTATTATTGCCTGGAGAATCCCATGGACAGAGGAGGCTAGGGGGCTACAGTCCATGGGGTTGCAAAGAGTAGGACACAAATAAGTGACTAACATACACACACACATACAATAAAGGGACAGCTAGATTCAAGGGACTAGAACTGATAGAGTTTCTGAAGAAATATGGATGGAGGGTCAAAACACTGTACAGGAGACAGTAATCAAAACCATTTCCAAGAAAAAGAAATGCAAAAAGGCAAAATGGTTTTCTGAGGAGGCCTTACAAATAGCTGAGAAAAGAAGTAAAAGCAAAGGAGATAAGGAAAGATATACTCATCTGAATGGAGAGTTCCAAAGAACAGCAGGGAGAGATGAGAAGGCCTTCCTAAGTGAAAAATGCAAAGAAATAGAGGAAAACAATAGAATGGGAAAGACTAGAGATCACTTCAAGAAAATTAGAGACACCAAGGGAACATTTCACGCAAAGATGGGCTCGATAAAGGACAGAAATGGTATGGACCTAACAGAAGTAGAAGATATTAAGAAGATGTGGCAAGAATACAAAGAAAAATGTGAAAGTCGCTCAGTTGTGTCTGACTCTTTGCGATCCCATGAACTAGACAGCCCATGGAATTATCCAGGCCAGAAACTCTAGTGGGTAGCCTTTCCCTTCTCCAGGGTATCTTCCCAACCCTGGGATCAAACCCAGGTCTCCAGCATTGCAGGTAGATTCTTTACTGGCTGACCCACAAGGGAACCCCAAAGAATAAAAAGAACTATGCAAAAAAGATGTTAATGACCCATATAAAAACGATGATGTGATCACTCACCAACAGCCAGACATCCTAGAGTGTAAAGTCAAGTGGGCTTTAGGAAGTATCACTATGATGAAAGCTAGTGGAGGTGATGGAATTCCAGCTGAGCTATTTCAAATTCTAAAAGACGATGCTGTTAAAGTGCTGCACTCAATATTCCAGCAAAATTGGAAAACTCAGCAGTGGGCCAGAACTGGAAAAGATCAGTTTTCATTCCAATCTCAAAGAAAAGCAATGCCAAAGAATGTTCAAACTACCACACAGTTGCACTCATTTCACATGCTAGCAAGGTAATGCTCAAAATTCTCAGTTAGGCTTCAATAGTATATGAACCAAGAACTTCCAGATGCTCAAGCTGGATTTAGACTAGGCAGAGGAACCAGAGATCACATTGCCAATATTTGCTGGATCACAGAAAAAGCAAGAGAATTCCAGTAAAACATCTACTTCTGCTTCATTGACAACACTAAAGACTCTGATCAAAATAAACTGTGGAAAATTCTTAAAGAGATGGGATACCAGAGCATCTTACCTACCTCCTAAAAAACCTGTATGCAAGTAAAGAAGCAACAGAACCAAACATAGAACAAAGGACTGGTTCCAAATTTGAAAATGAGTACATCAAGGCTGTATATTGTCACCCTGCTTATTTAACTTATACACAGAGTACATCATGTGAAATGCCAGGCTGGATAAAGCACAAGTTGGAATTAAGACTGCTAGGAGAAATATCAATAACTTCAGATATAAGGAGGACACTGCCTTTATGGCAGAAATTGAAGAGGAACTAAAGAGCCTCTTGATGAAAGTGAAAGAGGAGAGCAAAAAAGCTGGCTTAAACCTCAACATGAGAAAAATGAAGATCATGGCATCCAATCCCATCACTTCATGGCAAATAGAGGGGAAACAATGGAAACAGTTTATAGACCTTGTTTTCTTGGGTTCCAAAATCAGTGCAGATGTTGACAGCAGCCATGAAATTAAAAGACGCTTGCTCCATGGAAAAGCTATGGTAAACATAGATAACATATATAAAAAGAGACATTACTTGGTCAACAAAGGTCCATATATTCAAAGCTATGGTTTTTTCATTAGTCATGTATGGATCTGAGATTCGGACTTTAAAGAAGGCTGAGTGCTGAAAAACTGATGCTTTTGAAGTGTGGTGTTAGAGAAAACTCTTGAGAGTCCCTTGGAATGCAAGATCAAACCAGTCAATCCTAAAGGAAATCAGTCCTGAATGTTCAGTGCAAGGGCTGATGCTGAAGCTGAAGCTCCAGGACCTGGCCACCTGATGCAAAGACCTGACTCTTGGAGAAGACCCAGATGCTGTGAGAGATTGAAGGCAGGAGAAGGAGATGACAGAGGATGCGATGGTTGGATGGCATCATCATCTCAATGGACATGAGTTTGAGCAAGCCCTGGGAGACGCTGAAGGACAGGGATGTCTGGCATGCTGCAGTCCATGGGGTCACAAAGAGTCAGACATGACTGAGCAAAAACAATCACTGATGAATACAGACGTAAAAATCCTCAAAAAATCTTAGTAAATACAATCTAGTAACACATTAAAAAGATCATACATCATGATCAAATGGGCTTTATCCCAGGGGTGCAAGCATTCTTTATTATACACAAATAATCAGTGTGGTATACCAGATTAACAAATTGAAAGATATGATCAACTCAATAGATGCAGAGGAAGCTTTTGACAAAATTCAACACCCATTTATGATTAAAAAAAAAAAAAACTCTCCAGAAAGTAAGCACAGAAGGAACATATCTCAACATAATAAAGGCCATATATGATAAATCCACAGTAAACATTCACAATGGTGAAAAAAAGAAAGCATTTTCTCTAAAAATCAGGAACAAAATAAGGGAGCCCACTCTCACCACTATTATTGACCATAGTTTTGGAAGTCCTAGCTATGACAATCAGAAAAGAAAAGGAAATAAAAGAAATCCATATTGCAAAAGAAGAAATAAAACTCTCACTATTTGCAGATTACATGATTCTTTACATAGAAACCCCTAAAGATGCCACCAGAAAATTACAAGTGCTAATCAATGAATAGAGTAAAGTCACAGGATATAAAATTAATACACAGAAATCCTTTGCATTTGTATACACTAAAAAAGAAAAATCAGAAAGAGAAATTAAAGAAACAATCCCACTCACCATTGCAACAAAAACAAGAAAATACTTAGGAATAATTTTACCGAAATAGACAAAAGACTTGTATGCACAAAACTATAAGATATTGATAAAAGAAATTAAGGACAACACCAACAGATGGAGAGATATAACATGTTCTTTGATTGGAAGAATCAATATTATGAAAATGATTATACTATTTAAAGCAATCTATAGAATCAATGCATTTCCTATCAAACTACCAATGGTGTTCTCCACATATCTAGAATAAATAATTTCAAAATTTGCATAGAAACACAAAAAATTTGAATAGTGAAAGCAATCTTGAGAAAGAAGAATAGAAATGGAGGAATCAACCTTCCTGACTTCAGACTATACTACAAAACTACAGTCATCAAGACGTATGGTATGAATACAAAAACAGAAATATAGATGAACGGAACAAGATAAAGTAACCAGAGATAAACCCATGTACTTATGGGTACCTTATTTTTGACAAAGGAGGTTAGAATATACAATGGTGCAAAAATAGTCTCTTTAATAAGTGGTGTTGGCAAAATTGGACAGCTACATGTAAAAGAATGAAATTAGAACACTTCCTAACACCACACACAATGATAAACTCAAAATGGATTAAAGACCTAAATGTAAGACCAGAAACTATAAAACTCTAGAGGAAAACATAGACAGAACAAAATAAGACATAAATCACAGCAAGATCCTCTATGATTCACCACCTAGAGTAATGGAAATAAAAATAAACAAGTAGGACCTAATTAAACTTAAAAGCTTTTGCACAGGAAAAGAAACTATAAACAACATGAAAAGACAACCTTCACAATCAGAGAAAATGATAGGAAATGAAACAACTGACAAAGGATTAATTTCCAAAATATACAAACAGCTATACAAGTCAATAGAAGGAAAGCAAACCGCCAAATCAAAAGTGGGGAAAAGACCTAAACAGACATTTCTGCAAAGAAGACGTACAGTTAGCTAACAAACACATGAAAAGATACTCAACATTGTTAATTATTAGAGAAATGCAAATCAAAAATACAATGAAGTATCACCTCACATTGGTCAGAATGACCATCATTAAAAAGTCTACAATCAATAAATGTTGGAGAGGATGTGGAGAAAAGGGAACCCTCTTGCACTGTTGGTGGGAATGTAAATTGATACAGCCACTATGGAAGACAGTATGGAGACTCCTTAAAAAAACTAGGAATAAAACCACCACAAGACCCAGCCAATCCCACTACTAGGCATATACCCTGAGGAAATCAAAATGGGAAAAGACACATGTACCCCAGTGTTCTTTGCAGCACTATTTAGAATAGCTAGAACATGGAAACAACCTAGAAGTCCATCAACAGATGAATGGATAAAGAAGTTCAAGTACTTAGATACAATGGAATGTACTCAGCCATAAGAAAGAAGGTATTTGAGTCAGTTATTGAGGTGGATGAACTTAGAGCCTATTACACAGAGTGAAGTATGTCAGATAGAGAAAAACAAATGTCTCCTTCATAACTTATATGAAGGAGAGGGTGGGATGTATGGAGAGAGTAACATGGAAACTTACATTATCATATGTAAAATAGATAGCAAGTGGGAATTTGCTGTATGACTCAGGAAACTCAAACCAGGGCTCTGCAACAGCCAAGGGGTGGGATGGGGAGGGATAGCTGAGGCAAGTTCAAGATGGAGGGGACATATGTATACCTATGGCTGATTCATGCTGATGTTTGGCAGAAAGCAACACAATTCTGTACAGCAATTATCCTTCAATTAAAAAATAAATTTAAAATAAAAAAAGACAGTATGATACTGGCAGAAAAAAGAAATATAGACTAATGGAATAAGATAGAAAGCCTGAAAATAAATTCACACACCTATGGGCACCTTATCTTTAACAAAGGAGGCAAAAATATACAATGGAGAAGTCTCTTCAATTAGTGGTTTTGGGAAAATCGGTCAACTATGTGCAAAAGAATTAAAATAGAACTTCCATATGACCCAGCAATCCCACTGCTGGGCATGCACACCAAGGAAACCAGAATTGAAAGAGACCCATGTACCCCAATGTTCATCGCAGCACTGTTTATAATAGCCAGGACATGGAAGCAACCTAGATGTCCATCAGTAGATGAATGGATAAGAAAGCTGTAGTACATATACAGAATGGAATATTACTTGGCCATTAAAAAGAATACATTTCAATTAGTTCTAAAGAGGTGGATGAAACTGGAGCCTATTATACAGAGTGAAGTAAGCCAGAAAGTAAAACACCAAAGGAACCAGAGATCAAATTGCCAACATCTGCTGGATCATGGAAAAAGCAAGAAAGTTCCAGAAAAACATCTATTTCTACCTTATTGACTATGCCAAAGCCTTTGACTATGTGGATCACAATAAACTGTGGAAAATTCTGAAAGAGATGGGAATACCAGACCACCTGACCTGCCTCTTAAGAAACCTATATGCAGGTCAGGAAGCAACAGTTAGAACTGGCCATGGAACAACAGACTGGTTCCAAATAGGAAAAGGAGTATGTCAAAGCTGTATATTGTCACTGTGCTTATTTCACTTATATGCAGAGTACATCATGAGAAAGGCTGGGCTGGAAGAAGCACAAACTGGAATCAAGATTGCCAGGAGAAATATCAATAACTTCAGATATGCAGATGACACCACCCTTATGGCAGAAAGTGAAGAGGAACTAAAAAACCTGTTGATGAAAGTGAAAGAGGAGAGTGAAAAAGCTGCTTAAAGCTCAACATTCAGAAAACTAAGATCATGGCCTCCAGTCCCATCACTTCATGGGAAATAGATGCAGAAACAGTGGAAACAGTGTCGGACTTCATTTTGGGGGGCTCTAAAATCACTGCAGATGGTGATTGCAGCCATGAAATTAAAAGATGCTTACTCCTTGGAAGGAAAGTTATGACCAACCTAGACAGCATGTTGAAAAGCAGAGATATTACTTTGCCAACAAAGGTCCATCTAGTCAAGGCTATGGTTTTTCCAGTGGTCATGTATGGATGTGAGAGTTGGACTGTGAAGAAGGCTGAGAGCTGAAGAATTGATGCTTTTGAACTGTGGTGTTGGAGAAGACTTTTGAGAGTCCCTAGGACTGCAAGGAGATCCAACCAGTCCATCCTAAAGGAGATCAGTCCTGGGTGATCATTGGAAGGACTGATGCTGACGCTGAAACTCCAATACTGTGGCCACCTCATCAGAAGAATTGACTCATTGGAAAAGACCCTGATGCTGGGAAGGATTGGGGGCAGGAGGAGAAGGGGATGACAGAGGATAAGGTGACTGGATGGCATCACCGACTCGATGGACATGAGTTTGAGTGAATTCCGGGAGTTGGTGATGGACAGGGAGGCCTGGCGTGCTGTGATTCATGGGGTCACGAAGAGTCGGACATGACTGAGTGACTGAACTGAACTGATATATGGAATTTAGAAAGATGGTAATGATAACCCTATATGCAACACAGCAAAAGAGACACAGGTGTATAGAACAGTCTTTTGGACTCTGTGAGAGAAGGCAAGGGTGGGATGATTTGAGAAAATAGAACTGAAACATGTATATTATCATATGTGAAACATATCATATTGTGAATCAGTCCAGATTTGATGCCTGAGACAGGGTGCTCAGGGCTTGTGCACTGAGATGACCCAGAGGGATGTGATGGGGATGGAGGTAGGAGGGGGGTTCAGGATGGGGAACACATGTACACCCATGGCTGATTCATGTCAATGTATGGCAAAACCACTACAATACTGTAATTAGCCTCCAATTAAAATAAACAAATTAAAAAAAAATAAAATACTAAAAAAAAAGAAAGAAAAAAATTTGGAGGACTTACTCTTGACATCAAAATTTAAATCAAAGATACGGTCATCAAAGCAAGTGTGGTACTGGCAGAAGAACTCACAAACAAATCAGTGCGACAGAATTAAGAGTACAGAAATAAATCCACACCTCTATGATCAACTGGTTTTTGACAATCATGTCAAGGCTATGCAATGGAGTAAGAATAGTCTCTTCTATAAATGATGCTGGGACATCTTCATAGCCACATGCAAAAGAATGAATCTGGATTTCTCCCTCACTCCATGTACAAAAAATTAACTCAAAATGGACCAAAGATCTAATCATATTTAATAAAAGGTAAAAACTATAAAAATCTTTTGAAAATACAGGGGTAAATCTTTATGGCCTTGCATTTAGCAATGGGTGCTTCTATATATGATACCAAAAAGCAGGCAACAAGTAAAAATATAGGTAAGTTGAACTTTATCAAAATTAAACATTTTATGTATCAAATGACAGGCTTCCCAGGTAGCTCAGTAGTAAAGAATCCACCTGCCAATGTAGGAGACGCTGGAGATGTGGGCTTGATCCCTGGGTCAGGAAGATCCCCTGGAGGAGGAAATGGCAACCCACTCCAGTATTCTTGCTGGGACAATGCCATGGACAGAGGAACCTGGTGGGCTACAGTCCATGAGGTCGCATGGTCAGATACGACTGAGCAACTGAGCAGATATCAAATTGTACTATCAAAGAAGTGAAAAGATAACACACGGAATGGGAGAAAGTATCTGCAAATCATTTATCTGATAAGGGTTGAATATTCAAAATACATAAGGAAATCTTATAATTCAAAAACAAAAAGATAAATAACCCAGTTAAAAATGTGCAAAGGACTTAAATAGATATTTCTTTAAAGAAGATATACAAATGGCCAACAAATACATGAAAAGATAATCTATTTCATTAGTCATCAGGGATATGCAAATCAAAATCACAATAAGATACTACTTCACAGCCACTCTGATGGCTATAATTTAAAAAGAAAAATAAGTTTTGGTGAGGATATTATTCAGCCATAAATAAGAATGAATTTGAGTCAGTCCTAGTAAGGTGGATGAATCTAGAACCTGCTATATAGAGTGAAGTCTGAAACAGAAAAATAAGTATCATATATTAAAGCATATATATGGAATCTAGAAAAATGGTATTGATGAACCTACTTGCAGGGAAGGAATGGAGATGCAGACATAGAGAACGGACTTGTGGACACAGTAGGGGAAAGAGAGAGTGGGAAGAATGGAGAAAGTAGCACTGATATACATACACTATAATGTGTAAAATAGATAGCTAGTAGGAAGTTTCTATATGACACAGGGAGCCCAGCCTGGTGCTCTGTAGTGACTAGAGGGGTAGGATGGGGTAAGGAAGGGAGACTCAAGAGGGAGACTCATATATTATACATATATGTATAATTATGGCTGATTTGCATTTTTGTACAGCAGAAACCATCACAACATTGTAAAGCAATTTTCCTCCAATTAAAAATTAAGTTAAAAAAATAAAAGACTTATTAAAGGAGGGGGGGAAATGACAGGATGGATTGGTGGAGCCAGAATTGGAAATAAAAGCTATCTTACCTTCCTAGTTTTTAAATAATGGTATCTGATGCAAAATGTTAAGAAAACACTGTGCAGGCCAAATGAAACACATCTGTAGGCTACATCTGGCCTGTGAGTCACAAGTTTAGACCTCTGTATTGGTTGAAAATAGATGGAGTTAAGTAAGATACTGTGGAGGTTAAAGCATGGACTGAGGAACTATACTGCCTGGGCTGCCATCCAAGCTTGGACAATTACTAGCTCCATGACTTTAGACAAGTTTCACAATGTCTCTGTGCCTCAGTTTTATTATCTACAATATGGTTATAATGATAATGTGTGCCTCATAAGGTTGTTATAAGGATTAAGTTTGTCTGTGTATGTTTGTGTGTGTGTAGTCACTTAAAACAGTGCCTAGAATGTAGTAAATGCCCTGCAAATATGTTAAATAAACAAAATAAATAAGCTTCTTTTCAGCTTTTAATATTATATAACTTAATAAAAGCTTGTAGAAAGCTAATTATTAATTTGGTATTTACATCATTTTGCACATCTGCACAATGGGGATAGTAATGATATCTGCTTTGTATGGTTAGTGTTAGTATTAAATAAGTTAATATATTAAAATGTTCATATATCTACAGTACTTAGAACATTGCCTGGCACAGATCAAGCACTATGTAAGTGTTAGCCAATATTAATTTTTAAAATAATTGCTTGGCAAAGCTCATGTAGGTCAGTACTGAAAAACTCCAAAATATGTCTGATATATTTACAATATGGCATTGATCCTAGGAGCAACAATAACAGAGCTGAACTTTTAACCTTCAATCAATCATTCAAAAGAGCAAAGTGGTGAGCTCTGGGAATAGAAAAACTTCCCAGTCATTGTACAGCCCATTTAATGCACCTGCATATCAGAATATGATCAAAAAAGAAATACAGCCTAAATTTGTATCTATAAAGGCAACTAACTGAATTTGTAATAACCTTCCTGTATTTTTCTTAGTAAATCTAAGAAATGGACCAGGAAAATTCAAACTCTGATGCACAGAATCTATAAGAAACTTCTATATTAGAAAATATAGCTATCTTCTGTCTTCCTAGTTAATCTCAGTCTACCTGGAGTAGACTATTGCTTTGTCAAATACGTAAGAAACAGAAATTATAAGTGGAGTCAGGTCCTAGGGTTAGAAAAAGCAGGACCTCAACCATAATTTTTAAGAGGAGAAAATCTGATATAAAGAAATATAGGAGTCTTCGAAGGATTTGAAAGTGAGGGGATGTCCAAAGAGATAAATAGGAGTCCTAATGTGAGGGGACTGGAAATATACTGGGACCTCACATTGAATGAATAGGGAACATTATAGTACACAATTTTAAGAATGTTAGAAGTGGGATTCTATACTGAAGTGACAAGATTAGTGGAACTTCCTTTGAGAAGAGATGGGGATTCTTCAATGTGAGAGGCAAAGAGAGAACTCACCATGAGAAAAGCAGAGGTTCTTTTGCGAGGAGACAGGATATACTATGAAGACTCCATTGTGAATTGATAACACTATAGGAGACTGGGGGTAATCCAAGTGGGATAGAGTCTTGGGATTTGCATCTGTAAATACTGTGGAATTCTGAGTTTGAGAGCATGAGATATACTGTGGGAACTATTTTATAGACTGGAGGGGATGAAATGTTCCCTGGTGTTATGCTAAGTGCTAAGTCACTTCAGTCGTGTCCGACTCTGTGCGACCCCAGAGACGGCAGCCCACCAGGCTCCCCCGTCCCTGGGATTCTCCAGGCAAGAACACTGGAGTGGGTTGCCATTTCCTTCTCCAATGCATGAAAGCGAAGGTGAAAGTGAAGTCGCTCAGTCAGGTCCGACCCAGCGACCCCATGGACTGAAGCCTACCAGGCTCCTCCATCCATGGGATTTTCCAGGCAAGAGTACTGGAGTGGGGTGCCATTGCCTTCTCCGTCCCTGGTGTTATAGGACTGGGTATAAGAGGAGACCCTAGATTTATAAAAGTATGGTCTAATGAGAAGGGACAAGAAATGAGCCTCCCATTGTAAGGAGAGGAAATATTAGAAATCCCTGAAGGAAAGTACGGTATTTCCCTAGTTTGAGAAGACAAGGGACAAGTGTAATCCTAGAAGAAAGAAAGTGAAAATAATAAGAAACTCCAGAAGAAGAGGATAGCAAAATGTGGGGCTAACAGTGGAAGAGGACTGCAGGAGGTGGGGAGTATATTTCAGAAAAGATAGCAAGAGGAGATCATCATTAGAAAACTAATGGTCTTTAGAAGGTGTATAGGGGATATTGTGGGAACCCTTGAAATTGAAAATGTGAGTCGCTCAGTTGTGTCTGACTTTTTGCAACCCCATGGACTGTAGCCCACCAGGCTCCTCTGTACATGGGCTCCTCCAGGCAAATATATTGGAGTGGGTAGCTATTCCCTTCTCCAGGGGATCTTTCCCACCCAGGGATCGAACCCTCATCTCCTGCATTGCAGGCATATTCTTTACCATCTGAGCCACCAGGGAAGCCCTTGTGGGAGGGTAAACAGGATACCCTAGTGTGAGAAGACTGGACAAAGCAGTACCATAGTGTGATAAAAAGCAGGGTGACTAGTATGAGGTGTCAGAAAATAATGTAGGGCCATGAATGGGAAGGAGTGAATGTACCTCAAAGCAGGCAGGCAGGAGACTAAGGGGAGCACCAGTGTGACAAAATCAGGGCTTCTTGTATGAGTAGAAAAGATGGGATGTATTGTAGGATTCCTATTCCATTAGAGAAGATGAGAAAATGGGGAATGGAAGGGAAACTAATCGAACTTTTAGTTTAGTCCCACAGGGAAAGAGGAATGGAAGGCGCTTACTTTGTGAAAAGTGGAGACTACAGTGGGATAGAACAAGGTGTACTGTGGGGTCCCAAGTGGCAGAAAATGAACTTCAGCTGGCTTGAGAGGATCACTGGAAAAGGAGGAATCCCAGTGTTAGATATGGGAGAGCTAATAAGAGAGTACAGGAAATATTTGGGGGTTCCTAGTAGGAAGAAATTGGAAAATATGGGGCTCTTAGTTGGGTGAATTGGCGGGACTCATAGTGTAAGTGGCCAATTTAAGTACACAGGGTACGTTGTTTACTCAACTCGGTAGGATGACAGCCCCTAGAACCAAAGCACAAGGCACAAGTGGTTGTCCTGTTTGAGAAAAGGGGATCCCAGTGGGAGGGGGAAAAAAGGAAATTCTTGTGGGTATGGCCATGAAGTAATGTAAGAAACCCTGGTTAGGAGACGATAGCGACATGGTGGGACACTCGTGGGAGGGTGCAAGAAATACTATGGGAAGCCATAGGTTGGAGATCAAGAGATCTCCGGGGAGCTTAAGGAAAACCGCAGTGTGAAGGCTAAGAACACAGGGGACACCAGTGTGAAGGGTAGGGCAGACGGTTATGCTGAAGCATAACTTCCCCACCTTAGGTGCCAGCTCGACTTACCCAGGCAGAGTTCAAAGACGTAGGCATAGTAGGACCAGAGCACGACGAGGACGATAACGAGCACTGGCACCCAGGAAAGTACACGGCGGCAGCACCGTAGCCCCCCGGACAGAGCCATCTTCCAGCCCCGCCGCATCTTAGGCTCGAAGATCGACCGAGCAGGCCTGCTGGCGCTGGGTCGGAATTGCTGGGCAGCGGCTGAGAGGCGGGAAGACGCGCTGTGCGGCGCTCCACTGCCTAGCCTGGCGGGAACAATCTCCCCTAGTCGATACCACCTGTGGGGCTGCAGGCCAGAGTGCACCACACACAATAGGCATGAGTCACGGCGAGGAGGAACAGGCGGTGTTGGAGCGGAAGATGATCCGTCAGGCTGGCGAGGCTGGGCACGCTCAGAGGGAGGGAGAGTGCAGTCCCTCCTCTTTCCTCCTCTCCCACCCCTTGCCACAGCCCTTGATGTAGGGCTAGACCTCTGCAAAACTCTTAAGCGGAAGAAATTTAGGTCCGCCCATCGGCTCGTACTGCACTGCGTTCCCCTCATCTCATCTCCGCTCTGATCTCTTTCTGTTTCTTTGTCCCCTCCCTCCCAACGCCACACACACACACACACACACACACACACACACACACAGTATTGTCTGACACACACAAGCACAGAGACACTCAGTGTGAAAGATATGAACGGTAGCATCTAATGACTTAAAGATCATCCAGCCCCATACTCCCACTGCTGCTTGAACAATATGCTTAACACGTAGGGCCGCAGTTGCTGCTTGGGTAAGTCCATCGACAGGAAGCTCCCTCTTTCTTTCTCTAGTTCCCTTCCCCGTGAGTCAACTTAGTCCATTTATTTTAAGAATAAATAAAGATATTGGTACAGAAAAAAATGGGAGAGATATCAATTTTGTGAGAGGTGAGAGAAAACTACAAGGTAGTGACATTTAAGCTGAGCTTCAGTAATAAATAAGAGTTTGCCTAACAAAAGGGAGGGGAAGGACTTTTCAGACAGAGGAAACAGCATTTGCAAAAGCAGAGAGTACCGGGCTTCCCTGGTAGCTCAGATTTTAAAGCCTCTGCCTGCAGTCAGGGAGACGCGGGTTCGATCCCTGGGTCGGGAAGATCACCTGGAGAAGAAAATGGCAACCTAATCCAGTATTCTTGCCTGGAGAATTCCATGGACAGAGGAACCTGGGAGGCCACAGTCCATGGGGTCACAAAGAGTTGAACAGGACTGGGTGATTAACACTAGACACTGGACACTGGAGAGTAATGAAAGTACAAAAGTGTTCAAGGAACAGTCAGCACAGCTTGAGGAGAGAGTATGTGAAGAGGAGAGGTCAGGAATGAGACTGGGAATACAAGTTGTGAGTAGAGTACACCCTTCCAGGGTATGTGGACATAATCCTGTAAAGCAGATTATGAACACCATTAAAGGTTTGGGGACAATGAATTGAACAATCATTAAAAGTTTTGGGACAATGAAAATGGCATTATCAAAGCTGTATTTTTGTAAAAGAACTGGCAGGATTTTGTAGAGGGGAACAGCCTGGAAATATACATCAATTAGAAGGCAATTATTTCAACAAGTGTTTCCAGAGTGGTTGCTTTGTGTCAGGTTGCTGCTACTGCTAAGTCGCTTCAGTCCTGTCTGACTCTATGCAACCCCATAGATGGCAGCCCACCAGGCTCCCCCGTCCCTGGGATTCTCCAGGCAAGAGCACTGGAATGGGTTGCCATTTCCTTCTTCAATGCATGAAAGTGAAAAGTGAAAGTGAAGTCGCTCAGTCATGTCCGACTCTTCCAGTCCCCATGGACTGCAGCCTACCAGGCTCCTCCGTCCATAGGATTTTCCAGGCAAGAGTACTGGAGTGGGGTCATAAAAAGAATGACAAAAGGGGGCCTGTCTCCAAGAAGCTCATGTTCTCATCAGAGCAATAGGTGTTCAATGACATAAGTACAATAATAGAAGTATAGCAAGCTTTTGTACATTTATAGATTTGATAAATTTGATAAATACCTGCTGTTCAAAGATTCCCAAGTAACTCAATGGTATAGAACCCACCTGCCAATGCAGGAGACGTAGGAGACCCAAGTTCCGTCCCTGGGTTGGGAAGATCCTCTAGAGGAAGAAATGGCAACCCAATCCAGTTTTGTTGCCTGAAGAATCCCATGAACAGAGGAACCTGGTGGACTGCAGTCCATGGGCTCTCAAAGAGTTGGACACAACTGAGCACCCAGGTGGGTTCAAAGATTTATGAAGATCTGTGACCTGAAGAAGTTTGTAATTTTGCTAAGACTCATGTTGCTCTCTATTCTTATTCATAGTTACACATGCAGTAAATTTCCTGAACTAATAAGAACTTTGTTGTTTCTTTTCAGATTGTTACATTCATGGTTGATACTACTAAATAAATGATGTAATGAAATGCAGCTCATTTCAATTACATATTTATTTTTAAATAGCCTGATTAGACTTGTGCCCTAAGGTTCTGACATAGATTTTCAAATATTTTTCCATCTTTCTGAGATATAAATGACAAATAAAAGTATAGGAACTTCCCTGGTGGTCCAGTGGTTAAGACATGGTGCTTCCACTACAGGTTTGATCCTGGTTGGGGAACTAAGATCACATATGTTGACTGCATGTATATATATATATATGATTTGATATACATATTCATTGTGAAATGATTGCCATAATCAAGCTAATTAACACATCCATCACCTCACACAGTTACCATTTTTGACAATTATTTTTTATTGAGTACATTTGACATACAATAAACATTGTGTAATTTAAGGTGTACAGCATGTTGATTGGCAGTACTATTGCTATCGTACCCTTAGCTAACATCTGTACCACACCACATAATGCAAATATGTACATTTAAACAACTTCTGTCTCATTTTCCCACCCCAACCCCCACAGCTCCTGGTAACAATATGTTTTTTTAAAATTTCACGTGTGAGAGATATCATACAGTATATGTCTTTCTCTTTCTGACATCGCATTTAGCATAATGTCCTCAAAGTGCATCCATATTTTTGCAAATGGCAGGATTTCCTTTTTTCTCATGACTCAGTAGTATTTTATATGTATACTAGCAATTGTGAATAATGCTGAAATAAACATGGGAGAATATATGTTTTCTCAGTAACCTTTTTCATTTCCTGTGGATATATACCCAGAAGTAGGATTGCTGGAACATGTGGTTGTTCTATGTTTAATTTTTTAAGGAACCTCCATAGGGTTCTCCATAGTGGCTGAACTAGTTTACAGTTCCACAAACAGTGCACAAATAGTTGTTACCTCTTATCTCTTTGATGATAATCATTTAACAGGTGATATGTCATTGTGGTATTGATCTGTATTTCCCTGATAATTATATTGAGCACATTTCACATTCCTTTTGGCAATCTGTATGTCATCCTCAGAAAAATGACTATTCAGGTAGTACTTTGTTCATTTCAAATCAAATTGTTTATTTTATGCTATTTAATTAACTGTATAAGTTCCTTATATATTATGGAGAGCTTATCAGAAATATGATTTGCAAATATTTTTCCCATTCTGTGGGTTGCTGTTTAATGTTGTGGATTGTGTGCTGTGCAAAAGCTTTTTAGTCTGATATAATTCCACACATTTATTTTTGCTTGTGTTGTATTTGCTTTTGGTGTCATATCCAGAAAATAATTGTAAAGACTAATGTCAAGGAGTGTTTTCCCTCTGTTTTCTTCTAGGAGTTTTACAGTTTGGGGCTTAAGTCTTCAATGCATTTTGAATTGATTTTTGTGTATTATGTAAGATAATTGTCCAGTTTCTTTTGCATGTGGATGTCCAAATTTTCCAGAACTATTGATAAAAGAGACTATCATTTCCCCATTGTGTATTCACTCTTGTTAAAAATTCAGTTCAGTTCAGTCGCTCAGTTGTGTCCGACTCTTTGTGACCCCATGAGTCACAACACGCCAGTCCTCCCTGTCCATCACCAACTCCCGGAGTTCACTCAGACTCACGCACATTGAGTCAGTGATTCCATGCAGCCATCTCACCCTCGGTCGTCCCCTTCTCCTCCTGCCCCCAATCCCTCCCAGCATCAGGGTCTTTTCCAATGAGCCAACTCTTCGCATGAGGTGGCCAAAGTACTGGAGCTTCAGCTTTAACATCATTCCTTCCAAAGAAATCCCAGGGTTGATCTCCTTCAGAATGGACTGGTTGGATCTCCTTGCAGTCCAAGGGACTCTCAAGAGTCTTCTCCAACACCACAGTTCAAAAGCATCAATTCTTCGGTGCTCAGCCTTCTTCACAGTCCAACTCTCACATCCATACATGACCACAGGAAAAACCATAGCCTTGACTAGACGGATCTTAGTCGGCAAAGTAATGTCTCTGCTTTTGAGTATACTATCTAGGTTGCTCATAACTTTTCTTCCAAGGAGAAAGCATCTTTTAATTTCATGGCTGCAGTCACCATCAGCAGTGATTTTGGAGCCCCCCAAAAAATAAAGTCTGACACTGTTTCCACTGTCCCCATCTATTTCCCATGAAGTGATGGGACCAGATGCCATGATCTTCGTTTTCTGAATGTTGAGCTTTAAGCCAGCTTTTTCACTCTCTTCTTTCACTCTCATCAAGAGGCTTTTTAGCTCCTCTTCACTTTCTGCCATAAGGGTGGTGTCATCTGCATATCTGANCCAAAAAAATAAAGTCTGACACTGTTTCTACTGTTTCCCCATCTATTTCCCATGAAGTGATGGGATCAGATCCCATGATCTTCGTTTTCTGAATGTTGAGCTTTAAGCCAACTTTTTCACTCTCCTCTTTCACTTTCAACAAGAGGCTTTTTAGCTCCTCTTCACTTTCTGCCATGAGGGTGGTGTCATCTGCATATCTGAGGTTATTGATATTTCTCCCGGCAATCTTGATTCCAGCTTGTGTTTCTTCCAATCCAGCATTTCTCATGATGTACTCTGCATAGAAGTTAAATAAGCAGAGTGACAATATACAGCCTTGACGTACTCCTTTTCCTATTTGGAACCATTACATTTCTAATTAAGGCAATAAACATTTTTTAATGCTCACTGTTTCAAGTGTTAATCGCTCATTCATGTCTGACTCTTTGTAATCCCATGGACTGCAGTCCTCCAGGCTCCTCTATCTGTGGAATTCTCCAGGCAAGAATACTGGAGCCTGTAGCCATTCTCTTCTCCAGGGAATCTTCCCGACCCAGGGATCGAACCGAAGTCTCCTGAACTGAAGGCAGATTTTTAACTGTCTAAGCCACTTTTTTTAGATGTCATATTGAGGGAAAAAAAAAATGTGTTCTGCCTTCGACATACACATTTATCCTTCAGAAAACTAAGTTAGCATATCTAAAACTACCTAAAAGATAAGAATTCATCTAAAACAAACTGAAATACTGATTATTTCAACAGAAATACACTTAATGAAAGTCGACCTTAAGAACTGGTAAAATTAAACATATAGCCCTAAGTTCACAACATGCACCTCAGTGTTATAAATTTACTATTATACAGAATTAATGAAGTTGATTTTCTGTGGTGCCTCACAGGATTTAGATTTATTACTTTTAATGTTACCTCATATTCAAAGTAATCCATATACAGGAGATCAAGATTAGGGGGTGTTTCAGGGGTGTGGAGCTCACCTTTCCCTCCATAAACACAACTACGAGTGCAATAATTCTCATGGGAAACTAACTAGAAACCTGCAGAAGGTTGGTAAAATTAAACATATAGCCCTAAGTTCACAACATGCACCTCAGTGTTATAAATTTACTATTATACAGAATTAATGAAGTTGATTTTCTGTGGTGCCTCACAGGATTTAGATTTATTACTTTTAATGTTACCTCATATTCAAAGTAATCCATATACAGGAGATCAAGATTAGGGGGTGTTTCAGGGGTGTGGAGCTCACCTTTCCCTCCATAAACACAACTACGAGTGCAATAATTCTCATGGGAAACTAACTAGAAACCTGCAGAAGGACTCCTGTATAACCAAGGCTGCAAGAAAGATTTACACAGAATTGGGTAGGATGGGAAGAAACACTTCACATTTGACCTATGCCCCTGAGAGGATTAAGAAGAAAAGGGACATCACACGGATGGAGCTTGTCCTGGGGAATGAGTGGATATCCCAGACTGGATATCCCAGTCCTGGGGTCCAAAGCACAGGAGACAAGGCACCTTGACTGCATAGGGAACTGCAGGGACAGATAAAACTGGGGAAGCCTAGCCTGCACTGATGAGAAGCGCACCAGTGCTGGTAGGTCCCCAGGGCAAAGAGGGCGAAAGAGGTCTGCCCTGGCAACTACTGCCTCTCCGCTTGCCAGTCTGAGCCAAGCGAACACTCCAGCCTCCCTCATCCATGCCACAGCTGACACCGAATCTACAGCAGCCAGGACCTGGGAGAAGACTTGATCTAGGGATGATCCAGGGGTCCAGGATGTGGCCCAGGTGGGGCAGCTGCAGGGGCCACTGGTGGTGCTGACACAAACAGCACGCCCCAGAAGCAGCCCAGGCTCCCGGCACCACGGCCACCTGAATTCTGAGACCTCCTTGCACTACCCAGTTCTAGTTGGGTAAATGTGCTGGCTCATCCACTCTATGCCACAGACTGGCACTAGACCTGGAGAAGCCACCACAGGGGAAAAGGGGCTGGGAGCTGCATCTAAGCAGAGCCACAGATACTCACATAAGCAGCGGATCAGATCGCTGTGGACGAACCTGGTGGCTCAGACGGTAAAGAATCTGCTTGCAATGCGGGAGACTCGGGTTCGATCCCTGGGTTGGGAAGATCCCCTAGAAGAGAGAATGACTACCATTCCAGTCTTCTTGCCTGGAGAATTCCATGGAGAGAGCAGCCTGGCAGGCTACAGCCCATGGGATCACAGAGTCGGACATAACTGAGCAACTGAGTGCACACATGCTCTCACACACAAAGGAACAGGAAGGTATCCACTCCGGGATTGGAAGAGGCACTATCATGAACATGGTCATACTACCAAAAGCAATCTATAGATGTAACACAACCCCTATCAAAATACTCATGATATTTTCTAAAGAATGAGAATAAATAAATCTAAAATTCATAAAGCAGCACAAAAGACCCAGGATTGCCAACACAATTTTGAGAGGAAAAAAATAAAAAAAAAGAAGCTGGAAGTATAACCCTCCTAGACTTCAAATAATACTACACAGCTATAGTAATAAAAACAGCATGCTACTGGCACAAAAACAGATACAAAGATCAATGAAACAGAATAGAGAGCCCAGAAATAAACCCATCTACCTATGGTCAACTAATCTACAACAAAGGAGACAAGGCATACAATGGAGAAAAGACAGTCTCTTCAACAAGTGGTGATGAGAAAACTGTACAACCATATGCAAACTAATGAAATGAGAACATTCTTTCACACCATATACAGAAGTAAACTCAACATGGTTTAAAGACTTACAAATAAGACGAGAAATCATCAAACTCCTAGAAGTGAACAGAGATGGAACACTCTGAAATAAATTGTAGCAGTATTTTCTTGGATAAGTATCATAAGGTAAAAGAAATAAATGCAAAAATATACAAATGGAATCTAATTAAGTTTAAAAGCTTTTTGCACAGAAAAGGAAACTATCAACCAATTCAAAACACAGTCTATGAAATGAGAGAAAATATTTGCAAATGATGTGACTGAGAGTGGGTTAATATCCAAAATATACAACCAACTCTTACAACTCAATATCAAAAATATAAACACCGCTATCAAAAAATGGACAGAAGACCTAAAGAGATATCTTTACAAAGAAAACATGCAGATGTCTAACAGGCATACAAAAAGTTGTTCAACATGGCTAATTGTCAGAAAAATACAAATCAAGACAATGAGGTATCACCTCACACCTGTCAGAATGGCCACCATCAAAATGTCTACGAATAATAAATACTGGAGTGAGTATNCTGAAGAAGGCTTTCTTATCTCTTCTTGCTATTCTTTGGAACTCTGCATTCAGATGCTTATATCTTTCCTTTTCTCCTTTGCTTTCCACTTCTCTTCTTTTCACAGCTATTTGTAAGGCCTCCCCAGACAGCCTTTTGCTTTTTTGCCTTTCTTTTCCATGGGGATGGTCTTGATCCCTGTCTCCTGTACAATGTCATGAACCTCATTCCATAGTTCATCAGGCACTCTATCTATCAGATCTAGACCCTTAAATCTATTTCTCACATGTTAAAAATTAATAGACTGCTTGTATGTGGCTTTATTTCTAGACTCTCATCAGTTCTATTGGACTATGTGTCTGTTCTTATGCCAGTACCACACTGTTTTGACTGCAATAGTTTTTAATAGAGTTTATAATCAAGAAACACGATGCCTCCAGCTATGTTCTTCTTGCTCAGGATTGCTTTGGCTCTTCAATCTTTTGTGGTTCCATATACATTTTGCAGGGCTTCCCAGGTGAGTCAGTGGTAAATTATCTGCCTGCCAATCAGGAGACTCAGGTTCAATCCCTGGGTTAGCAAGATCCCCTGGAGAAGGAAATGGCAATCCCCTCCAGTATTCTTGCCTGGGAAATCCCATGGACAGAGGAACCTGGCAGCTACAGTCCATGGGGTTGCAAAGAGTTGGATATGACTAAACCACCACCACCAGCATATATTTTGCAATAGTTTTTTCTATTTTTATGAAAAATATCACTTATATTTTGATAGAGATTGCATTGACTGTTGATCACATTGGGTAGTATGCACATTTTAACAATATTAATTTTTCCAATCCATCACCATAGGATATCTTTACATTTATTTGTATCTTCTTTAGTTTCTTTCACCAATGTCCTAAAATTTTGTATGCAAACTTTTTTTCATCTCTTCAGTTAAACTAATTCCTAGGTTTTTTTTTTTTCAGCCTGCTGTAAAAGGGATTGTTTTCTTAGTTTCCCTTTCAAGTAGTTTGCTGTAAGGATATAAAGGTAAAACTGATTTTTTATGTTTGCATCCTGAAGTTTCACCAAAATCATTTATTAGATCTAGCGAGTTTTTGGTGGAGTATTTAAGGTTTTCTAATTATAACATCAACTTGTCATCTGCCAACAGACAATTTTACTTCTTACTTTCTGGTTTGGATGCTTTTATTTATTCATTTATTCTTTATTCGTTTTACTCTCTCTAGATAGGACTTCAGTTTATGTTGAGTAGAAGTGGTGAGAGTGGGCATGATTGTCTTTTTTCTTATCTTAAAGAAAATCCTTTCAGATTTCACCATTGAGTATAATGTTAGGTGTGGGCTTGTCATGTATGATGACTTTTATTAAGTTGAGGGACATTTTTCTATACCTAATTTGTTGAGTTTTTAATAATGAAAGTATGGTGCTGCTGCTAAGTCGCTTCAGTCGTGTCCAACTCTGTGCGACCTCATAGACAGCTCCACCGTCCCTAGGATTCTCCAGGCAAGAACATGGAGTGGGTTGCCATTTCCATCTCCAATGCATGAAAGTGAAAAGTGAAAGTGAAGTCGCTCAGTCGTGTCTGACTCTTAGCGACCCCATGGACTGCAGCCTACCAGGCTACTCCATCCATGGGATTTTCCAGGCAAGAATACTGGAGTGGGGTGCCATTGCCTTCTCCAGAAAGTATGGTGAATTTTGTCAGATACTTTTTCTGTTTCTATTGAGATGGCTATATGATTTTTATTCTTCATTCTGTTAATATGCTGTATCACATTTATTAATTGCATATGTTGAACCATTCTTGCATCTCAGAGGTAAATTTCATTTGATCATGGTATAAGATCCTTTTCATGTGCTATTGAATTTGGTTTGCTAGTAATCTGTTAAGGACTTTTGTTCATCAGGGATATAGTCCTGTTGTTTTCCTTATTTAAGTGTCCTTGTTTGGCTTTGGTTTCAGAGTAATGTTGGTTTTGTAAAATGGGTTGGAGGTGTTTCCTTCTGTTCAATTTTTTGAAAGAGTTTGAGAAGGATTAGAAGTAATTCTTTTTAAAATGTCTGTTGGAATTCACCAGTGAAACCACCTGGCCCTGGACTTTTATTTGTTGGGAGATTTTTGATTACTAATTCAAAATTCAAACTCATTATTGGTCAGGTCAGATTGTCTATTTCTTCATGATTTAGTCTGAGTAGGTTATATATTTCTAGGAATTTATCTATTTTTCTAGATAATTCAATTTGTTGGCATTTCATTGTTTATTAAAGTCTCTTATGAACTTTTTATTTCTTGGTATTGCAAAGAGTCAGACACAACTTAGTGACTGAACAACAACAAATCAGTTGAAATGTCTTCTATTTAAAATTTTATTTTTCTTTCTTTTGTAGTCAGTATAGCTAAAGTGTTCAATTTTCTTTGTCATTTCAAAAACACAACACTTAGTTTCCTTGATCTTTTCTATTGTCTTTCCAGTCTCTATTTATTTCTTTTCTTTAAAACACTGGTTTAGGCTGTGACTTTTCTTTAAAATCCTTGTATGTGGAAATTAAATGTCCACTTTTAAATGATGGGTTTATCAAAGAAGCCACAACAAAGAACATTAGAAGATATTTGTAACAGAAGAAAAATGAAAAGAGAATTTACCAGAATTTCTTGCCTGTAGCCGAAGCTGGTCAATGCAATTAAATTAAATACAATGTGGAGTCTTGAATAAGGTATGAAAACAAATAATGTACACTAGTATAAAATGTTGTGAAATTTGAATGACACCTGTATGTTAGTTAATAATACTGTTGTTCAGCTGCTAAGTCATGTCCGATTCTTTGCAATCCCATGGACTGCAGCATGCTAGGCTTCCCTGTCCTTCACCATCCCACAGAGTTCTCAAATTCATGTCCATTGAGTCAGTGATGCCATCCAACCATCTCATTCTCTATCACCCCTTTCTCCTCCTGCCCTCAATCTTTCCAACATCAGGGTTTTTCCAATGAGTTGGCTCTTCTCATCATGTGGCCAAACTATTGGAGCTTCAGCTTCAGCATCAGTCCTTCCAATGAATATTTGGGGTTGATTTCCTTTAGGAATGACTGGTATGATCTCCTTGCAGTCCAAGGGACTCTCAAGAGTCTTCTCCAGCACCACAATTTGAAAGCATCAATTCTTCGATGCTCAACTTTCTTTATAGTCCAACTGTCACATCTGAACATGACTACTGGAAAAGACATAGATTTGACTATATGGACCTTTGTCAGTAAAGTGATGTCTCTGTTTTGTAGTATGTTGTTTAGGTTTGTCATTGCTTTCCTTCCAAGGATCAAGTGTCATTTAAGTTCAGGACTGCAGTCACCATCTGCAGTGATTTTGGAGCCTAAGAAAATAAAATCTGTCACTTCTACTTTTCTCCCATTCTGTTTGCCATGAACTGATGGGACCAGATGCCATGATCTTAGTTTTTTGAAGACTGAGTTTCAAATCAGCCTTTTCACTTTCATCTTTGCCCTCAACAAGAGGCTCTTTCATTCCTCTTCACTTTCTGCCATTAGAGTGGTATCATCTCATATCTGAGGTTGCTGATTTTTTTTCCAGAAATTTTGATTCCTGCTTGTGCTTCATCCAGTCTGGCATTTTACATGTAATACTCTGCATATAAGTTAAATAAACAGGGTGACAACATACAGCCTCATATACTGTCTGAAGCCTAGCTTGAAGAATTTAGAGCATAACCTTACTATAAATAGCATGTGAAATAAGTGCAATTTAATAGTAGTTTGAACATTCTTTGGCATTGCCCTTCTTTGAGATTGGAATGAAAACTGACCTTTTCCAGTCCTGTGACCAGTGCTGAATTTTCCAAATTTTCTGACATAACTGAGTGCAGCACATTAGCAGCAGCATCTTTTAGGATTTGAAATAGTTCAGCTGGCATTCTATCACTTTCACTAGCTTTATTCATAGTAATGCTTCCTAAGGCCCACTTGACTTCACACTCCAGGATGTCTGGCTCTAGGTAAGTGACCACACCATCATGGTTGCTCAGGTCTTTAAGACCTTTTTGTATAGTTCTTCTGTGTATTCTTGCCACCTCTTCTTAAACTTTTCTGCTTTTATTAGGCCCTTACTATTTTCGTACTTTATCATGCCCATCTTTGCATGACATGTTCCCTTGATTATCTCCCGTTTTCTTGAAGAGATCTCTTGACTTTCCCAGTTGTTGTTTTCCTCTGTTTATTTGTGTTGTTCATTTAACAAGGCCTTCTTATCTCTCCTTGCTATTCTCTGGAACTCTGCATTCAATTGGATATATCTTTCCCTTTCTCCCTTGCTTTTCACTTCTCTTCTTTCCTCAGCTGTTTGTAAAACCTCCTCAGAAAACTACATTGCCTTCTTGCATTTCTTCTTCTTTGGGATGATTTTGTTCACTGCCTCCTATACAATGTTATGAACTTCCACCCATAGCTCTCCATGCTCTCTGTCTACCAGATCTATCCCTTGAATCTTTTAACATTCATCACCTCCACTGTATAATCATAAGGGATTTGATTTAGGTCATACTTAGTTGTTTTCCCTTCTTTCTTCCTTTAAGTCAGAATTTTGAAATAAGGAGCTCATGATGTAATCCACAGTCAGCTCCACATCTTGTTTTTTCTGACTATGTAGAGCTTCTCCATATGCAGCTGCAAAGAATACAATCAATCTGATTTTGGTATTGACAATCTGGTGATGTCCATATGTAGAGTTGTCTCTTGGGTTGTTGGAAGAGGGTGTTTGCTATGACCAGTGTGTTCTCTTGACAAAACTGTTAGCTTTTTCTCTGCTTCATTTTTTCTCCAAGGCCAAACTTGTTACTTCAAATATCTCTTGACATCCTACTTTTGCATCCCAATCCTCTTTGATGAAAAACATGTTTTTGGTGTTAGTTCTAGAACGTCTTGTAGGTCTTCATAGAAGCAGTCATTTTTAGCTTCTTTGGCATCTTTGTTTGAAGCATAGACTTGGATTACTGTGATGTCGTGTGGCTTTCCTTGGAAACCAACTGAAATCATTCTGTCATTTTTAATAATATTGTATCACATGTTAATTTCCTGCTTTTTTGTTTTTAAAAAGCATAGTATTTATAGGATTAGAATTGGGTTAGAGGTTTTTAAGTCTCAGAATTGGATTAGAAGTTTTTAAGTCTCACAAAATTTTTTAAAGCACTAATTTAATAAACTTTCTAGACTCTCAACAGTAATACTAGATGCCAAAATACATGGAACTATATCAAAATTTTGAGTGAATATAAATTAGAAATCTAGCATTCTATTCATACTAAGTCAAACAAATGGATTAAAAATGTCATACTTTTTAGCTGGGCAAGAAGTCATAAGTTTTCTAAAATTTATGTTATATTACACATCCTCATATGCATATACAAAAGTTTTCTGCTACACTGCGGAAACTTCTGAAAGAGATGGGAATACCAGACCACCTAACCTGCCTCCTGAGAAACCTGTATGTAAATCAGGAAGCAACAGTTAGAACTGGACATGGAACAGCAGACTGGTTCCAAATAGGAAAAGGAATACATCAAGGCTGTATATTGTCACCCTGCTTATTTAACTTATATACAGAGTACATCATGAGAAACGCTGGGCTGGAAGAAGCACAAGCTGGAATCAAGATTGCCAGGAGAAATATCAATAACCTCAGATATGCAGATGACACCATCCTTATGGCAGAAAGTGAAGAAGAACTAAAGAGCCTCTTGATGAAAGTGAAAGAGGAGAGTGAAAAAGTTGGCTTAAAGCTCAACATTCAGAAAACCTAAGATCATGCCCTCTGGTCCCATCACTTCATGGGAAATAGATGGGGAAACAGTGGAAACAGTGTCAGACTTTATTTTTCTGGGCTCCAAAATCACTGCAGATGGTGACTGCAGTCATGAAATTTAAAGATTCTTACTCCTTGGAAAGAAAGTTATGACCAACCTAGACAGCACATTAAAAAGCAGAGACATTATTTTGCCAACAAAGCTCCATCTAGTCAAGGCTATGGTTTTTCCTGTGGTCATGTATGGATGTGAGAGTTGGACTATAAAGAAAGCTGAGTGCCAAAGAATTGATGCTTTTGAGCTATGATGTTGGAGAAGACTCATGAGAGTCCCTTGGACTGCAAGGAGACCCAACCAGTCCATCCTAAAGGAGATCAGTCCTGGGTATTCATTGGAAGGACTGATGTTGAAGGTGAAACTCCAATACTTTGGCCACCTGATGCGAAGAACTGACTCATTTGAAAAGACCCTGATGCTGGGAAAGATTGAGCGCAGGCGGAGAAGGGAATGACAGAGGATGAGATGATTAGATAGAATCACTGACTTAATGGACATGAGTTTGGGTGGACACCAGGAGTTGGTGATGGACAGGGAGGCCTGGCCTGCTGTAGTCTGTGGGGTTGCAAAGAGTCGGACACAACTGAGCGACTGAACTGAACTGACTGACACTTGATCAATGTTTGAGAAAGAAAGTCAGAAGAAAAAGAGAGAAATTGGAAAACATTAAATGAAATGGGAGAACTGAATATGAAACAGTAAATGTGAAATAAACTAGATATAAATAAATGATCATCATATAGTCCAGTTGTTTTTATACATCATTGCTCATTATAAATACATCTGGAGCTTTGGAGGAAAAAAAGCAATACCTAGGTGTTTGTATTTTTCAAAATATTCAATGATAATTCTGATATGCATCTGGATTAGAAAAAATGATTATAAAGAAAAAAAAAAGAAAAAATGATTATAGGTTTTTCTTTTAAATGTTTTGGCAGTACAGAATTCTATTATTTTTCTGTTGACCAATCATGATGCAATGGTATTAGTGAGA
>SJXQ01009892.1:169481-216940 GCA_006408695.1 Aepyceros melampus
TGCAATGGTATTAGTGAGAAATAATTACATAATCAGTAATAAAATATGTTTATCAGTTTTCACGATCAATAGCCAGACAAAAAGTAAATGGAAGCATGATTAATCTAACAATATAAAATAATTGCACACATTCTGTGGGGTTAAATAGAGTGATATGGTAACTGGAAGTGCATACATGCACAAGTTTTCATCTGCCCAGCCAGTCTATGTCTTTTGGTTGATGTCTTTAACGCATTTACATTTAAGGTACTTAGCAATATGTATGATCCTATTACCATTATCTAATAGTTTTGGGTTTATTTTGTGTAGGTCTTTTCCTTGTCTTCTGTTTCCTGCCTAGAGAAGTTCCATTAGCATTTGTTGTAAAACCAGTTTGGTGATGATGAATTCTCTTAACTTTTGTTTGTTTAGAAAACTTTTGATTTCTCCATCAAATCTGAATGAGAATCTTGCTGTGTAGAGTATTCTTGGCTGTAGTTTCTTCCCTTTCATCACTTTAAATATATGGTGCCATTCCCTTCTGACTTGTAGAGCTTCTGTTTAAGAAATCAGTTGATAACCTGATGGGAGTTCCCTTGTATGTTGTCATTTTTCTCTTGTTGCTTTTAATAGTTAATCTTTGTTTTTAATTTTCATCATTTTGATTACTATGTGTCTCGATGTGTTCCTCCTTGGGTTCATTCTGCTAGGAACTCTCTGCACTTCCTGAACTTGGTTGACTATTTCCTTTCCTATGTTAGGGAAGTTTCAGCTATTATCTCTTCTAATATTTTCTTGGGTCCTTTCTCTTTCTCTTCTCCTTCTGGGACCCCTGTAATGTGAATGTTGGTGTGTTTAATGTTTTCCCAGAAGTCTCTTAGGCTGTCTTCAGTTTTTTTCATTCTTCTTTCTATATTCTATTCTGCAGCAGTGATTCCCACTGTTCTGTCCTCCAGGTCACTTATCTGTTCTTCCTCGGTTATTCTGCTATTGAATCCTTCTAGTGTACTGTTCATCTCTGTTTATTCTTTAATTCTTCTACACTTTGGTAAACATCTCTTGCATCTTCATTATGTTTCCCACATCCTGGATCATCTTCACTAATTATTCTGAATTCTTTTTCTGGAAGGGTGCATCTCCACTTCATTAGTTGTGTTCCTGGAGTTTTATCTTGTCCCTTCATCTAGGACATAACCCTCTCTTTTTCATTCTGATTAACTTTATATGTGGTTTTCTTTTAGCCACTGTGGAATTCTGGTTTTTCTTGCTTCTTCTGTCTGCACAGGGGTGGATGAGACTAAGAGGCTCGTGTAAGCTTCCTGATAGGAAGGACTGGTGGTGGGAAAAACTGGGTCTTGCTCTTATGGACAGGATCTTGGTAAGTAAAGATATAATTTAATTATATGCTGATGGTTGGGGTTGCACTCCCTCTCTGTTAGTTGTTTGACCTGAGGCCACTCAGTCCTGGGGTCTACAGGCTCTATGGTAGGGCTAATGGTGACTCTAACAGGACTTATGCCAAGGAGCCCCTTCCAGGAGTGCTACTGCCAATGCCCCCTTTCCCATGACGAGCCTCTACTGACCCACACCTCCATGGGAGACTCTCCAACACTAGCAGGTAGGTCTCATTCAGTCTTCTATGGGGTCACTGCTCCTTTTCCTTGGGCTTGGAACACACAAGATTTTGTTTGTGCCCTCCACAGGTATAGTCTCTGTTTCCCCAGTCCTGTGGAAGTCATGTTATTAAATCCCACTGGCCTTCAAAGTCAGATTCCCTGGGGATTCCCAGTCCCTTTGGAAGATCCCCAGGCTGGGAAGTCTGACGTGGGGCTCAAAACCTTCACAATAGTGGGAAAACTCCTTTGGTATTATTGTTCTCCAATTTGTGGGTTGCCCACCCAGTGGGTATGGAATTTGATTTTATCAATTTTATTGATTTTATTGTTAATGGCCCTCCTACCATCTCATTGCAGCATCTTCTTTATCTTTGGATGTAGGGTATCCTTTATTTATTTATTTTTAATGGGTTCCAGCATCCTCTGCTCATGGTTGTTCAACAGCTAATGTGATTTTTGTGTTCTGGGTCTCTGTTTCTGTTCTACATTGGCATTACAGGCTAGCTCAGTCATGTCCAACTCTTTGCAGTTCTTTAGACTGTAGCCCACCAGGCTCCTCTGTGGGGTTTTTCAGGGAAGAATACTGAAGTGGATTGCCATTTCCTCCTCTAGGGCATCTTCCTCACCCAGGGATCAAACCCACATCCTCTGTGTCTCCTGCATTGCAGGCAGATTTCTTTACCACTGAGCCATCAGGGATACTTCTATTTCTGTCCTAATTTTCGTTAATTTCTTCCTTTTGCTAACTGTGGTCTTAGTTTGTTCAAATTTCCTGAGGTGGATTATTGAAGTCCTTGCCATTATTATATTGTTTTCTATTTCTCATCCAGTTTGGTTAATAGTTCCTATATATATTAAGTGCTCCAATGTTGACTGTATTTATATTTATAATTGCTATATCCTCTTGATGAATGGACTACATTATCATTATATAGTGACCTTCTTTGCCTATTGTGACAGATGTTGAATGAAAGTCTATTTTCTCTCTTTTAAGGATAGCCATTACTACTCCCTTTTGGTTACTATTTACACATAATATCTTTTTCTATCCCTTCACTTGCAGTCAGTGGGCGCCCTTAAGTCTTATGTGAATTTCTTATAGGCTCTATATTGTTCAGTTCAGTTCAGTTCCGTCGCTCAATTGTGTTCAACTCTTTGCAACTCCATGGACTGCAGCATGCCAGGCTTCCTTGTCTATAACCAACTCCCAGAGCTTGCTCAAACTCATGTCCATCGAGTTGGTGATGCCATCCAACCATCTCATCCTCTGTCATCCCCTTCTCCTGCCTTCAATCTTTCCCAGCATCAGGGTCTTTTCCAGTGAATCAGTTCTTCACATCAAGTGGCCAAAGTATTGGAGCTTCAGCTTCATCATCAGTCTTTCCAATGAATATTCAGAACTGATTTTCTTTAGGATTGACTGGTTTGATATCCTTGCAGTCCAAGGGACTCTCAAGAGTCCAACTCTCACTCCATACTTGACTACTGGAAAAACCATACCCTTGACTAGATGGACCTTTGTTGGCAAAGTAATGTTTCTGCTTTTTAATATGCTGTCTGGGTTGGTCATAGGTTTTCTTCCAAGGAGCAAGTGTCTTTTAATTTCATGGCTGCAGTCACCATCGGCAATGATTTTGGAGCCCCACAAAATAAAGTCTGTCACTGTTTCCATTATTTCCCCATCTATTTGCTGTGAAGTGATGAGATCAGGGGCCATGATCTTAGTTTTCTGAACGTTGAGTTTTAAGCCAAACTTTTTACTCTCCTCTTTCACTTTCATCAAGAGGCTCTTTGGTTCCTCTTCACTTTCTGCCATAAGGGTGGTATCATCTGCCTATCTGAGGTTATTGATATTTCTCCCAGCAATCTTGACTCCAGTTTGTGCTTTATCCAGCCTGGCATTTTGCATGATGTACTCTGTATATAAGTTAAATAAGCAGGATGACAATATACAGCCTTGACGTACTCCTTTCCTGATTTGGAATCAGTCTATTGTTCCATGTCCAGTTCTAACTGTTGCTTCTTGAACTGCATTCAGTTTTCCAAGGAGGCAGGTAAGGTGGTCTGGTATTCCCATCTCTTGAGGAATTTTCCACAGTTTGTTGTGATCTACACAGCCAAAGGCTTAGGCATACTCAATAAAGCAGAAGTAGATGTCTTTTTGGAACTCTCTTGCTTTTTCAATGATCCAACGGATGTTGTTAGATCTTATTTGGTTTTTTTTTAATCCATTCAGCCATTCTATGACTTCTGATTGAAGAATTTAATACATTACATTTAAAGTAATTATTGACAGATAATTATTTATTATTGCCAATTTGTTCATTATTTTCTGAATGTTTTTAGTTCTTTTTTCCTCACTTATAATCTTCCATTTTTATTCATTAATTATCCCCATGTATACGTTGTTTTTTTTTATCATTTGTGCATGCAGTAGAGGTTTTTATTTTTTTACTGTGAAGCTTACAAAAGACATAGTTGAACTTTCTGCTTAAATTCATAAGAAATTAATGTCAGTCATTTGAAAAAATATGATATATTTATACTTCTCCCATATTTTATGCTATTGATATGACTTTTCACTTCTTCTTATATTGTGTATCCATTAACAAATTATTACAGCTGCAGTTATTTTTATTACTTTTGCCTTTTAAATTTTACTCTAGAGTTCAGTGATTTATATACCACCATTACTATATTAGAGTGTTCTGAACTGACTATATATTTACCTTTACCACTGTTTGGCATTTTCATATGTTTGCATATTGTTTCTTAGGTTCCTTTCAAGTTAAAGAACTCCCTTTAGCATTTCTCATGAGTGAAATCTAATAGTAATAGTCTCCCTCAGGTCTAGTTTTTTGGGAGTGTAGTTATCTTTACTTCATTTTTAAATGAAAGCTTTTCATGGAATAGTATTCCTAGTTAGCATATTTTCCTTTTAGCATTTTGAAAATACCATTTGACCTCTTCCTGTCCTGCAAGAATTTTGCAGAGAAATCCACTGACAGTTTTATGGGGGTTGCTCTGTATGTCACACATTGTATTTCTCTTGCTACTTCAAAATACTCCTTGTCGTAGAGTTTTATGATTATCATGTGCCTTTGGGAAATCTTTACTTGGATGTTGCTTGGGAATATTTGATCACATGAGTCTGGATGTCCATATCCATCCCAAGATTTTGGAAATATTCAGCCATTATTTCCTTGACTGAGTTATCTGTCCCTTTCTCATTCTCTCCTTCTTTGAATCCCATAAGGTGTTACTTTGAGTGCTCACTTTTATTGCTTTTATGAAAAAGAAAATGTGTTCAGTTGGGAGCTGATGAATGAGGCAAGAAGGTTCATAAAGAATGACAAAGACAACAGTAACATTTTCCTATTAACCATGGAGCTATGGCCAAAGTCAGAATGTGGGTGGCTGGAGATATATTATCTAGTGCTTTACATTCCTATGGCTCACAAAGAAAATTGAAACTAAAAATTGTACATAATGCATTGAAAAAGTAGTGTAGATGAAATTTAGAAAAAAATACAGTAGCAAATAAGCCTTGTGTTAAATAACGGTCAAATCGCCTTTGGTATTTAGCTTAAAATAAAATATCACTGCTTGTTTATATGTCATTTATGCTTTACCATTTAAAAAAAATAATTTTCAAGCCAAGCAAGACTGACTCAATTATTTTATAAAAGGATGTTTCTATTGTGTCTAAAGCATGCAGGAAAGCTCAACATCTGGCCTTTACATAAATAATTGATGAACATTTCCTTTTCTGCACAACAGTATAGTATAAATTTGAGAATTAGAAAGTAGCCTTACATTTCAGACACTAAAATGGGGCAAAAATGAGGCCTACCTTTCTCATTTTTAATATATGTATGAATTCTGACTATAATGTAATCATAAATGGCATATAAATTGGCAGTAACATTTTTAATTAATTAGTTTATTTTAATTGGAGGATAATTACTTTATAATATTGTGATGGTTTTAGCCATACATTGACATGAATCAGCCATGGGTGCACATATGTCCCCCATCCTGGACCCCCTCCCACTTCCCTCCCCACTCCATCCCTCTGGGTTGTCCCAGAGCACTGGCTTTGAGTGCCCTGCTTCATGCATCGAACTTGCACTGGTTTTCTATTTTACATATGGTAATATACATGTTTCAATGCTATTCTCTCAAATCATCCCACCCTTGCCTTCTCCTGCATACTCCAATAGTCTGTTCTTTACATCTGTCTCTCTTTTGCTGCTTTGCATATAGGATCATTGTTACCATCTTTCCAAATTACATATATACAGGCAGTTTCATTACCACTGAGCCACCTGGAAATCCCTCCCTGGTTATTACTTCTGCATAACTGAGTTTGTTGTTAAAGCTGTGTATTGAATTTTCCAGATTTTGTCATTGTATTCCTCAGCTTCAGGATTTTTGCTTGGTTCATTGTTCTTTTTTTTTTAATAAAATATTGATTATATTCCCTGTGCCATACAATATATTTTTGTAGTTTATTTGTCGTATGCATAGTAGTTTGATCTCTTAACCCCCTACCTATATCTTGCCACACTCCTTCCATTGCCCTCTGGTAACCACTAGTTTGTTCTCTATACCTGTAAATCTTTTTCTCTTTGGTTATATTTATTCACTTATTTTTAAGGTTACACATATAAGTTACAACATATAGTATTTGTCTCTATTGGACTTATTCATTTAGCATTCTACCCTCCAAGTCTATCCATATTGTTGCAAGTGGCAAAATTTCATTCTTTTTATGGCTGAGTAGAATTCCATTGTGTGCACATACATACCACAATTTCTCCTTTAAACATTTTTATTGGAGTACAGTTAATTTATAATGTTGTGTTTCAGGGGTACAGCAAAGTGAATCAGTTATACATATACGTATATCTACTTGTTTTTAGATATTTTCCCATATAGGACAATACTGAGTACTGAGTAGAGTTCCCTGTGCTGTAGAGCAGATCCTCATTAGTTATCTATTTTATATATATTAATGGTAATGTGTGTATGTCAGTTCCAATCTCCTAATTTATTCCTCCCCTACTGACACCCTGATAACCATACATTTGTTTTCTGTATCTATAAATCTATATCTGATTTGTAGATAAGTTCATTTCTACCCTTTTTATATTCCACATATAAGCAATATCATATTTTTGTTTTTCTCTATATGACTTAATTGCTCAGTCATGTCTGACTCTTTGTGACCCCATGGACTGTAGCCTGTGAAGTGCCTCTGTCCATGGGATTCTCCCAGAGAGAAGATTAGAGTGGGCTGCCATTTCGTTCTTCAGGTGATCTTCCTGACCCAGGGATTGAACCCAGGTTTAGTGCATTGTAGGCAGAGTCTTTACTGTCTGAGCCACCACTTTGCCCACAAAGGTCCATATAGTCAAAGCTCTGGTTTTTCCAGTAGTCATGTATGGATGTGAAAGCTGGACAATAAAAACTGAGCTGAGCAACAAAGAACTGATGCCATCAAACTGTGATGCTGGAGAAGACTTTTGAGAGTCCCTTGGACTGTAAGATCAAACCGTCAATCCTAGAGGAAATCAGTCCTGAATATTCATTGAAAGGACAGATGATGAAGCTGAAGCTCCAATACTTTGGCCATCTGATGCAAAGAGCTTACTCATTGGAAAAAACCCTGATGCTGGGAAAGATTAAAGGCAGGAGGAGAAGAGGATAACAGGGGATGAAATGGTTGAATGGCATCACTGACTCAATGGACATGAGTTTGAACAAGCTCTGGGAGATGATGAAGGACAGGGAAGCCTGGTGTGCTTCAGTCCATGGGGTCGCAAAGAGTTGGACATGACTGAATGACTGAACAATAACATCTGACTTAACTTCACTCAGTATAACAATCTCCATATCCATCCGTGTTTCTGCAAATGGCATTATTTTGTTCTTTTTGTGGCTGAGTAATATTCCATTGTGTATATATACCACATCTTCTTTATCAATTCATCTGTGGATGAACACTTAAGTTGCTTACATATCTTGGTAATTGTAAATAATGCTGCTATGGACATATCCAAGATTAGTGTTTTGGGTTTGTTTTTTTTTTTTCCAGATATGTACCAAGTAGTGGAATCTCCAGGTTATATCGTAGTTCTACTTTTACAATCATATAAAAAATAATAAGATACCTAGAAATAAACCAACCTAAGGAGGTAAAAGGCCCATACTCAGAAAATTATAAGACACTGGTAAAAAAAAATTAAAGATGACAAAAAGAGATGGAAAGAATACTGTGTTCTTGGATTGGAAGGATTAATATTGTTAAAATGAGCATACCACACAAGGTTTAGGTGGAGTTCGGTTTTGTGGATTTAGTTTAGGTGGAGTTCTGGTTCAAGATGGTGGAGTACAAGGACATGCACTCATCTTCTTTTACAAGAGCACCAAAATTGCAACTAGCTGTTGAACAACCATCATGAGAGGATGGAGGTGTCTACCAAAAAAGATAGCCCACAAAGACAAAGGAGAAGCTGCACCAAGATGGTAGAAGAGGCACAAACATGATGAAATCAAATTTCATACCCACTTTGTAATGACCCACAAACAAGAATAATAATACCAAAGAAGTTCTCTCACTGTTGTGAAAGTTCTGAGCCTCATGTCAGGCTTCCCAGCCTGGGAATCTGGCAAAGGGACTGAGAATCCCCAGGGCTACTTTGGGGATTTTGGCCACTCCCACTTTGAAGGCCCGTGGGATTTGATTACAGGACTTCCACAGGACTGGGGATAACAGAGACTCCACCCGTGGAGGGCACAAACAAAATCTTGCATGCACCAATACTCAGGGGATAGGAGCAGTGACCCCACAGGAGACTGAATCAGACCTACCTGCTAATGTTGGAAGGTATTCTGTGGAGGTGTAAGTCAGCAGTGCCTCGCCACAGGGAATAGGTCACTGGCAGCAGCAGTTCTGGAAGGGGCCCTTTGGCCTAAGTCCTGTTGGAGTCTCCATTAACCCTACCATAGACCCCAGGACTGGGTGGCCTCAGGCCAAACAACTAACAGGCAACCCCACCCATCAGCAGATAATTGTATTATATCTTTACTGACCAAGGTCCTGTCCACAAAAGAGCGAGACCTAGTTTTTCCAACCACCAGTCCTTCCCATTAGGAAGCTTACACAAGCCTCTTAGTCTCATCCACCAGTGTTCAGACAGAAGAAGTGAGAAGAACCAGACTCCCACAGTGGCTAGAATGAAAACCACATTATAGAAAGTTAACCAGGATGAAAAAGCAAAGGGTTATGTCCTAGATGAAGGGACAAGATAAAACCCCACAAAAATGACTAAGTTAGGCAACCTTCCAGGAAAAGAATTCAGAATAATGATAGTGAAGGTGATCCAGGATCTCAGAAATACTATATTGTTAAACAACAACAATAACAACAAGAGGAAATTAACAAGTGATCCAGTATTATTAACTACATATTTTGTTTAAATTTCACAAAATTTTATGCTAGAGTCCATTATTTGTTTTCATACCTTATTCAGGCTTCTATATTGTATTCAACTGCATTGAGGAGTTTCAGCTGCATGCAACAGATTCCAGTAAATTCCTTTTCATTTTTATTCTATTACAAATATTTTCTAATTTTCAATGTTATGGCTTCTTAGATATACTCATCAATTAATCATCAATTAAAAGTGAACATTTATTTTCCAAATAAGTGGAGTTTTGTTTAAAGCATCTTTAACATTAAATTTTCATTTTGATACTAATTTCTCATGTAAATGCTTTCTTCTCTGCAATCACCCTCTGTGTTTTTTTCAGACTAACATTATTGAGGCTTTAAATGCCTAAGTTGAAGATCTCTATTGGTAAATGCATACTGCACTTGAAAATATGTGGGTTATTTTCAAATATCTTTTGATATTGGTTTCTAACACAATTCCACAGTGATAAGAGAACAGACTATGAACTCAGTACATTTAGACCATGATATTCTTGCACTTTGGTTTTCTGTCGCTGGATATGTTCCTGTGTCTCCTAGTTTATAGTCTATGAAAACTTGAATAGAATTTGTATCTTGCTGTTGTGGGAAAATTGTATAAATCTTTGTATGTTGAATTGGTTCACAGAACTTTTCAGGTGTACTGAAAAGCTACTTCTACTTCCTTCTACTTCTCTGTATATTCATTCTGTTAATTTTTGAGAGTTTGATATTGAAACTCCAACTAAACTTAATTTATCTACTTAAAAAGTAATTGTAACATATAGTAGAACTATATGTAACCTTGTTCTGTATTTTCCAATTCTCCTGTAAATCTGTTATCATACTTTCATAATTAAAAAAATGTTAAATCAAAAACATAGGTGGAATACTCTTTGACATAAAGGATCGCAATATTTTTGTATTTGTCTCCTAAAGCAAGGGAAATAAAGGCAAAGGTAAACAAATGTGACCTAACTAAACTTAAAAGCTTTTGCACAGCAAGGATGTCCATCAGCAAATCAAAAAGACACCTTACTGAGTGGGAGAAAATGTTTTCAAAGGATATTTCTGATAAGGGGTTAATATCCAAAATAAATAAACAGCTCACACAACCAATATGAAAAAACAACAACACTAGATGTCCTTTCAACAAGTGGTGCTGGAAAAACTGGACGGCTACGTGTAAAAGAATGAAATTAGAACAATTCCTAACACGATATGCAAAGATAAACTCTAAATGGATTAAAGACTTAAATGTAAGACCAGAAACTATAAAGCTCTTAGACATAAATCAGGCAGTATACACCTTGACATAAATCAGGGCAAGATCCTCTATGACCCGCCTAGTAGAGTAATGAAAATAAAAATAAAAATAAACAACTGAGACCTAATGAAACTTAAAAGCTTTTGCACAGCAAAGGAAACTATAAACAAGTTGAAAAGACAACCCTCAGAATGGGGAGGATATAATTGCATATGAAACAACTGACAAAGGATTATTTTCCAAAATATACAAGCAGCTCATGCAGCTGAATATCAGAAAAACACAGCTCAATCAGAAAATGGGAAGAAGATATAAACATACATTTCTCCAAAGAAGACATACAGAAGGCATGACATAAACACATGAAAACCCCATTATGTGGGTTGTCTTTCTGTTTTGCTTATGGTTTCCTTTGCTGTGCAAAAGCTTTCTAAGTTTAATTAGGTCCCATTTGCTTGTTTTTCTTTTTATTTGTATTACTCTAGGACAGCGGTCCCAACATTTTTGGCACCAAGGACTGGCTTCATGGAAGACGATTTTTCCACAGACCGGGGGTTGGGGATGGGAACGTTTTCAGGATGATTCAATTGGATTACATTTCTTGTGTACTTTTTTCTATTGTTATTACAATGTGATATATAATGAAATAATTATGCAACTCACCATAATGCAGACCCATTGTGAACCCTGAGCTTGTTTTCCTGCAAGTAGAGAATCTGTAAATATAGGTGAAGCTTCACTTGCTGGCCTGCAGCTCACCTCCTGCTGTGTGGCCTGGTTCCCCTACTCTAGAAGGTGCATTCAGAAAGATATTGCAGCAATTTATGTCAAAGAGTGTCCTGCCTATGTTTTCTTCTAAGAGTTTTATAGTATCTAGTCTTCCAGTTTTGTAGTGTCTGGTCTATATTTAGGTCTAAAATCCATTTTTAGTTTATTTATATATGGTGTATATGATGTTAGAATGGTCTAATTTCATTCTTCTACGTGTACCTGTCCAGTTTTTGCAGCAGCACCACTTATAAGAGATGTCATTTCTTCATTGTATATCCTTGCCTTCCTTGTCATAGATTAATCGACCATGGGTATGTGGGTTTGTTTCTGGGCTTTCTCTCCTATTCCATTGTTCTACATTTCTGTTTTTGTGCCAGTACCATACAGTACTATAGTCTGAAGTCAGAGGGTCTGTTTCCTCCATCTCTGTTTTTCTTTCTCAGGACTGCTTTGGCTATTCAGCACCTTTTATGTTTCCATACAAATTAAAAATTATTTTTGTTCTAGTTCAGTGAAAAATGACATTGGTAACTTCACAGGGATTGCATTGTATCTACAGATTGTGTTGGGTAATGTGGTCACACAATATTGATTCTTACAATCCAAGAACATGGTATACCTTTCCTTCTGTGTTATCTTTAATTTCTTTCATCATTGCCATAGTTTTCAGAGTACATGTATTTGCCTGATTATGTAGGCTTATTCCTAGGTATTTTATTCTTTTTGATATGTATTTTAAAATTTTGATATATATATTTAAATGGTAAATTGTATTTTTTCTTTAATTTCTCTTCCTGATCTTTCACTGTTTGTGTATAGATAGAAATGCAACAGATTTCTATGTATTAATTATGTATCCTGCAAATTTACTGAATTCATTAATGAGCTCTAGTATTTCTCTGGTGGTACATTTAGGATTTTCTATTTATATTATGTCATCTGTAAACAGTGACAGTTTTACTTCATCTTTTCCAGTTTGGATTTCTTTTATTTCTTTTCCTTCTTGGATTGCTGTAGCTGGGACTTCCAATACTATATTGTTTAAAAGTGGCAACAATGGGCATCCTTGTCTTGTCCCTGATCTTAGAGGAAATGCTTTCATGTTTTCACCATTGAGAATGATATTTGCTGTGAATTTGTCGTATATGCCCTTTTTATGTTGAGTTAGCTTCCCTATATGCCCAATTTCTGGATTTTTTTAAAAATCATAAATTGGTGTTAAAGTTTGTCAAAAGATTTTTCTGTATCTGTTGAGATGATCATATGGTTTCTATTCTTCTATTTGTTGATATGGAGTATCACAGTGATTGATTTACAAATATTGAAAATTCTTTGCATCTCTGGAATAAATCCCACTTGATCATGGTGTATGATTCTTTTAATGTGTTGTTGAATTTGGTTTGGCAGTATTTTGTTGAGGATTTTTGCATCTATGTTCATCAGTGATGTGATATCTTTGTCTGGCTTCGATGTCAGAGTGATGGTGGCCTTATAGAATGTATTTGGGTATGTTCCTTCCTCTGCCATTTTTTGGAATAGTTTCAGAAGTATAGGTGTTAATGCTTCTTAAATGTTTGATAGAGTTCACCTTTGAAGCCATGTGTTTCTGGACTTTTGTTTGTTGAAAGTTTAAATCCCAGTTTCAACTACAGTACTTGTGATTGGTCTGTTCATATTTGTTCTTTCTTCTTGGTTAAGTCTCTGAAAATCATACATTTCTAAGAATTTGTCTGTTTATGCCAAGTTGTCCATTTTTATTGGGATATAGTTGCTTGTAGTAGTCTCTTATTATCCTTTCTGTTTCTTAGGTGTCCTTGTAACATTTCCTTTTTCATTTCTAATTTTATTGATTTTAACCCTCTTCTTTTTTTCTTATCACATGCTAAGTCACTTCAGTCGTGTCCGATGCTTTGTGACCCTATGGATTGTAGCCTGCCAAGCTCCTCTGTCCATGGGGTTTTCCAGGCAAGAATACTGGAGTGGATTGTCATGCCCTCCTCTGGGGGAGGTTCCCAACCCAAGGATCGAGCCCATATCTTTATGTCTCCTGCTTTGGCAGTTGGATTCTTTACCATTAGCACCATCTGGGAAGCAACCTGCTGCCCCTCCCCCTTTTAATTGAGTCTGGCTAAATCTTCATCAATTTTGTTTATCCGTTCAAATAAGCAATATTCAGTTTGTTGATATTTTCTACTATTTTCTCTGCTTCATTTATTTCTGCTCTGATCTTTATGATTTCTATCCTTCTACTAACTTTTAGTTTTGTTTGTTCTTTTTCTAGTAGCATTGGTATAAGTTTAGGTTGCTTATTTAAGATTTTTCTTGTTTCCTGAGGTGAGATTGTATTGCTATAAACTTCTCTCTTAGAATTGCTTTTGCTGTGTCCCATAGGTTTTGGATATTTGTGTTTTCCCATAATTTCCTATTTGATTTCCTCAGTGATCCATTGATTATTCAGTAGCATATGGTTTAGCCTTTATGTCTATGTTTTTTTTTCTTGTAATTTATTTTTAATCTCATAGTTTTGTAATCAGAAAGATGCTTGACAGGATTTCAATTTTCTTAAATTTAATGAGGCTTGATTTATGGCCCAGCATGTGATCTATCCTGGACATTTTTCCATCTGCACTTGAGAAAAATGTGTATTCTGCTGCTTTTGGATGGACTGTTGTATAAATATCAAGTTCATATGGTCTAATGTGTCTCTTAAGGCTTATGTTTTGTTACTGATTTTCTATCTGGATAAGCTGTCTGTTGATATAATTGGGATGTTAAAGTCTCAAAATAGTTAAACACTATTGTGTTACTTGCATTTTTCTTTCTATGGTTGTTACTATCTATCTTATATATTGAAGTGCTCCTATGTTGGGTGCATATATATTTACAATTATTATATTTTCTTCTTATTGATCCCTTTATTATTATTTAATGCCCTACTTTTTTCTTGTAACAGTCTTTATCTTAAATTCTATTTTGTCTTATATGAGTAACGCTACTCCAGCTTTCTTTTGTTTTCCATTTCTGTGGAATAACTTCCCATCCCCTATCTTTCAGCCTGTATGTGTCCTTAGATCTGAAGTGCGTCTCTTGTAGACAGAATATATTTGGGTCTTGTTTTTTTATCCATTCAGCCAGTCTATGTCTTTTGGGTGGAGCATTTAATACATTTACATTTACAGTAACAATTGATATGTATGTCCTATTGCCATTTTTTAATTGTTTGGGACTTTTTGTAGGTCTTCGTCTTCATTTCCTCTTTTGTTCTTTCCTTTTGTGATTTGATGATGACTGTCTTCAGTTCAGTTCAGTTCAGTCACTCACTCGGGTCTAACTCTTTGCGACCCCATGAACCACAGCACGCTAGGCCTCCCTGTCCATCACCAACGCCCGGAGTCCACGCAAACCCATGTCCATTAAGTCGGTGATGCCATCCAATCATCTCACCCTCTGTCATTCCCTTCTCCTCCTGCCCTCAATCTTTCCCAGCATCAGGGTCTTTTCCAATGAGTCAGCTCTTTGCATCAGGTGGCCAAAGTATTGGAGTTTCAGTTTCAACATCAGGCCTTCCAATGAACACCCAAGACTGATCTCCTTAAGGATGGACTGGTTGGATCACCTTGCAGTCCAAGGGACTCTCAAGAGTTTTCTTCAACACCATACCCAGTCCAAAAGCATCAATTCTTCAGTGCTCAGCTTTCTTTATAGTCCAACTCTCACATCCATACATGACCACTGGAAAAACTACAGCCTTGACTAGACAGACCTTTGTTGGCAAAGTAATGTCTCCATTTTTTAATATGCTGTCTAGGTTGGTCATAACTTTCCTTCCAAGGAGTAAGCGTCTTTTAATTTCATGGCTGCAATCACCATCTGCAGTGATTTTGGAGCCCCTCAAAATAAACTCAGCCACTGTTTCCACTGTTTCCCCATATATTTGCCACGAAGTGATGGGACTTGATGCCATGATCTTAGTTTTCAGAATGCTGAGCTTTAAGCCAACTTCTTCACTCTCCTCTTTCACTTTCATCAAGAGACTCGTTAGTCTTCTTCACTTTCTGTGATAAGGGTGGTGTCATCTGCATATCTGAGGTTATTGATATTTCTCCTGGCAATCTTGATTCCAGGCTGTGCTTCACCAGCCCAGCGTTTCTCATGATGGACTCTGCATATAAATAAAATAAGCGGGGTGACAATGTACAGCCTTGATGTACTCCTTTTCCATTTGGAACCAGTCTGTTGTTCCATGTCCAGTTCTAACTGCTGCTTCCTGACCTGCATAGAGATTTCTCAAGAAGCAGGTCAGAGGTCTGGTATTCCCTTCTCTTTTAGTTTTCCACAGTTTATTGTGATCCACACAGTCAATGGCTTTGGTATAGTCAATAGAGCAGAAATAGACTGTCTTCAGTAGGTGCCCAATATGCTACTGGAGATCAGTGGAGAAATAACTCCAGAAAGAATGAAAGGATGGAGCCAAAGCAAAAACAACACCCAGTTATGGATGGGACCGGTTATAGAAGCAAGTTTCGATGCTGTAAAGAGAAATATTGCATAGGGACTTGGAATGTCAGATCCATGAATCAAGGCAAATTGGAAGTGGTCAAACAGGAAATGGCCAGAGTTAACACCGATGTTCTAGGAATCAGAAAACTAAGATGGACTGAAATGGGTGAATTTAACTCAGATGAGCATTATATCTACTACCGTGGGCATGAATCCCTTAGATGAAATGGAGAAACCATCATAGTCAACAAAAGAGTCCAAAATGCAGTACTTGGATGCAGTCTCAAAAATGACAGAATGATCTCTATTTGTTTCCAAGGCAAACCATTCAATATCACAGTAATCCAGTCTATGCCCTGAGCAGTAACTCTGAAGAAGCTGAAATTGAACAGTTTTATGAAGACTTACAAGACCTTCTAGAACTAACACCCAAAAAAGATGTCCTTTTCATTACAGGAGACTGGAATGCAAAAGTAGGAAGTCAAGAAACACCTGGAGTAACAGGCAAATTTGGCCTTGGAGTACAGAATGAAGCAGGGTAAAGGCTAAGAGCGCACTGGTCATAGCAAACACCCTCTTCCAACAACACAAGAGAAGACTCTACACATGGACATCACCAGATGGTCAACACTGAAAACAGATAGATTATATTCTTTGCAGCCAAAGATGGAGAAGCTCTATACAATCAGCAAAAACAAGACCGGGAGCTGACTGTGGCTCAGATCAAGTCTCCTTATTGCTAATTCAGACTTAAATTGAAGAAAGTGGGGCAAACCACTAGACCATTCAGGTATGACATAAATCAAATCCCTTATGATTATACAGTGGAAGTGAGATATAGATTTAAGGGCCTAGATCTGATAGACAGAGTGCCTGATGAACTACGAACGGAGGTCTGTGACATTGTACAGGAGACAGGGATCAAGACCATCCCCATGGAAAAGAAATGCAAAAAGGCAAAATGGCTGTCTGGGGAGGCCTTACAAATAGCTATGAAAAGAAGAGAATAAGCAAGAGAGTTCCAGAAAAACATCTATGTCTGCTTTATTGACTATGCCAAAGCCTTTGACTGTGTGGATCACAATAAACTGTGGAAAATACTGAAAGAGATGGGACTACCAGACCACCTGACCTGCTTCTTGAAAAATCTGTATCCAGGTCAGGAAGCAACAGTTAGAACTGGCCATGGAACATCAGACTGGTTCAAAATTGGAAAAGGAGTACATCAAGGCTATATATTGTTCCCCTGCTTATTTAACTTCTATGCAGAGTACATCATGAGAAACGCTGGGCTGCAAGAAGCACAAGCTGGAATCAAGATTGCTAGGCAAAATATCAATAACCTCAGATATGCAGATGACACCACCCTTATCACAGAAAGTGAAGAAGAACTAAAGAGCCTCTTGATGAAAGTGAAAGAGTGAAAAGTTTGACTTAAAGCTCAACATTCAGAAAACGAAGATCATGGCATCCGGTCCCATCACTTCATGACAAATAGTTGGGGAGACAGTGGAACAGTGGCTAACTTTATTTTGGGAGGCTCCAAAATCACTGCAGATGGTGATTGCAGCCATGAAATTAAAAGATGTTTACTCCTTGGAAGGAAAGTTATGACCAACCTAGACAGCACATTGAAAAGCAGAGACATTGCTTTGTCAACAAAGGTCCATCTAGTCAAGGCTATGGTTTTTCCAGTGATCATGTATGGATGTGAGATTTGGACAATAAAGAAAGCTGAGCACTGGAGAATTGATGCTTTTGGACTGTGGTGTTGCAGAAGACTCTTGAGAGTCCCTTGGACTGCAAGGAGATCCAACCAGTCCATCCTAAAGGAGATCAGTCCTGGGTGTTCATTGGAAGGACTGATGTTGAAGCTGAAACTTCAATACTTTGGTCACCTGATGTGAAGAGCTGACCTATTTGTAAAGACCCTGATGCTGGGAAAGATTGAAGGCAGGAAGAGAAGGGGATGGTAAAGGATGAGATGATTGGATGGCATCATTGACTTGATGGTCATGGGTTTGGGTGGACTCCAGGAGTTGTGATGGACAGGGAGGTCTGGTGTGCTGCAGTTCATGGAGTCACAAAGAGTCGACTGAGAGACTGAACTGAATTTTTGTTGTTGTTGTTGTTGTTTTATTTATTAACCATTTATCATTTATTATTATTAATATTGTTATTTTTACTTTACAATATTGTTTTGGTTTTGCCATACATCAACATGAATCCACCACAGGTGTACACGTTTTCCCCATCCTGAACCCCCCTCCCACCTCCCTCCCTGTACCATCCCTCTGGGTCATCCCAGTGCACCAGCCCCAAGCATCCTGTATCCTGCATTGAACCTGAACTGAATATTTAGTGTTGTGTTTGGATTGCTTTTTCAGTTTCTGTGTGTTTGTTTGTAGATTTTTGGTTTGTGATTTCTATGATGTTTTGATATGGAAGTGTCAGTCTATACAAGATTGTTTTAAGTTGCTAGTCTCTTAATTTCAGATGCATTGGAAGTATTTTGCATTTATACTCTCCTCATTATTAGGAGATGGCAATGACACCCCACTCCAGTACTCTTGCCTGGAGAATCCCAGGGATGGGGGAGCCTGGTGGGCTGCCGGCTGTGGGGTCGCCCAGCATCAAACACGACTGAAGTGACTTAACAGCAGCAGCAGCTTCTCATTATTGCTGATTTTGACATCATATTTGTGAGTAGATGATTTCCTATGTGTCTGTGTTAGTGGTGGACTTTTGAGTTCTTAATTTTCTTATTTTTAATTTTGATGTTTTCTTTCCTGCCTACAGAAGTTTCTTCAGTATTTGTTGTAAAGCTGCTTTGGTGATGCTGAGAGATTTTGCTTTTCTGTAAAGCTTTTGATTTCTCTGTTGAATCTGAATGAGAACTTGACTGGGTAGACTATTCTTGGTTGTAGGTTTTTCCCTTTCATCACTTTAAATACATCATGACACTCCCTTTTGGCCTGCAGAATTTCTGCTGAAAAATCAACTGATAACCTTATAGGGATTCCTTTGTATGTTATTTGTTGCTTTTCCCTTGTTGCTTTGAACATTTGTCTTTAATTTTTGTCAGTTTGATTAATATGTGTCTTGACATGTTCCTCCTAGGGTTTATCCTATATGGGACTCTGTGCTTCATGGATTTGAATGAGTGTTTCCTTTCCCATTGTAGGGAAGTTTTCAATTTTATCTCTTCAATTATTTTCTCAAGCCCTTTCTCTCTCTCTTTGCCTTCTGGGACTCCTGTAATGTCAGTATTGCTGCATTTAATGTCTCCATGATCTATGAGATTGTCTTCATTTCTTTTTTCTATATTTTGTTCTGTGGCAGTGATTTCTACCAATCTGTCTTCTAGCTCACTTATTCTTTTGCCTCATTTATTTTGCTATTGATTCCTTTTAGTGTATTTTTCATCTCAGTTATTGTATTGTTTATCTCAGTTGCTTTTTCTTTAAATCTTCTAGGTCTTTGTTAAACATTTCTTGTATCTTCCCTATCTGTACCTTCATTATTTTCCTGAGATTGGATCATCTTCACTATCATTACTCTTAATTCTTTTTCAGGTAGATTGCTTACTCCAGTTCACTTAGTTGTTGTTCTGTGGTTTTACCTTGTTCCTTCTTCTGGAACATATTTCTATGCTGTCTCATTTTATTTAGTTTTCTACATTTGTAGTCTGCATTCTGCAGGCTGCTGGATCATAGTTCCTCTTGCTTCTAGTCTTTGCCCCTTGGCCTCCTGGTGGGTGAAGTTTGCGCAGGAGCTTGTGTAGGCTTCCTGTTAGGAGAGACCGGTGCTTGCCCTCTTGTGGACAGACGTAGATCTTGTCCCTCTTGTGGGCAGGGCTGTGTCAACATGCATGTTTACTGGCGGCTGTGGTTTCAGGACATCTTTAGACAGCCTGTTTGCTGATGCACAAGGCTGTATCCCACCCTGTTGGTTGTTTGGCCTGAGGCATCTCAGCACTGGATCCTGCATACTGATGTGTGGGGCCAGTTCTCAGTGCCAAAGTGGCAACCTCTGGGAGAGTCATGCCAATGAATATTCCTTGAGGCCTCTGCCACCAGTGTCTTTCCTCTACAGTGAGGCACAGGTGACCGCTGCCTCCCCAGGAGAGCCCCCAAGACCCACAGATAGTTCTGACCTAGGCTTCTATGGAGTTACTGCTTTTCCCTGGGTCCCAGTAAATGTGAAATCTTGTGTGCACACTCCAAGAGTGGAGTCTCTATTTCTACCAATCCTGTGGGGTTTCTGCACTCAAACTCTACCTCAAAGCTAAATGCTTTGAAGAAGCCTCCTCATGGTGCCAGACTAGGAAGCCTGACATGTGGCTCAGAATTCTCACTCCTTTGGGAGAACCTCTGTGATATAATTATTTTCTAGTTTGTGAGTTGCCCACCTGGTGAGTATGGGATTTGATTGTATGGCAAAAGCACCCCTCCTACCATCTTGTTGTAGGTTCTTCTTTGTCTCTGGAGGCAGAATATCTTTTTAGTAGGCTCCAGTATTTTTTGCTGATGGTTGTTCAGCAGTTAGTTGTGATTTTGTTATTTTTGTGAGAAGAGGTGAGATCAAATCCTTCTACTCCAATATCTTGTCTCCTCCTCCTGCCTTGATGCATGTTGAAGACTGCTGAGTATGATAACACAAGTCTTTCTTCACCCAGAGACTCCAGAAGGAAAGCAATCCAGCTTACACCTTGATTTTAGGCTTCTGACCTCCAGAAGCAGATGCTTACGGAGGTGTTATGACCTCCCAGTAACTACTTTTCTCCTTCCCTAAAATAATTCCCTGTAGCAGGAATTTTGGTTTGGTGGATACAGGAGGATAAGAGGAATGTCCTTAAGGCAAAGGTCACCTCAGAAGCTGCTATGATGGCTGCTCTTCTGTCCTCCACTTCTGCCTCAGTGTTCTGACTGCTGGATTGGCAAACTGGGGATGAGTGGAGCTCAGACCTTTCAACAGGTCTCCCAAACAATGTGTTCTCCTAAGGAATCCTCCAACCGTCCACTTGCCTGAAGGAGGCTGGCATGGACCTCAACACATCCAATCAAACCAGGGGACCCCTGCAGGGCCACTTGCTTCTCAGTAAGATTTGGATGGGCCCCTAAATTTGTAGCTGAAATTTGGCTTCTATACCACCAGTGCTGAATTGAATCCTGGAGACAGAATTGCTCTTACCTTGTGGTTTTTATTTTATTTAGCGGTATCCTTGTGTTCTTTCTAGTATTGTGTATATCTATTTTAGGGTTTTGATTTGTGGTTACCATGGGTTTATATACATTTATCTATGTCTGCTTGTTTTAAATTGATTGCCATTTAGGCTGAAACATATTCTATTCTTCTTTTTAAGGCTTAATTTTTCCATTTCTTTTTGCATTTGTTTTTCTTGGGAAAGAAAAGAAATTCAAAAAGGCAAAATGGTTGTCTGAGGAGGCCTTACAAATAGCTGAGAAAAGAAGAGAAACTAAAAGCAAAGGAGAAAAGGAAAGATATACCGATCTGAATGCAGAGTTCTAAAGAATAGCAAGGTGAGATAAGAAAGCTCTCCTCAGTGATCAATGGAAAGAAATAGAGAAAAACAATAGAATGGGAAAAACTAGAGATATCTTTAAGAAAATTAGAGATACTAAGGGAACATTCATGTAAAGATGGGCACAATAAAGAACAGAAATGATATGAAAATAAAAGAAGCACAAGGTATTAAGAAGAGGTGGCAAGGATACACAGAAGAACTGTACAAAAAGATCTTCATGACCCAGATAACCAGTTATGTGAACACTCAGCTAGAGCCGATGATGCTGTTACAGTGCTGAACTCAATATGCCAGCAAATATGGAAAACTCAGCAGTGGCCACAGGACTAGAAAAGGTCAGGTTTCATTCCAATCTTAAAGAAAGGCAACACCAAAGAATGTTCAAACTACTGCACAATTGCACCCATCTTACACACTAGAAAAATAATGCTCAAAATTCCCCAAGCCAGGCTTCAATAGTATGTGAACCAAGAACTTCCAGATGTTCAAGCTGGATTTAGAAAAGACAGTTCAGTTCAGTTCATTTCAGTCGCTCAGTCGTGTCTGACTCTTTGAGACGCCATGGACTACAGTATGCCAAGCTCCCTGTCCATCACCAACTCCCAGAGTTTACCCAAACTCATGTCCATTGAGTCGGTGATACCATCCAACCATCTCAGCCTCTGTCGTCCCCTTCTTCTCCTGCCTTCAATCTTTCCCAACATCAGGGTCTTTTCAAATGAGTCAGCTCTTCGCATCAGGTGGCCAAAGTATTGGAGTTTCACCTTGAACATCAGTCCTTCCAATGAACACCCAGGACTGATCTCCTTTAGGATGGACTGGTTGGATCTCCTTGCAGTCCAAGGGACTCTCAAGAGTCTTCTCCAACACCACACTTCAAAAGCATCAATTTTTCGGCATTCAGCTTTCTTTATAGTTCAACTCTCACATCCATATAGGAATACTGGAAAAACCATAGCCTTGACTAGATGGACCTTTGTTGGCAAAGCAATGTCTCTGCTTTTTAATATGCTGTCTAGGTTGGTCATAACTTTCCTTCCAAGGAGTAAGCATCTTTTAATTTCATGGATGCAATCACCATCTGCAGTTATTTTGGAGCCCCAAAATAAAATCAGCCACTGTTTCCCCATCTATTTGCCATGAAGTGATGGGACAGAGGAACTAAGAATTAAATTGCCAACATCCATTGGATCATAGAAAAAGCAAGAGAGTTCCAGAAAAACTTCTATTTCTGCTGTATTGACTATTTCAAAGCCTTTGACTGTGTAGATAACAACAAACTGTGGAAAATTGTTCAAGAGATGGGAATACCAGACCACCTTACCTGCCTTCTGAGAAATATGTATGAAGGTCATGAAGCAACAGTTAGAACTGGGCATAGAACAATGGATTGGTTCCAAATCAGGAAAGGAGTACATCAAGGATTTATACTGTCTCCCTGCTTATTTAAGTTATATGCAGAGTGCATAGTATGAAATGCCAGGCTGGATGAAGCACAGGCTGGAGTCAAGATTGCCTGGAGAAACATCAATATCCTCAGATATGCAGATGACACCACCCTTATGGCAGAAGTTGAAGAACTAAAGAGTCTCTTGAAAGTGAAAAAGAAAGTGGAAAAGCTGGCTTAAATCTCAACATTCACAAATGAAGATCATGGTATTTAGTCCCATAATGGCAAATAGATGGGGAAACAATGGAAACAGTGACAGACTTCCTTTTCTTGGGCTCCAAAATCACTGTAGATGGTGACTGCAGCCATGAAATAAAAAGCTCCTTGGAAGGAAAGCTATTACCAACCTAGACAGTGGATTAAAATGAAGAGACATTACTTTGATGACAAAGGTCTGTCTAGTCAAAGCTATGGTTTTTCCAGTAGTCATGTATGAATGTGAGTTGAACTATAAAGAAAGCCGAGTGCCGATGAATTGATGCTTTTGAACTGTGGTGTTGGAGAAGACTCTTGAGAGTCCCTTGGACTGCAAGGAGGTCCAACCAGTCTATTCTAAAGGAGATCAGTCCTGGGTGTTCATTGGAAGGACTGATGTTCAAGGTGAAACTCCAATACTTTGGCCACCTGATGCGAAGAGGTGACTCATTTGAAAAGACCCTGATGTTGGGAAATATTGAAGGCAGGAGAAGAAGGGGACGACAGAGGCTGAGATGGTTGGATGGCATCACCAACTCAGTTGACATGNTTTAAAGATTACTTTCTATTTTAGTTACTATAAAATGTTGGCTATACAAACCCATTCTTAAAGAACTACACTTTTTCCTCCCTTCCTCCACACTTTGTGTGCTTGATGTCATACTTTGCATCTTCATGTGTATCTTTTTACAGTTTATTGTGGTTACTTTTGATTTCACAATTTTTTGTCTTTTAATTTTCATACTGGTTTGTTAAATGGTTGAATGATGGCCTTTACTATACATTTCCTTTCCTAGGGGGATTTTTACTTTCTTACAAGTTCTTACTTCTTGTATCCCTTTCTTTTCACTTTAAAGAAAACTCTTTAACATTTTTTTTAGGGTCAGTTTAGTATCAATGAACTCTTTCAGTATTTACTTGTCTGGGAAGTTCTTTTTCTCTTCTTTAATTCTGAATGATAGTCTTGCTTGGTAGAATATACTAGGTTTTTGGTTCTTCTCTTTCAGCACTTAAAATATATCATGCCACTCACTTCTCGGCTGCAATATTTTTGCAGGAAAATCCACTGATAACCTTATGGGTCTCCCATGTAATGTGACTCCATTTTTTTCTTGCTGCCTTTAGGACACTCTTATCTTTAAACTTTTGCCATTTTAACTATGATATATCTTGGTGTGGGTCTGTTTGGCTTCATCTTTTCTTGGTGCCCTATTTGCTTTATATAATTGTCATCCTGTGTAACCTATATAATGTGAATGTTGGTACACTTGATATTGTCTCAGAAGTCCTTTACTACATTCTCATTAAAATTTTTTTTTTGTTTTTGCTGTTCTTATTTCTGTTATTCTATTTTCCAGATCACTTAGGCTTTCTTCTGTATTACCTAGTCTGCTATTAATTCCTTCTGATATGTTTTTCAATTGTTGTATTTTCAGGTATAGCTGTTTTTCTTTTTTAGTTCCTTGATAAAATTCTCACTATATTTTTGCTAATTCAGTTACTAATTCAGTACCATTCTTATTATTAATGCTTTGAACTCTATCTGATAAATCTGTTTCATTAGTGTTTTTTTTCTTTTTTTCCCCTTTTTCTTTCATTTGAACCAAATTCCTCTATCTCATCATTTGGCTTAACTTTTTTTTTTTTTTATCACTGTGAAGTTAAGTGAAATTGTTACCTATCCTGGTCTTAAAGTGGTGTGCTTGTATGGGAGTATCCCTATATGTTCTGTATGTGTCTGGTGTCATTGGGAGAGCTGTATCTGAAGGGAACAGAAGTTGTATCTTCCCCCAGAGTGTGTTGGCTACTGTTACCTTGGTAGGTGGTGGAGCTGGAGATGGAGTGGCTTGAGCCAGAGTCAAGTGTGAGCCAGAGCTTGTCTCCTCAGTGGTCAATACCACCCTATCAGGGGTGGGATGATTCTCAAGTTGTTGGAGCAGAAGCCCTGAAGTTCATGTCTGAGCTAGTTCTGTTCCTTTTCAGTGTTTGCTTTCTGCACCCCCAGCATTGGCACCTCCATTGCAAAGAGGAGCAGTGCTGGAGCAAGAGGGGCTTAAGTGGGCATCCAGTGTGGGCTAGGGTCATACTGTTGTGGTCCTGGCACACCAGAGTTCCAGACTGTTCCTGATCTGTTGCCCCCGTGAATGCCAGTAATGGCTGCCCTTGCTCTGTTAGGATGCTGTGCTGGGTCTGAACCTGCTCTGTCTTTCACAAGTGTGCCCTTTCCTCAGCCACAGAAGGCCTCACCCTAGTGTTGAGCAGTGCCAGACAGCAAAAGGGGCTGGTACAGCCACTCACCTTGGGTTGGGGTGTGCCCTGGGGCAGTCATAGGAAGCTGGTTAGAGTTCCATGAAATTTCAATCGGCTTCCTCCACCTTGTTTTAGGAGTTGGCAAGTGTGTGTGCACTCTTCATGAGTGCAATCTAGGTTTCTCACAGCCTTGCTATCAGTACCACTGGTTTTCAAACCAATTAAGAGGACTCATCCTCCCAGGTCTGGAGTACTTAATATATAGTTTGAATGGCTCACTCCCTAGGAAAGATCTCTGGGTCCATGGAATCCCCTTCCTTCTCTGTGTTTCTTCCTAGGATGGCGGGCTTAACCTGATCACTTTTCCCCACTTTCCTACCCAATTCCATGTGGATCTTTCTTATATCCTTGATTGTATAAGTGTCTTTCTGCCAGTCTCCAATTCGTTTTCAGTGAGAAGCATTCTTGTTGTTTTTGTGGGGCAAGATGAGCTCCATGTCTTCCTACTGTGCCATTTGATCTCTTGATTGGTTCATTTTTATGATTTAGAGGTCTTTATTAGTCATGCTTTTTTTCTGATTTAATTGCCTGTGTACTTTTGCATCTCCTTTCATTTCTTTAGGATGATTATTTTAGATTCTTTGTCAGGCAATTAATAGATCTGCATTTGTATGGGATCAGTTTCTGGGCTTCCCTGATGGCCCTATTGTATAAGTGTCTTTCTGCCAGTCTCCAATTCGTTTTCAGTGAGAAGCATTCTTGTTGTTTTTGTGGGGCAAGATGAGCTCCATGTCTTCCTACTGTGCCATTTGATCTCTTGATTGGTTCATTTTTATGATTTAGAGGTCTTTATTAGTCATGCTTTTTTTCTGATTTAATTGCCTGTGTACTTTTGCATCTCCTTTCATTTCTTTAGGATGATTATTTTAGATTCTTTGTCAGGCAATTAATAGATCTGCATTTGTATGGGATCAGTTTCTGGGCTTCCCTGATGGCCCAGTTGGTAAAGAATCCACCTGCAATGCAGGAGACTCTGGTTTGATTCCTGGGCCAAAAAGATTCCCTGGAAAAGAGCTAGGCTATGCACTCCAGTATTCTTGCACTTCCCTTGTACCTCAGCTGGTAAAGACTCTTCCTCTAATGTGGGAGACCTAGGTTTGACTTCTGGGTTGGGAAGATCCCCTGGAGAAAGGAAAGGCTAACCACTCCAGTATTCTGGTGTGGAGAATTCCACAGTCTGTATAGTCCAGTCAGTTCAGTTCAGTTCAGTTGCTCAGTCATGTCCGACTCCTTGTGACCCCATGAATCACAACACACCAGGCCTCCCTGTCCATCGTCAACTCCCGGAGTTCGCTCAAACTCATGTCCATCGAGTCAGTGATGCCATCCAGCCATTTCATCCTCTGTCAACCTCTTCTCTTCCTGCCCTCAATCAACCCGCAGCATCAGGGTCTTTTCCAATGTCAACTCTTCACATGAGGTGGCCAAAGTACTGGAGTTTCAGCTTCAGCATTAGTCCTTCCAATGAACACCCAGGACTGATCTTCTTTGGGATGGAATNACTGAACTGAACTGAAGAAGATGAAGTGATAACCAAATGAAATGTTAGGTGTGATCCTGAACCACAAGAGGACATCAGAGTAAAACCTGGGAAAACTGACTTATGTCTGTAGTTCAGTAAATAGTGTTATATCAACATTAGTTAATCTCTTAGTTGTGACAAATATGCCTCGTTAGGCAGTATATTGACATTCGGGGCAGTTGGGCGCAGGGTAGACAAGAATTCTTTGTACCAACCACCTTTGCAAATTATAGTCTGGTCAAGCTGCTGTAGCAAAAAGACTACAGACTGGGTGGGTTTGCAGCACTCATTTCTCACAGTCCTGGAGTCTGGGAAATCCAAGATCTAGGTTCCGGCAGATCTGGTATTTGGTGAGGGCCCACTTCCTTTATTGTGGACAGCATCTCCTTGCTGTACCCTCATATGGCAGAGAGAGACATAGAGATAGAAACAGAGATAGGAAGGAGGGAGGAAGAGAGAGAGGCAGAGAGCTCGAAAGTTCCCTTATAAGGGCACTATGTGCTGTGCAAAGTTGCTTGTGTGCGACTCTTTGCTACCCTATGAACTCTAGTCCGCCAGGCCCCTCTGTACAGTCCTGGAGTCTGGGAAATCCAAGATCTAGGTTCCGGCAGATCTGGTATTTGGTGAGGGCCCACTTCCTTTATTGTGGACAGCATCTCCTTGCTGTACCCTCATATGGCAGAGAAAGACATAGAGATAGAAACAGAGATAGGAAGGAGGGAGGAAGAGAGAGAGGCAGAGAGCTCAAAAGTTCCCTTATAAGGGCACTATGTGCTGTGCAAAGTTGCTTGTGTGCGACTCTTTGCTACCCTATGAACTCTAGTCCGCCAGGCCCCTCTGTGCATGGGATTCTCCAGGGTAGAATACTGGAGGTGGTTGCCATGCCCTCCTCCAGAGAATTTTCCTGAACCAGGGATCAAACTTACATCTCTTACATCTCCTGTATTGTCAAGCAGGTTCTTTACCTATAAGGGCACTAATCCCATTCATAAAGGCTCCACCTGCCTGACCTAATTATTTCCCAACGACCCCCATCTCCTAATACCATCAAACTGGGGTTTAGGGCTTCAACCTCTGAATTTCAGGGGGACCCAAGCACAGCCTATAGGACAAGTTGTCTGTAAATCAAAAAGTATTCCAAAATAAAAAGTTTTTTAAGAGTTGGGGGCAAGTCATTATGGTTGCTGTGTAGAGGATAGTTTAGGGGATTAAGTGCAAGAATGGCCTCAGAGAAGCTAGAGAGGGAAGTGATAGTGCCTAGAATTCAGATAATAGCAGTAGAAAGTGAGAAGTGATCATATGCAAAGGTCATATTGGGATGGAGGCAAGAAAGGAAGACAGTGACCTCCTTCAGTAGGATGAAGGAAACCAGACAGGAGTCCCCCTCATCCCCTTTCCAGAGCCCCACCTACCCCAGTGGAAGAGATCTTGTATCAGTTATCCATTGTTGTATAATAAACACCACCAAACCCAGTGGTGTAAAACTGCAATAATTGTTTAACCATTTTTTATATATTTATGTATTTATTTGACTGGGTCAGGTCTTAGTTGTGGCACGCAGCCTCTTCGTCGCTACATCATGCAGGGTCTTTCTTTGCAGCACATGAACTGTCTAGTTATGGCATGTGAGCTCCAGAACACGTGGGCTTCAGTAGTTGTGGCGTGCAGCCTTAGTTGCTCCACAGCATGTGGGATCTTAGTTCCCTAACCAGGCATTGAACTCGCGTCCCTTGCATTGCAAGGTGGACTCATATATACATATCTCTGTTCATGTGCAGGCTTTTCTCTAGTTGTGGCAAGTGGGAGCTGCTCTCTAGTTGCAGTGCACGGGCTTCTCCATGGTGGCTTCTCTTGTTGAGCACAGATTCTAAGAGGAGAGGGCTTAGTAGTTGCAGTTCTTGGGATCTAGAGCACCGACTCAATAGTTGTGGTGCACAAGCCCGGTTGCTCCAAGGCCCATGGGATCCTCCCAGGCCAGGGATGGAACCCCATGTCTCCTGCATTACATGGCAGATTCTTAACTACTGGACCACCAGGGAAGTCCTAGTCATTTAGCATTACTATCTCTTACAATCCTAAGAGTTGGCTGGATTCAGCTGGGCGGTTCTCACTTGAATTCTTTCATGCATTCCACTCAGATGATGTGCTGAGGTTGGAGTCCACTTAGCCATACATGCAGACTTAGCACTATATATGCCCTGTACAAAAATAAAAATATTGTCAATATCATTGACAATCCCATTTTCTTTATTCCCTATCAAGGTAACAACATCCTAGAATTTTGCCCTACCATGCTCATTGTGTTTATATCCCTAAAGAACACAGTGTTTATTTTGCCTGCTTTGTACTTTTATACAAATGAATTCATAATGGTGGGACTCTCTTATGATTTGCTTTTTTCACTCAGTGATATGCTCCTGTGATTCATCCATATTGTCTGTATTTGGGGGTGTGTTTGTTTTCACTGTGCTAAGTTGCTTCAGTCATGTCTAACTTTATGACTCCATAGACTATAGCCCACCAGGCTTCTCTGTCTATGGGAGTATCCAGGCAAGAACACTGGAGTGGGGTGCCATTTCCTTCTCCAGAGGATCTTCCCAACCCAGGGATTAAACCTGCATCTCTTATGTGTCCTGCATTGGCAGGTGGCTTCTTCACCATTAGCACCAGCCACTTGGGAAGCCCTTGTTTTCACTACCAAAAAGTGAATGCACCATAATTCTCTATTGTCCTGTCAGTAGAGAGTGCAGCTGTTTCCACTTTGAGGAAACATGATCAATGATCAATGCTTGATCATCAAAGCATGATCAGTGCTTCTCTGAGCCCTCTTGTACATATCTCCCAGAGAACCTGTGCAAGAGTTTATCTGAGGTCATACATTGGAGCGGAATTGCTGGTATGTGTCAAATTGTTATTCCAAAGTGGTTGTACCCATCTACACCCGTAACAACAATGTGTGAGCATTCCAGTTGCTCCACATCCTTAGCAACACTTGACATTGTCAGACTGCTTCACATGTGTCCTTTACCAGGTAAGAAACACAGCAGTCTGGTGTCGTTCATCCATGCTGGGAGCACCCCAGTCAAGAAAGGTATCCATATTCTAGTTAAAAAAAAAAAAAGATGTAACCTCCCCTGGGAAGCCTCCTGCCCAAAGCTTGGTACCCTCTCTGTCCTTCTCCCAACACGGCAGTGTTACAGCGTCCATGGATTGTGGTTGACACATGCCTAAGATATGTAGATTCTACTGTATACGTAGACCCACGGAAAGATGTGGTAGGTTCTGAGTAGGGGTCCATCTGTTGGGGCAGAGACAAGCATGAGATCAAAAGGATACAAGATGACCTTAAGAAGCCACTGTTGGGAAGTCCCTGGAGGTCCAGTGGTTAAGAACCACCTTCTAACACAGGGGGCCCGGGTTCAGCTCCTGATCAGGAACTAAGAGTCCGCATGCCCTTAAGCTACACCTACTGAGTGTGCTCACTCTAGAGCCCATGCTGCACAGCTAGAGAAGCCCCCTCACACTGCAGCTAGAGAAAGCCTGTGTGCCACAGTGAAGACCCAGTGCAGCCTCCCACCTTAAAAGAAGTCACTATAATTTACTGTGACCAAACCTGTATATGAACTAATACAGTTTATTTTTAATAAATATGAACAATTCGTGTGCATATTGCATACAGTTCAGTTCAGTCACTCAGTTGTGTCCCACTCTTCATGACACCATAGACCACAGCACACCAGATCCCTCTGTCCATCACCAACTCCCGGAGTTTACTCAAACTCAGTTCCATTGAGTCGATGATGCCATCCAACCATCTCCTCCTCTGTCGTCCCCTTCTCCTCCTGCCCTCAATCTTGCCCAGCATCAGAGTCTTTTCAAATGAGTCAGCTCTTCGCATCAGGTGGCCAAAGTACTGGAGTTTCAGCTTCAGCATCAGTCCTTCCAATGAATACTCAGGATTGATCTCCTTTAGGATGGATTGGATGGATCTCCTTGCAGTCCAAGGAACTCTCAAGAGTCTTCTCCAACACCACAGTTCAAAAGTATCAGTTCTTCAGTGCTCAGCTTTCTTTATGGTTCAACTCTCACATCCATACATGACCACTGGAAAAACCATAGCCTTGATAAGACAGACCTTTGTTGGCAAAGTAACGTCTCTGCTTTTTAATATTCTGTCCAGGTTGGTCATAACTTTCCTTCCAAGGAGTAAGCGTCTTTTAATTTCATGGCTGCAGTCACCATCTGCAGTGATTTTGGAGCCCCCAAAAATAAAGTCTGACACTGTTTCCACTGTTTCCCCATCTATTTCCCATGAAGTGATTGGACTGGATTCCAGGATCTTAGTTTTCTGAATGTTGAGCTTTAAGCCAACTTTTTCACTATTTGTTCGTAGTGATGCTTCCTAAGGCTTGCTTCTGTTACGTCCATACATTTCCATCCTTTATTGTGCCCATCTTTGCATGAAATACTCCCTTGGTATTTCTAATTTTCTTGAAGAGATCGCTAGTCTTTTCCATTCTATTGTTTTCCTCTATTTGCACTGATCACTGAGGAAGGCTTTCTTATTTCTCCTTGCTATTCTTTGGAACTCTGCATTCAAATGTGTATATCTTTCCTTTTTCTCCTTTGCCTTTAGCTTCTCTTCTTAGCTATTTGTAAGACATCCTCAGACAACCATTTTGCCTTTTTGCATTCCTTTTTCTTGGAGATAATCTTGATCCCTGTCTCCTGTACAATGTCATGACCCTTCGTCTAGTTCTTCAGGCACTCTCTCAGATCTAATCCCTTAAATCTATTTGTCACTTCCACTATATAATCATAAGGGATTTGATTTTACACCTGAATGAGCTAGAGGTTTTCCCTACTTTCTTCAGTTTAAGTCTGAATTTGGCAATAAGGAGTTCATGATCTGAGCCACAGTCAAGTCCCAGTCTTGTTTTTGCTGACTGTATAGAGCTTCTCCATCTTTGGCTGCAAAGATAATCAATCTGATTTCTGTATTGACCATCTGGTGATGTCTATGTGTAGAGTCTTGTGTTGTTGGAAGAGGGTGTTTGCTATGAGCAGGATGTCTTATTGGCAAAACTCTGTTAGCCTTTGCCCTGCTTCATTTTGTACTCCAAGGCCAAATTTGTTACTCCAGGTGTCTCTTGACTTCCTATGTTTGCATTCCAGTCCCCTATCATGAGAAGGACATCTTTTTTGGGTGTTATTTCTAGAAGGTCTCGTAGGTCTTCTGTTCACTTTAAGCTTTTCCAGTCTTCTCCAGCATTACTGGTTGGGGGCATAGACTTGGATTACTGTGATATTGAATGGTCACATAGACCATTCTGTTTCATAGATAGGTTTATTTGCGTCATATTTTAGACTCCACATTTAAGAGATATCATATGCTATTTGTCTTTCTCTTTCTGACTTATTTCACTTAGTATAATAATCTCCAGTTTCAGAAATGAGTTCTGATTCATATGTTTTCCATATTTTCATTTTTATTATATGCCATACATACCTCAATCAAACTTTTAAGATGTATTGACTTTATTTGGAGAAGAAAATACTCCAGTATTCTTGCCTGGAGAACTCGATGGTCAGAGGAGCCTGGCGCACTACAGTCCATGGGTTCGCAAGGAGTCGGATACGACTGAAGCAACTTAGTGTGACTTTATATCATATTTTAGACTCCACATTTAAGAGATATCATATGCTATTTGTCTTTCTCTTTCTGACTTATTTCACTTAGTATAATAATCTCCAGTTTCAGAAATGAGTTCTGATTCATATGTTTTCCATATTTTCATTTTTATTATATGCCATACATACCTCAATCAAACTTTTAAGATGTATTGACTTTATTTGGAGAAGAAAATACTCCAGTATTCTTGCCTGGAGAACTCGATGGTCAGAGGAGCCTGGCGCACTACAGTCCATGGGTTCGCAAGGAGTCGGATACGACTGAAGCAACTTAGTGTGACTTTATTATTCACTTTTGGCTGCGCTGGGTCTTCACTGCTGCATGGGCCTTTCTCTAGCTGTGGCAAGCAGAGCCACTCTCCAGGTGCCATGCATGGGCTTCTCATCGCTGTGGCTTCTCTTGTGGAGCACAGGCTCTAGGCTCTTGGGCTTCAATAGTTGCAGCTCCCGGGCTCTAGAGCACAGGCTCAGTAGTTGTGGTGCAGGGTGAGTTGCTCAGCAGCATGTGGGATCTTCCTGGACCAGGGATTGAACCCATGTCTCCTGCATTGGAAGGCAGATTCTTTATCACTGGGCCACCAGGGAAGCCTTCAGTCAAATTTTTTATTCAACAGATATACGAGTTATGTAACGTGACAAGGCCTACCTCTCCTCTCAGCCGTAGCCACCCAGTTCTCCCCTCTGAGACAACAAACTCATGAAAATATTTAGTGTATGAAATGCCTGTGATTGTTAGCCTCACTCTGCAACTTTTTTGTCTTCATGTTAGCTCTCCTCACTCTAATCCATGTCATGGTTTGAATGGTGATCCACAAACAGATGTGCTGACATCCTAACCCCAGAACATGTGACCATGACTTTATTATGGAAAAAAAAGAGAGAGAGATGTAATTAAATTAAGGATCTTGAGGTTATCCTGGATTAGCCCTAAATCCAGTGACCAGTGTCCTTAAAAGAGACAGAGGAGGAGAAGCATAGACAGACACACACAGATAGAGAGGAAAAGGCCACGTAGAAACCAAGGCAGGGACTTGGGAGACAGCTAGAAACACTGAGAATGGCAAAGATTGCCAGAAACCACTAGAGACTGGAAGAGAGACAAACAAGTAGTTTCCAAAACAAACCAAGCCTGCCAACACCTTGACTTCGGACTTCTAGCCTCCACAAGTCCAAATAAATAATTTGGACTTCTGAAATGAATCCATGGCTGCTGTTTAAAGCCATCCAGTTTGTGATCCTTGGTTACAGCAGCCCCAAGGGGAAATGAATAACGTATGTGTAGATCAAGTCTGCGGTGGATCCAAGAACTGTTTGCCTATTATTTCAGTAGGAGACTTTTTTTTTTTGGTCTATTTATCTATTCCCCTTTTTCTTTTGTATTTATTCATTTATGGCTGTGCTAGGTCTTTGATGCTATGAGTGGGCTTTCTCTGATTGCGGCAAGCAGGGAGACTACTCTGTAGTTGTGGTCCTCGGGCTTCACGTGGTGCTGTGGTAAAGAATCTGCCTCTGATACAGGAGTCACTGGAGACAGGTTTGATTCCTGGGTCGGGAAGATCCCCTGGAGAAGGAAATGGCAACCCACTCCAGTGTTCTTGCCTGGGAAATCTCACGGACAAAAGAGCCTGACAGGCTATAGGCCATGGGGTCGCAAAGAGCGGGACACGACTTGAGTGATGAGCACGCACATACTCTTGTGGAGCGCAGGCTCTCGAGCTGGGTCTCCGTATTTGTGGCTCACCGACTTAGTTGCCACTAGGCCTGTGAAGTCCTCCGGAACTTATGTACCCTGCATTGGCAGGCAGATTCTCAACTACTGGACTGCAAGAAAGTCCACTACTCCCCTCTTAGCCAGATTTTTGCCACTGACCACCTGGTATGTAAGAGGCCCTGTTCTCGGTCTGGGGACACAGCAGTGACTATGGCCAAGTGCCCACCTCTGTAGAGCTGATACTCGGGTGGGGGAGATGGACAGTGGGCAAATATGTAAATCAGGATGTGAGAAATGCCAGGAAGAAAAATGAGGCAAGCAAGAAGAAACAGTGGAATAAAAAAAAAACAACAAACCTGCTTCTGATCAGGGGATTTGGTGAGGGGGTTCTCTGAGGAAGTGATGTGAAATTGCTAGCTTTGTGGGATGGAGGGCGACAGAGTTTTCACTCTGTTTAATGACTCTGCAGGGAACAGTTTTTGTGTGGATGTGTCGAGGGCTATGTAAGAAGAGATGGCTGGTCCTTGTGTGTCACAGAGAGGATAATACTGCAAATATTCCACTTGCTCCTCTCCCTCCACCCGATTACGCATCCACCCCCCACCTCCTCACCCCATTTCTCCTTTCCTTGCATTCAGGCAGGACCAGGTGATGAATCCTCACCAGTGAGACAGGAGCGGGAGGGTAGATGGTCCTTCTGAGTGGAGGCACTGAATAAGTGATAGGGAGTCTCTCTCTCCAACTGCTCCAGCCGTGCACAGACTGCTGTTCGGGTCCCTGCAGCCTCTGTTGGACCGGATCCCAGGAGGACTATGGCTCCAATATGCAGATGACACCACCCTTATGGCAGAAATCAAAGAGGAACTAAAGAGCCTCTTGATGAAAGTGAAAGAGGAGAGTGAAAAAAACTGGCTTAAAACTCAATATTAAAATAAACAAAGATCATGGCATTCAGTCCCATCACTTCATGGCAAATAGATGGGGAAACAATGGAAACAATGACAGGCTATTTTCTTGGGTTCCCAAATCACTACTGATGGTGACTGCAGCCATGAAATTAAAAGACGCTTGCTCCTTGGAAGAAAAGCTATGACAAACCTAGACAGTGTATGAAAAAGCAAAGACATTACTTTGCCGACAAAGGTCTGTAAAAGCTATGGTTTTTCCAGTAGTCATGTGGATGTGAAAGTCGGACCATAAAGAAGGCTAAGTGCCAAAGAACTGACGCTTTCAAACTGTGGTGTTGGAGAAGACTGAGAGTCTTTTGGACTACAAGGAGATCAAACCAGTCAATACTAAAGGAAATCAGTCCTGAATATTCATTGGGTTTCCCTGATAGTTCAGTTGATAAAGAACCTGCCTGCAATGCAGGAGATCCCGGTTCAATTCCTGAGTTGGGAAGATCTGCTGGAGAAGGGATAGGCTACCCACTCCAGTATTCTAACCTGGAGAATTCCATGGGCTGTATAGTCCATGGGGTTGCAAAGAGTTGGACATGGTTCATTGGAAGGACTGATTCTGAAGCTGAATCTCCAATACTTTGGCCACCTGATATGAACAGTGGACTCACTGGAAAAGACTCTGATGCTGGGAAAGATTGAAGGCAGGGGGAAGAAGGGGATGACAGAAGTTGGATGGCATCACTGACTCAATGGACACAAATTTGAGCAACTCTGGGAGATGGTGAAGGACAGGGAAGCCTGGTGTGCTGCAGTCCATGGGGTCACAAAGAGTTGGACATGCCTGAGGGACTAAGCACAGCACGCATGCGTGCACACACACACACATATATGTATTATGTATTATGCTCAGTCACTCAGTTGTGTCTGACCCTTTGTGACCCCTGGACTGCAGCCCGCCAGCCTCCTCGGTCCATGGGGATTGTCCAGGCAAGAGTACTGGAGTGGGTTGCCATGTCCTTCTCCAGGGGATCTTCCTAACCCAGGGATTGAACCCAGGTCTCCCAGATAGCAGATGGATTCTTTACCAACTGAGTCACCAGGGAAGCCCAAGAATACTGTAGTGGGTAGCCTATCCCTTCTGCAGGGGATCTTCCCAACCCAGGAATTGAACTGGGGTCTCCTGCATTGCAGGTAGATTCTTTACCAGCTGAGCTACCAGGGAAGCCCATACATATGTATATGTTTGTGTATATATATATTATGTATAATGTGTGTATATAATATTTTGTGTATATAAAATATTGTATGTGTTCATATAATGTGTTTATATAGTGCTTGTGTATATATAATACAGTTACTATATTTTTTCATATATACATATCATTTTATGTATGTAAAATCTATATGTATAAGAGGAGATTAAGCATGCTGCTGCTGCTGCTGCTAAGTCGCTTCAGTTGTGTCCGACTCTGTGCGACCCCAGAGATGGCAGCCCACCAGGCTCCCCCATCCCTGGGATTCTCCAGGCAAGAACACTGGAGTTGGTTGCCATTTCCTTGAGGAGTTGACTTATGTGATTATGGAGGATGAGAAGCCCCCAAGCTGCAGTCCGGAAGCTGAGGACCCAGGAAAGCTGGTGGCGTTATTCCAGCTTGAGTCCTGAGGACTAGGGAAGCTGCTGACGCACCTCCCAGTCCTGGGGCAAGAGAAGACCAGTGTCCTAGCTCAAGTGGGCAGGATGAGAGAAAACCCATGATTGTCTCCTTCCTCCATCTTTTGTTCTGCTCAGGGATGCTGTAGAATGAATGGCGCCCAGGCACAGTGGAGAGGGTCATCAGGTTTACTGAGTCCACTGATTCCAATACTAATCTCCTCTCGAAACACCCTCACAGATGTGCGCAGCAAGAATATTTAATCTGGGAGTCCCGTGACCCAATAAAATGCTATCATGTGATTTTATATTCATGCATACAATGAACCATCACCAACCAGTACACGGCAGGCACATCTTCAGGTGTTTTTTTAAATTAATTAATTACATTACTTATCTTTGTGCTGGGTCTTCATTGCTGCACTCAGGCTTTCTCCAGTTACATTTCATGGGCTTCTCACTGTGGGGGCTTCTCTTGTTGGAGAGCACGGGCCAGGGTGCACAGGCTTCAGTAGTTGCAGCACGTGGGTGCAATAATTGTGGCTCTCAGGCTCTAGAGCACAGGCTTAGCAGTCGTGGAGGCACAGGCTTAATTACCCCACAGCAAGTGGGATCTTCCTGGACCGGGGATCGAACCCATGTCCCTTGCATTGGGGGGCAGATTCTTTTATCACTGGACCATCAGGGAAGTCCAATATCTTCTGTTTTACCAGATACTTTCAGGTTCCTTTCTGACCCTCCTTCTCCATGGCCGTCGAGGGCTTCTCTTTCACCCACACCTCAAACCTAAGCATCCTTCAAGGTCCTCGCTTTGACTTCCTTCTCTTATTCGTGTTCTTCTTGGTGAACAGCATCCATGCTATGTCTCCAGTTCTCACCTCTGTGGATATCTCCTGTGTCCACTAGGATTCGGTTCAGTTATTAAAAGTGTGTGTGTTGGGGGGACTTCCTGGCAGTCCAGCGGTTAAGATGCTGTACTTCCAATGCAGGGGTGCAAGTTCAACCCCCAGTCGGGAATTAAGGTTCCACATGCCGTGCAGCCAAATAAATAAATAATTTTTTAAAAAAGGATAGGTGGGTGGGTAGGGGACACAATTCTAAGTCGCCTGTGAAACCAAATATATATATATATACACACACACATCTATATGGAATTTCAAGAACACAAAACTAAATGATAATAAGAACATTACATGTAAAAACTTGTGAAATGCAACCAACATAGAACCTCAGAGGAAATGTTAGCCCCTGGTGGTCCAGTGTTAGGACTCTGCGCTTCCACTGCAGGTAGTACAGACCTCATCCCTGGTTGGATACCTAAGATGCCGCAAATCTAGGTTGCGTCCCTTCCTCCCTGCCAAAACGGGTAGGGGGTTGAGAGGGAGAAAAAATAAAAATAAGAAATATAAAGAAAATTTAAAATCCAAAATAAAAATGGCTAACCAAGAGAGAGATCTGTTTTTCTTTCCTGGTCAAGATAACTGGTGTTTCTTATGTGTAAAGGCCTGAAACTCCATGGGCTGTTTTGACCTTCTTGACCCTCACAGGGCCCCCTCTAAGATTTCAGTGTAAATTTCTCCACTTTTGTCAGATATGCACCCCCACCCCAACCACCTGACTCGTTTCTCTATCAGCCAGAGCAGCGGTCCCCCATCTGGTCCTTGCCCTAATGTGTTTTACCTCTCCGGGAGTCAGAAATTATTCAAACAAGCCAATCACATCCTCGGAAGGGAACCAGAGCTTAGCCCACTCTTTTGTCACTACCAAGGTTGTCTCCTTGCAGCCCCTGCTTCTTGATTCTGCTCCTGAGTGCACCCCCACCTGGTGGCTCAGTGTCTTCCTCCACTTCCGGCCTGTGAGTATGTGTGACCAATTAACTGAGGGTGATCTCATCTATCCTGTTGGGTATCCTGTGTTGGGCTCTCATGTGTTTGCACTTTTAGCGCATGTGATCCCTCTTTCTCCAACAGGGCCAATAGGAGGGGATTAAAACATTGGTCAGTTCATGGACAGCACAGTCTTCCATGGTATGTGAGATCCAGTTTCCTTCTACAATATCTTGTTGCTCCACCATTTGAGGCTTCTAGTCCCAAGGCAGTGTCATGGCCCGAGATAGCTGATGGTATTGCAGCCATCACGTTTATGTTCCATCAGAAAATAAGAAGGTACCCTCCTTTCCTCAGAGCTGTACATATCACTTCTGCTTACATAGCCATCTGGCCATGTCTAGGCTTCCCAGGTGGTGGCAGTGGTGAATAATCCACCTGCCAATGCAGGAGATGCAAGAGACTCAGGTTCAGTCCCTGGTTGGGAAGATCCTGTGGAGGAGGAAATGGCAACCCACTCCAGTATTCTTCCTGGAAAATCCCACGGGCAGAGGAGCCTGGCTGACTGCAGTCCGTGGGGTCGCAAAGTCAGACAGGACTGAGTACACTACAGCAGCAAGGCCTTGTCTACCTGCAAGGGAACCTGGCAAATGTAGTATTTTACTCCAGGCAGCCATAAGGCCTGGCTAAGTACCAGTTAGTTTTATGGATTGGGTCCAGATCCTGAAGGGCTTATCAATCAGATGAAGGCTGATTGAGGAGTTTGGCCTTAGCCTGTGAGGCAAGACTGGATGCCATCAGAGGATGAGGCGGGGCAGGCGCAAGGTATGCCTTGGGATCATTAACTGGTACTGAGTTAAGACCCCTCCTTTCCTCTTCTCATTGGGAAACTACATTTCCATCAGTTTCTTGCTCCCTCCCACATCAACCCTGCCCCTTCTTCCCCCCAACCCAAAATGACACCAGATCAAGACTTTTCTGGTGGTCCAAAGCCCAAGATTCTATGCTCCCAGGGCAGGGGGGCCAGGGTTCAATCCCTGGATGGGGAACTGATCCCACATGCCATGACTAAGGGATCCTGTATGCTGCAACTAGAGATCTCGAGTACTGCCCCTGAGACGTGGCACAGCCAAATAATAATAAATAATTTTTTAATTAAAAAAATTGAAAACCAAAATAAGATCAGATTGCTGCCCTAGCTCCCATGGTGTTCCTGCAACTATCTTTTGTCCCCCTGATCCCACAGTCCTTCTTACTCTGAGATCACAGCCCCAGGAAAACCAAGAGACATCAACACCCCCTCCGCATGCAAACATCCCCACACATACAGACACAATCCTACACATTTTGATTCTGCCAGGCTCCACATTTAGTAGACCATACTCCTTTACCACCCCTGTAGAATTCCCTCTTGGGCAGGGCAGAGCTGGGATGGGCTGAACCGGGCTGGGCACAGCACAGTACAGAGGAAGGGGTTTGTTGCAGGAAGATAAGGCCTGTGGGTCATTTACAAGAGTGGTGGTTATATTCCCCACCAATCATCACATTCCATTGTCTAGCCACAGGGACTGATTCCAGATGGACATGTGACCAATGCTAGGCCAATGACGTGTAATCTTGGGGCTTTCAGCTGGACTAAAGCTGGGGATATCTTGGCACCACACAGAGGAGCCTGCTGGTAGAGCTGAGAGGTAGACAGAGTTTCCATACTGACGATGTCATTTGAGCCCCTGTGTTGTGGGAAGGGGGAGGCCCCCCTACAGGGCCCCAAGAGCGGGCTCTTGTCTAACACTCGGAAAAGAATTGTCCAAGGAGACACGTGCTGACAAAGAGATTTTATTGGAAAGGGCACCCGGGTAGAGAGCAGTAGGGTAAGGGAACCCAGGAGAACAGCTCTTAGATCCTGGACAAATTGATAAGATCCATCTGGTTTTTTCACAGGCAAGATTGGAGTATTGCAGGGAGACTCACAGGTGATTAAAATTCCGGTATCTCGGTATTTGTTAACTAATGGTCTAAGACCCTCAAGAGCTTATGGGTGTAAGGGATATTGTCTTTTCCAGAGGTAGGAGCATTTGGCTGCAGAAGAATCTTTACTGGTGGAACATTTATGGCTAGACCAGGGCTGGAGACATCCCACACCTGGAGATTGACCTCATCTAAGAAAGGGACAGACTCCCCCTTTTCTACATCTGACTGTAAATATTCAGACACTACGCAAAGGAAATTATTGACTTCTAGCTTTCCCCAAGTCACTCTGGTCTGGAGGCGGCAAAGAAGGTCTCTCACCAGTAGGGGAGCAGGGCAACCAGGGATGTATAAGAAGGGGTGGGTTCCTTGCCACTTGCCCACCTTACAATGGAGGGGCTTAGTAAAATTTTGGCTTTGGGGTTTTCTATTTACCCCATCACCATTTTAGTCTGGGAGTCTAAAGGTGCTAATCGAAAAGGAAGAACAGAGAAGGCAGCCCCATGTCTAAAAGTTCACATCCTTACCTTCTATTTGTAGTCACCCAGCGATCGAGAGGAGTGATCTGGACCTCACCATTTGCGGGAGTTTCTCGAGCCACTGGGCCCGTCAGTCCGGTCGCCCAGGACTAACACAGAGGGAGCAGGCGTAGGGGTCTCCATACGCCTTCCCTTGGGTGATATGGGCAATCCCTTTCCCAATGCCCATCCTCTTTGCAATAGGCACACTGGGTGCGTCTCAGCCGCGGTGGATTGTTAAGGTCCTTTTTCCTTCCTTGCTCTCCCCTGGACTCTCGCGTAGTGGCAGGATGAATCAAAGCCAGGATTTTAGCCTGTTGTTGGGCCAAGGCCTGGGTCTGCCTCTCTATTCTCCTATCTTTTCGGGCTTCCTTTTGCTCCCTTTTTGTTTCCTCCTCTCGGTCCCTGTTCAAAAACACCCTATTCGCCTCCTCCACCAAACCGGAAATTGGGGTCTCTGGTCCTTTTCCTAGTTTTTGTAATTTTCTCCTTATGTCTGCAGCTGCCTGGGTTGTGAAGGAATGGGCCAACACAACTCTTCCTTCCATGCTTTTTAGATCTGTCTTGGTAAAGTTTTTAAAGGCTTCTGTGAGTCTGCCCAAAAAAAGGGCTGGATTTTCATTCTCTTCCTGTGTAACCTCTTTTATCTTATAATTAACCACCTTTCGGACACCCTGGGTCATTCCCTGTAGTAGGCAAGTAATGAGATGTCTTAAGGATTCCCTTCCTGCCCTTGTATTAGGATCCCAGTCTGGCTCTGTAGAGGGGATTGCCTCTTCGGCAGGGGCCAAACTGACATCTACCCGCTGTCCTTCATCAGCCACTTTTCCAGCCTGATCTAGGATTCGAGCTTTTTCCTCATCATTACAACACGAGGTGAGGATGACCGTTATATCCCTCCAGGTGAGGAAGAAGTTAAGGCTAAGACGTTCAAATTCATCCTTAGATTTTTTGAGGTTCTTTGAATGTGAGCCCAATTGTTCCTGCATTGGGTAATGTCTTGCATAGAGAACGGAACATGAACGTGCGTAGTTCCCCCCTCCCCATCTGGTACCTCTCTTAGGGGGCAGATTTTGTCTGAGGATGACCTTTCCTTCTGTGGAGGACAAACTTACTTCCTGATCATAACCCTATGGGGGAGGGAACATATGGAGGAGGAGCTGAGGCGATTGTGAGTGACTTCCCTTCAGATCTCATAACTTCTGGGCCCAGCCTTGTGACTTCTGAGCCTAGCCTCCTGACTTCCGGGTCCAGGCTCCTGACCTCCTCTGCAGAGGAGGTCAAAGGGATCTGTTTCAGACCTTGCTAAAAGGATTTGGGAAGAGCATTTATCAAAGTCCTCAAGCTTATATTTTCCCTTTTTTAGGAATCCTGGTAGAGGGCCATAAAGGCCTGGACATAGGGAACCTCCTTGTATTTACCCTCGTGATTGCAGTATAGACTGGGCTGTAAAATGGTGTTGTATCCAAGTGATCCCGACTGGGGCCATTTTCCCCCTCCTCCCAGGGAGTAAGTAGGCCAGTATTGAGTACAGTATTTGATAAGTTTTTTTCTTTTTCAGCCCTTCCAGTTGGTATCCCTCCCAGTGGGCCAAAAGACAACCCAGTGGGGTGTCTAAAGGGAAGCTAGGGCTATTTCCCGTTTTAGCGATGGTATAGTTTCTATCTGGTTCCCAGGAGACCAGTATTGGGGTGGATGCCCCTATATCTGACTCTAGAGAGATTGTAAGCTCTTTCCTGGTTCCAAATTGCCTGATTGTATATGCGCCAAAGGAAATGTTCAGTAGTAAGCACAATCAACGGGGCTGTAGGGCTGGTCCCGAAAGGTGAATTAACCCCTAAGGATGTGTCCTAGGGTGTTAATTTTCACCCAAGACCAGGTGCGACTATACCGAACCCCGTCAATCACTTCCACGTGTAAGCACTCAGCCAAATGCTCAATTAAGCAGCTGAATTTATAGAAATAGGGCACCTGATGGAAGGCTTCTAACGCCTGATTGTCTCCCCGAGAACAGAAAGCACAATTAATGGGAAGGAGAGAGTGTAGCCTCTCAGAAAATCTCTTGCAAAGACCCAGAACTTCAGGTCCCAGTATTGACAGAGAGAGTGAATGGAAATCACAGGTCTTCACAGGAGGAAAAGAGGCCACGTTGACATAGAAGGAGTGGAAGAGACAAAAGGTTTAAGAGTCGGAGAGAGAAAGAGGAAAAAACAGGGGAGGCCTTACAGACGTCTCCTGCCACCTGCAGATACCCAGGCGTTACGGGACTTTTCCCTGGGCCTCCAGGGAAGGGAGGACTGGAACTTGGCCCTACCAAAACCAAAATTCGAGTTCTCTGCCAAGAGGAGGTGATCAGTCTCCAATCCTCAGCTCAGGCTGAGGCCCTTTGACCAGATTCCTGCAACCAGGACTGGGAGACAGGAAAGATAGGATGGGATAGGATGGGTTGAAAGGAGGGGTGAGATAAAAGGGGTCAAGAAAATCTGTTGTTCCTTACCCATTCGGGGCACCCTGGCCAATGTCTGCGTCAAGAGACCAGGGACAAACGAATCCCATTTGCGGCCACTGGGTCAGATCCATTGGCAGGTGAGCTGGTCCTGGAGTACCCCGAGCAGTCTGGATGTCAGCCCCAGTAAAAATGGGGGTGTCCCTTCATGGTAGCCAGTTGTTGTAGGAAGGGGGAGGCCCCCACTACAGGGCCCCGAGTGGGTTCTTGTCTAACACTCGGAAAAGAATTGTCCGAGGAGACACGTGCTGACAAAGCAAGAGATTTTATTGGGAAGCGCACCCGGGTGGAGAGCAGTAGGGTAAGGGAACCCAGGAGAACTGCTCTGCCATGTGGCTCGCAGTCTTGAGTTTTATGGTGATGGGATTAGTTTCCGGGTTATCTTTGGGCAATCATTCTAATTCAGAGTCTTTCCTGGTGGCACACGCATTGCTCAGCCAAGCTGGATGCTAGCGAGAGGGATTCTGGGAAGTGGACGGACACACGATGTCTCCTTTCGACCTTTCCTGAACTCTTCCAGTTGGTGGTGGCTTATTAGTTCATATTCCTTATCAGGAAAGTGAAAGTGAAGTTGCTCAGTTGTGTCTGACTCTTTGCAACTCCATGGACGGTAGCTTACCAGGCTCCACGATCTGTGGGATTTTCCAGCAAGAGTATTGGAGTGGGCTGCCATTTCCTTCTCCAGGGATCTTCCCAACCCAGGGATCGAACCCAGCTCTCCTGCACTGCAGACAGACGATTTAGGAGCAATTGAAATGGAGTGGAAAAGACAGAAGTGAAGTGAAGTGAAGTGAAGTCGCTCAGTTGTGTCCGACTCTTTGCGACCCCATGGACTGTAGCCCACCAGGCTCCTCCATCCATGAGATTCTCCAGGCAAGAATACTGGAGTGGGTTGCCATCTCCTGTTATAAAACAACTATGGTGCCTGGCCAGGGTGGGCGGTTTCAATCAGTGTGCTTCCCCTAACACCTGGACCCAGCTATGTCTGACCATGGACGGTAGCTTACCAGGCTCCACGATCTGTGGGATTTTCCAGGCAAGAGTATTGGAGTGGGCTGCCATTTCCTTCTCCAGGGATCTTCCCAACCCAGGGATCGAACCCAGCTCTCCTGCACTGCAGACAGACGATTTAGGAGCAATTGAAATGGAGTGGAAAAGACAGAAGTGAAGTGAAGTGAAGTGAAGTCGCTCAGTTGTGTCCGACTCTTTGCGACCCCATGGACTGTAGCCCACCAGGCTCCTCCATCCATGAGATTCTCCAGGCAAGAATACTGGAGTGGGTTGCCATCTCCTGTTATAAAACAACTATGGTGCCTGGCCAGGGTGGGCGGTTTCAATCAGTGTGCTTCCCCTAACACCTGGACCCAGCTATGTCTGAAGGACACCCCTTCGACATTTCTGTTCATAAGTTAATAAATACCCTGGTTTGTACTCGTTAGTTTGGCTTGATTCTCTATTCCTTTGCATCTTTAAGAGTTTCCTGCCAGAAGCTCACAGATTAATAGTTTGGTCCTCATGGTCACATCCCTGTGGCTAGGCTCAGTTCAGTAGTTCTTTAACCCCCGGGTCTTTATTTATGCTTTTACTCTCTAATTACTCTGTTACGGAGACTAAGAAACTGCTACACGTCGTCCAAGCTAGTGCTTGTCAGTCCCACATGGAGAACTTGGAGGCCTGTTGTTCTCTTCTGGTTGAAGCTAAATCTTGTCTTCTATCCTAGCCCTGAGTGTCCCATTTCCGGAGGCCAGGCAGTTCTAGGAAACATGGTTAAATGACTACCTCTTTGGGTTCAAGTTTCTTCTTCTGTGAAAGACGGATTAATAACAGACACCCTGTCTGTGTCCATCATTCTTTCACATCGTGGTCCTTTCTTCCCACTGACCTGATGCACGTCACTTCCATCACCCCATGACCTGACGACCCCTCCCCCCAGATCCTCTGTAGTTGGTTCTGTCTGGGGCTTACCATGCCCTCCTCGGGCCACACTGGCAAACATCTCATATCTCTTTATTTTAAAAAATATTTACTTATATTTGGCTGCTCTGGATCTTGTTGCCCCACAAGGGAGTCTCACTGTCGTGTGGGACCTCTCCTCATGGCCCTGGAGTGCTTGTGCTCAGTAGTTCTGGCTCACTGGCTTTGCTGCCCTGTGTCATGTGAGATCTTAGTACCTTGACCAGGGATTGAACCTGTGTCCCCTGCATTGCAAGGCGGATTCTTAACCACCAGATCACCAGGGAAGTCCCTAATATCTCTTTAGGGGTGGAACATACTCTACCCAAACCACCAGGGAATTCAGGTCCCTTGGGGTAGCCCTCAACCAGCGACCAATGGAGGGAGTTGGAGGATCAGTACCTCAGCTCTCTCACCCCTGGTGTGGGATGACTCTGATCTCCCAGGGCTCCCTTGCAAGACTGAGCTCCAGCTGCCTGCGGTGAAAATTTGCTCGATTATGAGAATGACCAACCATCCCAGTGTGCCCAGGACTGAGTGTTCCTGGGATGCAGGATTTTGAGAGCTAAAGTTGACAAGTTCCAGGGCAAGTTGCTTACTTCAGTGATATCTCAACAATTACTGACTGCTTCCTTCCTTCCCTCTGCCACATCCCTGCTTCCCTACAGCTGCTGTCTCTGAGGCAATGGCACTAAATTTTTATCTCCATCTGTTTTGGAGAGACCCCAACCTCCGTCATGCCCTTTAAGCAGCCCATCAGCCACTCCCACCCAAGCTGAGCACTTTTGGGGTCAGTTGCTTAGTTTTTTCCTTCCCACTATCTGGTTTTCGTCTTTTGACAGCCTCTTTTCTTAAAAATAAATAAATATATAAATTTTATTTATTTGGCTGCTCTAGGTCTTAGTTGTGGCATGTGAACTCTCAGTTGTGGCACATGGGACCCAATTTCCCGATCAGAAAGCAAACATGGGCCCCATGCATTGGGAGCTCAGAGTCTCAGACACTGGACCACTAGGGAAGTCCCTGTCTGGTGACAGTCTTTTGAAAAAGGATCTTTTGTCATCTTCATGTTATGTGTGGGAAAGCAGATGTTTGGGGAGGGAAATGACTTGTCTGAAGTCTTGCCATTAAGTGGCACGTCTCGGGGGATGGGACCTGGGGCAGAAATGGGCTTCCTCAGCCCTCGGCACATGCTGCCACTCTGCTGTTGAGGGGCCTGTATGTGCTGGGTGCTATCTTATCTTTGTCTTTTTTTTTTTTTTAATTCGTGCATTTGGATTTCCCTGGTGGCTCAGTGGCAAAGAACCCACCTGCCAATGCAGGAGACACAGGTTCGATCCCTGGGTTGGGAAGATTCCCAGTATTCCTGCCTGGAGAATCCATGGACAGAGGAGCCTGGTAGGCTCCAGTTCGTAGAGTCACAAAGAGTCGGACATGCCCGAACGACCAAGCACGCGAACACATGCAAGCATTTGTTTGGCTGCGCGGGGTCTCAGTTGCAGCACATGGGATCTCCCTGACTGGTAATCGAGCCCGCCCCTTGCATTGACAGCACAGAGTCTTAGCCGCTGGACCACCAGGGAAGTCACTTCTCTCATCTCCTTCTTATGCATTATCTCATTGAATCCTTACTCCACTCAGGAGGGCAAGACAACCATGCCCCCACTTTGCAGAGTGGGAAACCAAGGCCAGGAGAGGTGGCAGAGCCCAGGTTCAAGCCCAGGCAGGCTGCCACCGAGCGCACATCCTTAACCACATGGCTGGTGCCTCAATACTTGTAATTTCCTCTTGGCCGCAGCGGCTGTGGCCATTTGGGTACAGGGGGAGTCTAGCTGCCAGTGAGTCCAGCTGGCAGAGGGGAGGAGGGGCCCAGATGGCAGGCCTGATTGGGAGCACCCCAGACTGGTGTCTGGACCAGCAGGCTGAGCCCGGGCCTGTCCTGGCCCTTGCTCCTTGGGGACCCTCCTGTGCCCTGAAGTGTCCTCCACTCCTCTGCCCCCACCCCTACTCCTGCGGTCGGCCCAAATACCAGACAGGGCGAATCTCAGCTTTCCCCCAAGCATTCCTCGCTCCTGTGGCCCGGCCCAGGCTGGCCGAG
>SJXQ01009892.1:240017-269548 GCA_006408695.1 Aepyceros melampus
TGAGCACCAGCAGGTCATCATCAGCCTCCACATCCTCCTCATCTGTTCCCTCCTCTTCATCCTCATCCGGGTCTCGCATGCATAAGCTGGCCATCTTCTCAATGGCTTCCATCGGCAGGGGACCTGGAAGCAACAGGAGGCCTCAGTTGAACCAGGATCCTTCAAGAGTTCCCGGCCTCCTGTCCCATTCACCCATGGCCATGAAAATTAGGGTAGCAGGCAGTGGGCAGTATGTCTCCCTCTCCTGGCTCTTCCATGGCACCCCATTGTCCTTGGGCCAACAGGCATGATCCTACTCCCTGTCGATCTCCCTGGCCTCATTTCTTCCTTGACAAGCCTGAGTTGGAACCCCAGATCTGCAGCTTTATCACTGTGGGACCTTGGGCAAGTCGCTTCACCTCCCTGGGCCTTAGTCTTCCCATCTGTTAGATGGGGACAATAACAGTTTCTCCCTCACCATAGACTGCAGGGACTAAAGGTAAATGCAGCTCTTAGAACAGCACACTGTCAGCATTTTGTTGTTCATGTAACTCTTGTTATTCACGGCACCCATGTTCTATAAAGTTGGAATTAGTGAATAATGAACCACCTGGCCCTGAAGGAAATACAGCATTAGGTTCCCATGAGCTTCTGGGCACAACACTGTTGTCAAACAGGCAATAGATATCCTTGTTTTATGTGTGTTTCTACTTAAAGACACCTTCTTTAACATATATTGTTGATTCATTAACACGGAACTCGAAGCCAACAGCACTATAACTGATGCCTGAATGAAGCTTATCTACAAGGTACATCCTAGTATTCTCACGCTAAGGAACAGGAGACAGCACTCTGGCACTATGCTTGGGGCCGTGTGGAGCCGCAAAATCAACAAAAAGCACAAACAGGAGAAAAGTGTGACATTCAACGGACCAAGAAAAGGACACTATTTATGCACTGAGACAAGAAGGCAGAGTGTCGCCTCAGCAGGGAACAGGCACACTGGGTGACTCAAACTTCTGGCAGCTCCGTGCATGTCTGTGAATGATGCAAAAGTGCGACAAGCAACTGATTTGGAGGTTACAAATAAATTTAAACCAATAGATGAATTTACAAATTCGGAATCTGTAGCTATCAAGGATCAGCTGCATTAGCAATAAAGCGTAAAGGTTCCATGTGTCCAAGCTCCAGCCCCACTTGACCTGTGCAGAGTCCCCTGCCCCCTGCCACCTCTTCCAGGGCCTGTGCACAAACTGTGACTCACCCCCTCCCCCATTCTCCACCTGGCCCTCCCCATTGCAGGTGCCTCCTCCTGGAATCCCAGTCCGGCCCACAGGTCTCCCCCAGTCCCAGCCCTAATCACAGAACCATGGGTTGGAGGACATGCCACATCCATTATTGGTGATTATTCCCATTTTAAAGACAGGGAAACTAAGCCCCATATAGTTGCTGAAACTCAGCAAGTCACACAGCCAGTTAGTTGCAGAAGTGGGACTTGAATCCTCATTTTGGGGCCAGAGCCAATCGCTTAACTCTTTCCCAGAATTAGGTTGCCAGGCAGGACAGGGACCTTCTCTGTCTGCATACTCATTGCCTCAGTGCCCAGCTCCAAACAGGAGCTCAGAAAATGTTCAGGGGTGTACTGAGAGTCTCACCTTTGCCTTTAAGTTTCTCCAAGGCTTGGGGCTGGCCTCCCACCAAGGCCAAGAACTCAGCCTCCAGTTCCTCATCGTTAACTCCATCTTCAGGGATCATCAGGCTGTCTGGGGAGAGGTCAACTAGCAGGCCCAGCTGTGGAAACAATGGGGCTTCTGTCATACCATGGGATGCATCCCAGCTAGCTAGAGGCAGCTATGATGGACCTGGAGTCCCCTGGGGAGGAACTCACGGCTCCTGGGGAAAGCCAGTCAGCTGGAACAGACCCTGGACACAACAGGTGTCCAAGATGGGCCAAGTCACTCCTCTGGCACAGATCAACATGGGGCAAAGGGCAGGAAGAGAGAGACCCAACTGCCTGCTCTGAGCCCACACCCATGATGGGTTGCCAGCTAAGTTCAGTGGTGAAATAAGCCCTACACCCTGCCCCAAAGCAAAGTCACTCTGCACAACTGGGTTTTTCCATTCCAGCATCTTCAGCAGAGGGAGCTGTGCAGGAAGGCTGGAGGTGTCAAGAGTAAAAGGAAGCACAGACAGCGCTGAAGTTGGAAGTGAGGTCTTGGGTGTGTGCAACACCTGTCTTCCTATGCTATCCTGGTTAATGACCAACCATGATGTGATAATATTAGGCTGAAGTACACAAATTCCCCCCTTTTCTTTGGGTCAAAAATGGCCAAGTGTCAGCAATCACACAACAGCTCCATCTAACTGTAACGATGATGACACCATTTATTGAGCGCTATGTTCTAGCACTCTCTGTAAACTATCACAGATAGTCATGAATTTTCACAGCTATCCTGAGACATACACTCTTAAGGCCTCCATTGTAGAGATGAGAAGACTGAGGCTTAGAGGTGTGAAGCCAAGTATCCAATATGGAGAAGCCCAGAGGAAACTTCAGGTCAGCCAGACTAATACCTGGGCACTAAGTTTTGGCCTGAGCTCCTTCCATCAAAGCTGAGAAAAAGCAAACTCTCCCAGTGCCTAGGAAAAAAGGTAATGAGGGAGGGAGACGGGGCCCAACCACAATTCTGTGGGCTCACGGCAAACAGTCTGGATTTGCCCTTAGGTCTGGCCAAGCAGTTGATCCCTATGACCTTGGACAGTTGTCTTCACCTCTCTGGGCCTCAGTGTCCTCATCTGTACAATGGGGATAAAAAAACTATGACCTGGCCAAGCTGATGCCACGGGCTCCACAGTGCTCAGTCCAGGAAAGCCATAATTGTCTTTCTTATCCCAGGTTCGAGGCCTTCTCCTCCCCGACTGGAGCTGCTGCTGCAACAGGTGGCCCTGAGCCCTGGGCGGGGCGCCAGGAGCTGGGGAGCCCGGGCCAACAGGCCTTACTGTGGGGGGTCAAACCTAGCCTAGGGGGCGGGGACGTGGGCTCACCTGGGAGTGGAGAGCCGGTTGCCCTGGGGGGTGGGGCCCTCCCTTGACGTGTGACAGGGTGGGATGGGATACCTCGGCGGGGCCATGGGGTACAGACTTACCTGGCGGGCGGTGGCGGCGCCTCGGCCCGGGGGTCCCGGGGGTCCCTTCCTCTTGTGCATCTTCCAGGTTGGCTACTCGGACCGCTGGACCCCTGGCCTGGCCTTGCCCTACCTCCTCCCCCGGGGCCTATGGCAGCGCACGCGCTCTTCCTGAGTCCCACGCCCCTTGTCGGCGCCCCGAGACCGCCGACCCCACGCCCTCGGCCCCCAGGTGGCTGCCCAACTTCCGCCTCGGCCCTCGGGCGCCGCGGCACCGGAGCGCTCAGCCACTGGACTTGCCGGGCCCACAACACAAAAACTACAATTCCCGGCAGGCCGTGCGCTAGTGCGCAGGCGCGTTGCCGGTGATGGGCGGTGCCGCAGGTTGCGCGGGAAAGAGGCGGAGCGTGCGCAAGTGGAGAAGGGAGGTTCCGGCATAGCGCGTGCGCGGCAGGGCCTCGTAGTGCGCGGGAAAGAGGCGGAGCGATTGCAGGTGTGAGGGGTGGTGGCGGCCTCTGTGTTCACGGTGTGGCCGGTTCACGTGCGAGCCCTGGTCTTTCCCGGTTTAGGCAGTTCTCACTTTCGGCGCCCAGGGTAGGGTTAGGATGGGCCTGGTCACCAGAAGTAAGGTCCGCAGCACTCGTACCTCAGACCTCCAGCTGCCCGGCCTCCGTGAGGGACAACTTTGGCTTTGTTTTAAAAAAAAAAAAAAAAAAAAAACCTTACGGAAATAACCGAATTATCCCCCAGCAGATCCAGGTAGACCTTCCCTGTTCCTGGTAACGACAGAAGGACCTCAACAGCTTCTCTGGCCCAGGTCAGTTTGGGCTTGTCTGGCTCCTAGGCTGGAAGGAATGGACCTGTGGTGGCGACTCCGGCCTCCCCCAAGGCCCCAGGCATCCTCCAAAGGGCCTCCCCATCCCTTGATAGGTCCCCAGGTGTCCCCTCTAAAGCCCTCAGATGACCCTGCAGGGCCCCTTTGTGTCACCCGAAAATCCTGGGGTGTCCCTGAAAGGGTCCCAAGTACCCCAGCCTGGAGGAAGAGAGCTTCACATAGGTTGCCCCAGAGACTAGAGGGGCCATACCCCGGCCCAGGTGCTCTCAGATCCTGGGCAGAAAATAGGCAGTTCCCTCTCTGCACGCCGAGATAGCCCAAGGTAGCTATGATTCCCATCCTCTGCCCTCCTGGGGCTCTGTTGACCCCTGGGGCAGCCAGATTGGTCTAGGTGGGGGAGGGGTGGCCTCAGCCAAGGCCACTGGGTCCTGTAACCGAGAGATAGGAACTGCTTGTAATGATGAGATTTGCTCCTTGTTTTCAGATTTCTCTAGGGAGAGATAAAATGAGTAAGAGGAAGAAGCTTCGGACCTCAGGTATTTGGACGATCAAGTTGACACATCTTTATTGCTGCTTCTGCTTTTAGGAGGAATGTGGGCTTATTGCAGAAATGCTAAGCTGACCACACCAAGCTCCTTAAAATAACAACAATGATTTAATACACAGGATGACTTAGTGCAAGTTTAAGTTATGGAGAAGTGCTTATAGTAAAAAGTGAAAGCTTTGTGGAGTTTTCCACAGCCTAGGGGAGGCCTGCAGGCTTCAGGGAGGAGTGTAGCTTCTATGCAGATCGACTCTCAGAGATGACCCGTAAATAGAGCTTGATGTGCTGGTATGTGGCTTGAGCAAAAAACCTAGGTTTTCATCTCCCTGTGTGATGGCAGATAACTTACTCTGTGTCTCACTTTCCTCCTATAAGTAGGGGATAATAAAGAGCACGTACCATTTCCTTTATTTTCTTTTAAAAATATTTAAAAATTTATCTTTAATTGGAGGGTAATTGCTTTACAATATTGTGTTAGTTTCTGCCGCATATCAACATGAATCAGCCATAAGTATGTCCCCTCCCTCTTGAACCTCCCTCCCACCTCCCTACCCTGTCCTTTAGAACAGTGATTCTGAACCTGTTGCAGGGAGCATTTTGATTCCAGAGGACATTTGGCAATGTCTAGAGACATTTTTTTAAAGTATTTATTCATTTATTTGGCTGTGCCAAGTCCTAAGTGTGGCATGTGGAATCTTTCAGTTGTGGCCCGTGGGATCTAGTTCTCTGACCAGAGATTGAACCCCCTGCTTTGGGAGCAGGAGTCTTAACCACTGGACCACCAGGGAAGTCCCTAGAGACACTGTGGGGTTTTACAACTGGTGTGTTTGTTTGGGTGGTGGGAGGTACTGGCATTTCATGGGTCAAGAGCAGAGATGGCTGCTCAAAATCATAGCACACAGAGGACAGCACCCACAGCCCAGAATGACCTGGCCCCAAATGTCAGTAGTACCCCAAATGTCAATAGTGCCAAAGCTGAGAACTTTGCCCTAGAGCTCACACGTGAATTAGCATTTGTAAAGCACTGAAAGTTGATGCACGGCAGGACACAAATATATGCTGCTGTTATGATTGTCCTTTCAGATTTTTTTTTTCATTTTGAAACAATTTTGAGCTTACAGAAAAGTTGTAAAAATATTTCAGAGTTCAGTCTACCCTTTCCTCACCTTCCGCTAATGTTAAAGCCACCCACAACCATAGGATGATGGTCAACCATGTTGTTTAGTCACTCAGTTGTGTCCGACTCTTGTGACCCCGTGGACTGTAGCCCCGCAGGTTCCTCTGTCCATGGGATTTCTCAGGCAAGAATGCTGGGGTGGGTTGCCATTTCCTTCTCCAGGGGATCTTCCTGATCCAGGGATCAAACGTGTGTCTTGTGCATTGGCACTTGGATTCTTTACCACTTGAGCCACTAGGAAGCCTGGACCAACCACATAGTGTAGCATAAAAAAACAAGAAATAAATCTCAGTACCCTACTTCTTCCAGACTTTTTCTTTATATACACAAATACAGTGTTTTTATTGGATAAATATAATCATCAACAAACTGATCTGCAACCTCTGATTTTCAACTTCATGGGTTTTCAAGATCAACCCTACCTCTCAACATACATAGAGAATTGCCTCGTTCAGAATGAAAACATCCGGTATTATGTGGTATAGCTCCATTCCCCTGTCATTGGCTAAGGAATTTAAATTTCTTAAAAATTTAAGAATGACCCCATCACCTAGTGGCTAATGAACTTCAAGAGTAGGATGTAGGGCAAGAAAGAAATCAACAGATCAAAGATGTTTCGTGTAAGGGCTTCCTTGGTGGCTCAGTGGTAAAGAATCCGCCTGTCAGTGCAAGAGACGGGTTTAGCCCTGGTCTGGGAAGATCCCACATGCCATGGAGCAAGTAAGCCCCTGCACCAGAACTATTGAACCTGCACTCTAGAGCCTCAGAGCCAAAACTACTGAAGCCTGTGTGCCCTAGAGCTTGTGCTTCACAAAAAGGGAAGCTGCTGCAGTGAGAAGCTTTCATACCACAGCTAGAGAAAAGCTTGAGCTGGGACAAAGACCCAGCACAGCCAAAAATAAATAAATAGAATTATTAAAAAAAAAAAAAAGATGTTTGTGCAGAGATGAGTAACAAGCTGTTTGGAGGCACAGGAATTTCTGTGACCTTGGAGGGGGAAGCTGGGGCCAGCCAGGCCCACCCACAGCAGGTCATTCGGGGCCTCTCTTGGCAGTGGACTCCTCAGCTCAGTGGACCCTGGACTGGCCCAGGAAAGTTCTTTCTGTGTGTCCTGGATGGGTGGGAAAAAAGAAAAACGATTCTGGCAGGTGGTGAAAGAACCCTTTCCCTCCTGATGTCTTTGGCCTTTAGTGTTGAACGCAAGGTTCTGCTTTCATTTTTCTTAAATTAATCCTGTGGGGATGGATCACAGGAAGAAAATGGGAGCCTCTTCACTCCTGTTGGTATTTTTGCTTTTTATTTGGTACTAATAAATGTCCATTGGATGAGCAAAGCAAGCTAGTGTTTGGGCTTCTTAAGAAACTAAACAAATGAAGCCACTATATTTTTTCATTTCCTGGCAGACCACAAAGTGGAAATGTGTTTGTATAAGAAACATTCATTGGAGCTTTGCTCTGGGTGCAGTGCCAGGGTGGGTCCATAAAGTGGGCCGGGGTGGGAAGCATGGTGAAGATGAGATCAAGATGAGATTTAGATCCTGCAGTTGATACCTTCAAAGTCTAGTCAGGGGGAAAGGAAAAATGCTTCTCATCAAGGGAGCTAATCAAATACACAGCAATGGGGTAAGGTTCTAAATGGGCCTATGTGAACTGTAACTGACAGAATTAGGAGAAATTACAGGAAAGTCAGTGTGGTCTCAGTTCATTCAGTTCATTCGCTCAGTCGTGTCCGACTCTGCGACCCCATGAATCGCAGCACGCCAGGCCTCCCTGTCCATCACCAACTCCCAGAGTTCACTCGGACTCACGTCCATCGAGTCCGTGATGCCATCCAGCCATCTCATCCTCTGTCGTCCCCTTCTCCTCCTGCCCCCAATCCCTCCCAGCATCAGGGTCTTTTCCAGTGAGTCAACTCTTCACATGAGGTGGCCAAAGTACTGGAGTTTCAGCTTTAGCATCATTCCTTCCAAAGAAATCACAGTGTGGTCTAGTGGAACCCAAAAAGCCAAATGGATGCTGAGGAGGACTCTAGCATTCAGTGTTGGAGGAAGGGACCTCATTCAATGGATTTGTTGTTTTAGTTGTGTCTGACTCTGCAACCTCATGGACTGTAGCCCTCCAGGCTCTTCTGTCCATGAGATTTCCCAGGCAAGAAATACTTGAGTGGGTTGCCATTTCCTTCTCTAGGGGATCTTCCTGATCCAGGGATCAAACCAGTGTCTCCTGCATTGGCAGGCAGATTCTTTACCACTGAGCTACCTGGCAAACTCTCAGTGGGTTTACTTCAAGATATATAAGAAGGATAAGGGGACAACAGAGGACGAGATGGTTGGATGGCATGACTGACTCAATGGACATGGGTGTGAGCAAGCTCCAGGAGATGGTGAAGGACAAGGAAACCTCGCATGCTCCAGTCCATGGGGTCACAAAGAGTTGGACACAACTGAACAACTGAACAATTATATAAGGAGCTGAGTTTGGAAAGGTCTTTGTGACAACCTCCAGAAAAATCAGACCTGGGTTTGGTTTATCTGTTTGTTCTCATTGCTTGGTCAGAGATGCAGTATATAGTAGGTGTTCAGTAAGTGTTCAGATACACTTAAGTATGAAAGCTCTGGAGCTGGACTGCCTGAATCCCATTTCAGAGTCCAGTCTCTCCAGGCCTCAGCTTGCTCATCCATAACATGGGCATAACATGAAGACTCTACCTCGAAGTTTTATCATAACTACCTGAGTCCTCAAGACTGTCTGGCATGGAACTGAACTAAAGTCAACCCTTATTATTTGTTCACTGAATGAATGGTTCATTTGGGGCCAGATTTTGAAGCATTCTGACAAGTCAGCCACTATTGGCAATTTCTATATAAGGGAATTCCCTTCAATTAAACAAATAGAAGTTAATAAGCACCTTTAGGATCTGAATTGTTTTCAGTGATGGGAAAGGTATTTTTAGGAATGTAGCAGGGACCAAGAGGCAACCGAACTGAGAAGTCACCTCCTTACCCCTTGATGACTCTGGGTCCCAGTTTTCCCAGGTTGGATATTCTGCAAGTGTCATGGAAAACCAGAGTGGTATGTAAAATTTAATGTCATCTGCAATTTTTGGGAGGTGATCTGGATTTTCTCATGCCTTTATTCAGTCATCTTCCAAGTATTTATTGAGAGGTTCTCAACCCAGGAATGAAACCAGGGTCTCCTGTATTGCAGGCGGATTCTTTACCAACTGATCTGTCAGGGAAGCCCCATTTATTGAGCACCAACAGTTTATTAGATGCTCATCTAGCCACTTGAGACCCAGCAGAGAGTGAGATAAATGAGGCCCCTCCTTGCATGGACATGTTGTAGTGGAGGAGACAGTAAATGACCCAGTACATCGGACGCTTGCAGAAAAGATGTAAAGTGAATACAACAGAGCATGGGTCCTAGAGGAGCTGCTGTATGGAAAGGGCAAGAATGGTTCCTCTAGGGACTTCTCTGGTGGTCTAGTAGTTAAGACTGTGTTTCCACAGGAGGCACACGTTTGATCCCTGGTTGGGGAACTATGATCCCAAATGCTCTCTCACCAAAAAAAAAAAAAGGCCCCTCTGTAGGGACAATTTGAGCTGAGATCCAAGGGAACCAGCACACACTTCTCACTGCTTCCCCAGAGAAACAGTCAGCTGGACAGGTTGTCTTGTGATTCTGAGCCAGGCCAGGTCACCTCAGGATTCAGTGTCCATCATGACCAGACCACAAGTTAAAAGCCTTTGATCTCATGGCCCCATAAGTCCGTGGGTCCCACCTGGATGACAGTCCATCCTATCTCTCACTCTCCAAGCAAGCATCAGAGCAGGAATTTCCTGCCCTTAGCACAGCCTGTTCATGTTGCATCAGCGACCCAGATGTGTTTGGTTGTTGGTCATGGCAGTGTGTGCGCCCACTGTCCCCCACCCCTTCAATTCTTTTTTTTTCTTTTCATTTGTTTATTTTTGGCTGTGCTGGGGCTTCACTGCTGCGTGGGGGCTTTGTCTAGTTGCAGCAAGTGGCATCTGCTCTTCGTTGAGGTGCACAGGCTTGTCATTGTGATGGCTTCTCTTGTTGGGTTCCACTAGACCATGCTGACTTTCCTGTAATTTATCCTAATTCTGTCAGTAGTGGCCACATGACATGTAGGATCTTCCCAAAGCAGGAATTGAACCCGTGTCCCCCTCATTAGCAGGCGGATTCTTAACCACTGGACCACCATGAAGGGAAGCCTCCTTAATCTTTTGTCTCCAAACCAGGAAGGGAAGGACTCCATCTTCCGAAACTTCCAAAGAACCCAAGGATAGAAGACTCTGACAGGGCCACCAGCCAGAGCTCCCTGTTAGACTCTTTGCAGCACCCTGAAGAATCAGAAGGTGGATCAGGACTCACTCCTGCAGAGCAGAGTGGGGAGGAACCAGGACAGGCAGCCTCCAGGTAGGTGGCTCAGAACATCCAGCAAGCCTCTCTGCTGACAGTGGGCACAGCACAGTGATCTAGTGGACAGGATGCAAAGGACGGGGGACCAGCCAGCATGACTCAGACAGTGCTGTGCCTCCCCCACAGGGGTCAGGGCCCTTGGATTGAGGTTCTTGAAGTTTTGCTCTAGAGACTTGTCTCTAGTGAGAACAGTCAATATATATATATTTTTTAATTAAATTTTATTTATTTCTTGTTTATTTATTTATTTTTGGCTGAATTGAGTCTTTGTTGCCGCGTATGGGCTTTCTCCAGTTGCCGACAGTGGAAGCTACACTTGGTTGCAGTAATAGACTTTTCATTGCAGTGCCTTTTCTTGTAGAGCACAGGCTCTAGGCATGCGGGCATAAGTAGTTGTAGCACACAGGCTCAGTAGTTGTGGTGCACAAGCTTAGTTGCCCCATGGCATGTGAAATCTCTGTGGACCAGAGGTTGAACATGTGTCCCCTGCACTGGCAGGCAAATTCTTATCCAGTGTGCCACCAGGGAAGTCTTCCCACATTCCTTCTTAATGAAGAGGGGACTGAAGGAGTTGTGGGTCTGTGAAATAATAACCCGTAAGAGAGGATTAAGCATCTTTATGTTCCAGGCAGTGTGCTAATAATAAATACTTTACACACATCCGCTTATTTAATCCTCATGGCACTGTGACACAGGTTTTTAACCCCATTTGACTGACGAGGACGCTGAGGGTTCGAGAAATCAGATGACTTACCCAGGGCCACTAAGCTCATACAGGGTGGGCTGCAGTTCTGGCTTCATCTAGTTCCTGTGCTCTTCACTACTATGGCTTCCCAGTTCCCATATATTTTCAAGAAATATGTAATTAAACACGGTGGGAAGAAAGGAAATCTCTGGAAAACCATTTAATCTCCATGGGGGTAAGCCATATGTAACTGCAGCAAAGTAGAAAGGGTTATTAGGAGTTGGGAGAAGGATAGTTCCTGCTGTCCAAAGTCTTCAGAGAAAGCACTGTGGATTGGTGTAGCACTTTTCTGCATGAAAAAGTAAGGCGTGCGGCCCGGCCAGCAGGCCCATTTTCCGGGGTGCGTGTCTGATCTCAGATCTTGGCAGTCTTAGGGCTAAGCTGCCTGTGTGGTAGGAAGAGAGGGGCCACGCGTCACAGCTAAGCCACTCTCCCAGACACACACGACGGCGTCACCATGTCCCTCACCCCAGAGAGGCCATCAGGTCTGATGGGGTAGTGGCTGCTGCCCACCCTGCTGTCTGAGTCCATAAGAATAATCAGAACCCACAGAAGTGGGTTCCCACTCCTTTGTTTCTGTTTTTTTTAAATGTTTTATTAAGAAAACCGCCTGTGCGGAAATGTAGCAGAAAAAAAGCAACATAAATCAATCAGCCTAGCGCACTTATGTTGAGAAATGAAATCTTGCCAGTACCCCAGAAGCCGCCCAAACAACCCATCCCAATTAAAGAATTTCGAGCAGACTGTTGCCATCAGCATCTAGACTTATTCTGTCTCCATAACCTCCTTTGGCACGATCCAAGCCCATTAGCGTAGCTTCATGCTTTATCCTGCTCCACTTCTAAAGTTGAAATCATGAAGTTTCAGTTCCAGGTTCTGGCTTTTTTTTTTTTTTCTTAACAATATATACATCCACATTTGTTTGGTATAACCATAAGTCTCACCAGTTTTTTAAAAAGACTATTTTTTAGAGCAGTTTTAGGTTTACAATAAAACTGAGAGGAAGGTACGGTGATTTCTGATATACCCTCTGCCCTCCCACATCCCTGGTGACCACCATCATTTACCAGAATGGTACATTTTTTTTTTTTTTTACCAAGGATGAAGCTACATTAACATGTGGACAGGGAAGCCTGGCATGTTGCAGTCCATGGGGTCGCAAAGAGTCGGACACGACTGAATGACTGAACTGAACCGAACCTACATTGACGCATGTTAATCACCCACGGCCCATTGTTTACTTCAAATTTTTTTTTTATTGTTTAATTTTGGTTGTGTGGGGTCTTTGTTGCTGCCCAGGCTTTTCGCTAGTTGTGGCAAGTAGAGGCTCGTCTGTAGTTGCAGTGCATGGGCTTCTCACTGCAGTGGCTTCTCTTGTTGCAGAGCATGTTCTCTAAGGCATGCGGGCTTCTGTAGTTGCAGCTCCCCGGCCCTAGAGCACAGGCCCAGGAGCTGGGGTGCACAGACTTAGTTGCCACGCAGCATGTGGGATCTTCCCGGATCAGGGATAGACCCTAGGTCTCCTGCATTGACAGGTGGATTCTTATCCACTGGACCAGCAGAGAAGCCCCAGAGTTTACATTCTGTGTGTTGTATACTCAGTGGGTTTGACTAGAGGAATAATAACTATATCAGTACAACATCATGCAGAGTTCTTCAACAACCATAAAAGTCCTAGTCTATTCATTTTCCCTTCACCACACCTGGGGTAACCACTGATCTTTTTCACTGTTCATAGTTTGCCCTTTCCAGAATATCATATAATTGGAATCATACAATACATAGCTTTTCATATCGGCTTCTTTCACATGGTAACATGCATTTAAGGTATCTCCACGTGTCTTCATGGCTTGAGAGCGCATTTATTTTTTTTTAATTTTATTTTTTAAAGCAGATGGCATAATTTTGTTTGTTTATTTTTAAAAAGTTTGGACTTGTCTGGTAGTCCGGTGGTTAAGACTCCACCCTTCCAGTGCAAGGGATACCGGTTCGATCCTTAGTTTAGGAAGTTCTACATTCCTTGAGGTGTGGTCAAAAATTAATTCATATTTTTTTATTGGAGTCTAATCGATTTACAGTGTTGTGTTAGTTTCTGGTGTACAGCAAGGTGAATCAGTTGTGCACATGTCCTCCCTTTTTTAGGTTCTTTTGCCATATAGGCCATTACAGGGCACTGAGTAGAGGAGCGTTTGTTTCCTCTTAGCACTGCATGCTGTCCCGCTTCATGTACCAGAGTTCATTTATTTGAAAAGTATTTTGTTTATTTATCTGTCTTTGGCCGTGCTGGGTTGGGTCTTTGTTACTGAGTGTGGGCTTTCTCTGGTTGTGGAGAGCAGGGCCTCCTCTCTAGTCATGGTGTGGGCGTCTCATTGCAGTGGCTTCTCTTGTTGCAGAGCACGGGCTCTGGGACCCATGGGCTTCAGTACTTGCAATACATGGGCTCAGTAATCACAGCTTTAAACCAGGGGCTCAGTAGCTATGGCACATGGGCTTCTTGTCCCCTTTGGTGTGGGATCTTCCCAGAGCAGAACTCGAACCAGTGTCCTCTGCATTGGCAGGCAGATTCTTTACCACTGGACCATCAGGAAAGGCCTACCACAACTTAGTTATCCACTCACCCGCTGAGGGCCTCTCAATCGCTTCCACATTTGGCAATTATGAATACACCCGTGTTTTTAGACACTGCATTTTTTTGTATCTGCAATTTTTTAGCATTTAGAATTGGGGACTGGGAGGTCTGTCCAAATGAGAATTCCTGTTCTTATTCCAGGAGCCAGTTACTGGGATTATAAGAGTAAAGTGCTGCCAGAGAAGGCAGCTTGGCTTCTAGGCATGGGACTCCGAATGCTTCTTGGCAGTCATACATCCCCTTCTCCACCCCGCCCTTTCTCAGCAGGTGCTCCAGGGCCGCCCTCTTCGGAGCCTCTGAGCACTCCTCTGCCTTTGGATTCTATTGTTTGTCTCACTACACAAGTTAACAGTGTAGGAGGACTTGAGAACCTCCCCTGTTTTGTCTTTTTCCTTCCAGCTCTCCTGATAATGAAGCCGACGCTCCCTCCAGGCTCCTTGGGCAGCCAGAGAAGGAGCCAGTTCCCCTTCCTCCTTCCCAGGTGAGCCTGCTCTGTAGCCTCACAGAGGCACAGAAGATGCTGGGGAGCTTGGCTGTGTCCAGCAGCAGCAGCCGCTGGTGGGAGTGTGTGCTGGGGCTGAAAGGCACAGACTGCAAGACAGAAACCCGTTTTGGGGTTTTCGTGCTTGATTTCCAAGACCCCACTCCTCCTTTATCTTTACTGCTGTTTTGTTCTTGTTGTATCTGGTTCACAGAACTCAGTGGGGAAGTTTGTCCCCCAGTTTGCAAAACCCAGGAAGACAGCGACAAGACAAGCAGAGAGGAGGGAAGAGGGCCCCAGGATGGGGGTGCTCAACTCGGTAAGGTCCTACCATCAGCCAGGCTGAGCTCTGTAGGTGTACCACCTCTTGGCCCCACCTCAGCAGCCAAGTTCAACCTTGGTTTCCTTTGACAATGACTAGGCTTCCCAGGTGGCTCAGTGGTAAAGAACCTGCCTGCCAGTGCAGAAGATGCAGGAGACGCAGGTTTGATTCCTGGGTCAGGAAGATCTCCTAGGGAAGGAAATGGCAACCCCTTCCAGTATTCTTGCCTGGGAAATCCTCGGACAGAAGAGCCTGGCGGGCTACAGTCCGTGGGGTCGCAGAGTCAGACACAACTGAGAGTGCACGCAGCCCTGCCCCTCTCCACACCCCCACCACCACCATATTTAGCCCTAAGGGCATCTGTGGACAGCAGGGGCTGTGTCAGCAGCCTGCAGGCCTGTGAGAGGTGCTCAGGGCAGGAGCCTGCGCTGAGACTGTAGAGGCCAGAGCTCTGTGCCCCAAACTGGGTGAAAGTCGTGAAACTCAGAGAGGCAGCCCAAGCATAGCACAGGGAGCTCACCTCGGTGTTCTGTGATGACCTAGAGGGCTGGGGTGGGGGACAAGGTAGGAGGGAGAGGAGATACATATATATACTTACAGCTGATTCACATTGTTGTGCGGCAGAAACCAACACGATATTATAAAGTGATTATCCTCCAATTAAAAATAAGAAAGGCAGCCTGCATTTCTGTCCCTAAACCCCTTTGCTTCTCAGAAGCTTTTGCATGAGCCGAGGGGGCTCTTACAGCATGCTGTCTTGTCCTTACCCCTATGAGCTCCAGGGGTCACGATTGCTGTCTCTGGGACACACTCCCCTAAAAAGTGATTGGTGGGCGTTCCCAGCAGCTGTGTTTGTAATTTCCCCAGACCAGAAACACCCCACGTATCTTTCAGTGGGTGAATGGTTGAACAAATCGTGGTCCATTCACACCACAGAACACAATTTCCAAAAAAAGGACCAAACTAGTGTGATACACATAACCACTTGGATGGATCTCCAGGGCATTAAGTAGACTCAGGGGAAGCTGTAAAAACCATATGGCCACGAGTGTCTGTCGATGGATAAGTGAATTAAACAAAACATGGGTAACATCCATAAACAGAACAGATATTTGTGTATCCATGTTCATTGCAGTATTATTCACCTTGAACTCAACGTCTCCTACATTGGCAGGCAGATTCTTTACCGCTGAGCCACCAGGGAAACCCACCCAGGATCCGCACAGATCCCTGTTTGGGTGCACTGTCATCCTCTTGGCTTTGAGGCTTCATATAGGCGCAGTGATGACTAGAAAAGTCTTCAGAGCAGTTGATTATTGAAAGCCCAAGGCGGAGTCTTTCTCTCTCCACAGGGAACACTGCCAGAACCCAGTGCAGAGCAGACCAGGAGCCAGCCTCAGGAAGAGTCCTCAGGACTTGCCCTCCAGGAGGCCAGGGACCCAGGAGGCCAGACCCAGGCAGATGGCACCTGCACCGAGCCCACTGGCCTAAGCCCCCTGACCCCTGGGCCCAGTGATACGGATCCTCAGCCCTCCGTCTCCACCAGCACCTCCCCAGAGTCGGGGACGGTGCCCTCGGCCTCAGAGAGGGCTGGCCAGGACTACCTGTCAGAGCCTGGGACCAATGTGCCCAAGGGTGGAAGCATGGAGGAGGGTTGGGCTCCAGGCAGTCACAGCCAGAAAGGGCCCCTGCCAGGCAGTGACACTGGAGAGATGGAGCCAGAGCGAGGGGCCCCCCAGCAGGGAGGTGCCCGAGCGCTAGCAGGTGCTGACCTACCTGAGGGGCCCCGGGAGGAAGGAGGTAGCCTCCTGGGCCCAGAGCCCCCATCTGCAGCCCTGGGTCCTCCTCGCCCCCTGCAAACCCTTGGCAGGGAAGCAGAGTGGAGCTGGAGCTGCCCTCGGTGCCCGCCACTTGGGGCTATTGTTATCGCAGATGTGAACACAGACCCCACGGAGCCAGAACACAAGGCTCTGAGGGTGGCTGCCCCAGACAGAGAGGTCAGCGCCAGGGTGCCCGCCTCTCCCAGTGGGAAAGCTCCCGACGCAGGCTGCAGCAGGGCCCTGCTCAGCTGCGCACCTCTCACTGGGGCGACCAGTGGAGGCAGAGGGGAGGCACAGTGGGAAGACAAGCCCCCTGGTGACATCCTGGGGTGCTTTGCAGCCTCCCTGCCTCTGCCCCATGAGACCCAAGAACCCACACTAGGAGCTAGGGATCCCAGCCCTTCAGCCTTAGAAATGGGCTCAGATGTTGGTCAGACCCAGGTGCCAGGCCCGGATCAGGAAGGTTGGGAGGTGTGTGCTCGCAGCCTCGGCTATCACAACCTGCAGATGAAAAGGCAGCTGAGCTAGGGAGCCCGAGCCTCAGGCAAGACCTCCAGGGGCTCAGTTTGTCCCTCAGAGCCTCTGCTGCACTGATGTACCAAGAAGCAGCGGACGGCCCTCCCCAGGATGCTGGGGCAGGCCGGGGCAGCCCAGACACCCCCACAGGCCCCATAGGCCAGCCCTGGCGCCCCACTGACTCTTCCAAGCAGGCCATCTGGGAGGAGTCACCAGCCATGGAACTCGACTTCCTGCCAGACAGCCAAATACAGGATGCCCTGGAAGTCCCTGGCTTTGAAGCCCCACCTGAGCAGGTAAGAACTTCCCCGAATTACAGCCACATGCCCCAGGGCAGGCGCCAGACGGCCACGAGCCCTCCCAAACTGTCCAGTAGTTGGGGGAGGAGGGCCACGTGGTGACCTGTTTATACAGCAGATGAGTCCTGGGGTCTGAGTCACAGCTTCAGTGGGTGTGGAGCCAGTGATGTCCTGGGAAGGTTGGACCTGCCTTTCTCTGAGGAGCCTGTCCGTCTGGGAGCTGAGGAGCTCTGGGGCGTGATACACACATTTTGTCAGCCCAGGCAGAGCCCCCGGTGTGCCTGCGTCCTGCACACCTCAGTGCCCGGCTCTGCCTGGAGATTGCTTAGGGGTGTCTAGAGGGCGCCAGACCAAAAGAGACTACCTGAATAAGCAAGGGACCTCAGAACTGGGCCCATGGGAGGGGACCTCACTCCCCTGCTGGGAAGAACCTCTGTCCATCTTTAGGGTCACCTGATACCATTCTTTTTCAAACATATGCATGGACTTTCATTTGTCTGCTGGAGTTTTTGTTTTTCAATTACTGTGCTTTGCTGTTGGTTTTTTGTTTTTTCTTTCACAAATTGAAGATTTGGGGCAACTCTGCTATCAGATGGTGATTAGCATCTTTTATTTATTTATATATTTTGCTGCGCTGGGTCTTTTTTGCTTTTGCGCGGCCTTTCTCTAGTCTCAGTGAGTGGGAGCTACGTTTTTGCTGTGGCAATGTGAGGGCTTCTCACTGTGGTGGTTTCTCTTGTTGCGGAGCATGGGCTCTAGGGCTTGAGGGCTTCAGTAGTTGTGGAGCAGGGGCTCAGCTGCCCCGGGGCATGTGGGATCTTCCTGGACCAGGGATCGAGCCCATGTCCCCTGCATTGGCGGGCAGTTCTTATCCACCAGGGAAGTCCTGTCTGCTGGCATTTGCAAGGGCTTTCCTTCAGGGATCTGCCCGCTAAGCGTTTGCTGGCCGTGGGTGGTCACCTGTCTGGGCAGGTGGCAACCCCATTTTGGCCCCACCCCCCAGTAGGCACCACACCCCTGGCAGCAGGCGGCCCACCTGAGCCTAAGTGCCTTGTGGCCTCAGAGGTGGGCGGTTCTCTTTCCACACACTGGGTGCGGCTGAGAGGCTGAGGAAGGTTGAGCACCTGCCCACAATGAGACAGCCGGGAGGGAATCACGCCCAGGTGGCCTGATTCTGCGGCTGTGCCTCAACCGTTCTGAACTGGAACCAACGCAGAGCCTATGTCACTTCACAAACGTGGCCTCCATCTCTTTGGCCATCCCTGTTTTAAAACTATTTTTGGAGTGTTTGAAAAAATTTTTTTCAGCGCTTTAAAATTTATTCTTTACTTTGGTTGCTCTGGGCCTTTGTTGTGGCATGCAGGCTCTCTAGTTGGGGTGCTCGGGTTTAGTTGCAGCATGTGGGATCTTAGTTCCCCGACCAGGGGTTGAATCTGGGCCCCCTGCATTGGGAGTGTGGAGTCTTATCCTCCAGACCACCAGGGAAATCCCCTGTTTGAAAATGTTTTGGGGGTTTGAGAGTCTGCTCTGTGGCAGGAGTGAACAGATCTGGATGGTGAACAGATCTCTGCCCCCAGAGGTTTTCAGTAGCGCCATTCCATCTGCCTCTCCCAGAGTGAGCACTTTGTACCCTGTCGTTTTTGCCCTTAAAGAGTCTCTTCCTAAGACGCAGCCCCCAAACAAGCAAAGGACTCATCTGGTGCCCAGCTGGAGGAAGCCAGCTGTTCCAGCCGTGGAGGGAAACCATGTCTGGGTGGAGGAAACGTGGTCTCAGGCGCTGCCTTCCCAAGGGATGGCCAGGGGTCATCTGTGACACAGGCCTCCCTGCCCTGGCTCCAGTTCTTTGTACTATGCATCACACGTTGCTGTGATCATCAGACAAGCAAGATTACAGAAAGCGAGTCACAGTGTGGCTAGATCGTAGCCTTTAAACACAGACACCCGGGAAAAGGAAGGCACTCAGGTTCTGGCCAGAGCTGAAATGTTGTAATTAAAGCCCCAGCCCTTAAAAATGCACACCCCTTTCTTGGAAAGAAGAGCTTGGTTGTCCCCAGTCTCTGGCATCTTGGGCCGTGGCTGAGGGAGAGGGCTGAGGAAGCAGCTGGAACCTTGGGTGCCGTCTAGCCGGCCAAGGAGAGCCCTGCTGGATGTGCCACTAGCAAGCATACTCAAATCACCACTGAGCCGGGAGCGCCAGGAACCCCGGGTGGATGGGTCCGCTGCAGGAGGCACTGCCCTGGTGCGCTCTGTTTTGACACCGGGCCTTCCTGAACAAGTTGGGGTGACTCGAGCACAGGTTCCCATGGGGAGGTTCCAGAAGGCAGGAAGGCCCTGTGGGAACAGAGTGCTACTGGATGGCATCTCGGCCCGCGGCCTCAGTGGGCTCAGCTGTGAGCTCCACTGCTGAGGGGGGCCCCTGGGGACTCGCAGCGGTGACAGGCTGGCTGCAAACCCAGGTGCCCTCTTATCGTGGCTCCCAAGGGACCTGCTGCTCACCCCACAGCTGGTGGAGCCCCCTCCACTCATAAAGAGGGCCTCATTTAAAACCCTGACTCCCAGGTCCCTCTCGTGGCCCCCGTGGGTGGCCTCCAAAGGGGGAAGGTGCACTACTGTGCCTTCAGGACAGGCACTACCTTTGTCATGGCAAACTTCTCCATAGCCCTGGTGGGAGCCGTGGTCCCTGTTGGGAAGGAGAACATTCCTTGTGACCAAACTAGCTGAATCCGCGGCATCGAATTTTTTTTTTAATTTGGCTGTGCCGGGTCTTGGTTGCGCCATACAGAATCTAGTTCCCTGACCAGGGATCGAACCTGGGACCCCCTGCATTGGGAGCAAAGAGTCTTAACCTCTGGACCACCAGGGAAGTCCCTGAATTGTATTTTAAGTCACAGAGTTGCCTCCATGAGAGTCAGCCGGGCGCATGGGAGAAACCACTGCCTAGAACAGTCATGCCAACCTTGGCACTGCTGGCCTTGGGGGCCTGGCCGCCGTCCTGTACATGGAAGGGGGCTGAACAGCGTCCCTGGCCTCCAGCCCCCACCCTCTGAACACAAGGAGCACCCTCTTCCAAAGGCGTGACAACCCAAAATGTTTGCAGACACTTATGATGTGTCTTGGGGATGGAGTCATCCCCGAGGGAAAGCTGCTGGGCTGCAGGCAGTTCTTCATGTCTATTCTTTTGTATCCTTGGACCTTTGGCAGGTTGAGCTCAAACCCACGCGTCCCCCACGCAGGACTTGGGTCTCCTCAGAACAGACAGCCCCTAGGCCTGCCGCTCCAAAGAGGCAAAGAGCCGTCACCTGCGCCACTGAGCCTGACATTTTCCATGAAAATTAAACCACCGTTGACCTTTAGAAATTTAAGCTTCTCAGGGTTATCTGGCTCTCTCTCCCCCGTTAATTATGAATGTTCCCTTCAAAATATATTTGCAAAATCTTTTCTTTGACATGAAACTCGGGGCTTATCTGGCCGACCTCTGCCCTCCATGCCAGTCTCCCACCTCACCACAGTCAGCACCCCCAGGGTCTTCTCTGACCCCTCCTAGATACCGCAAGACAGGCCTGAGACCACACCAGGCCTCAGCTGTCAGGGACAGAGAATATGGGGTGGAACCACCCTCCAGTGGATCACATCAACTTGTCCGAATGCTGGGGCCCAGGAAAGGACCCCGGGGTCAGGCCCAGTATTGAGGGCGGGGGGTGAGAGCAGCCGCACTGGTGGCCTGCAGGTCTGGCTGTGCGGCGTCTGTCCCCCACTTTTCCTCTGCTGGAAGAAAGCACGCCTCGGCCTTCCGAGCATGGCATGGCGGAGGAGAAGCCAGACCTGCGTGGCTCCTCTCCCTTCTCCCAGCCAGGTCACTCACATGTGCGCGCACTCTCCTTTTCCAGTTGTTTCCTGCAGGAGGCGAGCTGGACCCCTGCCGGCCTGGCACCGGCCCGCGTGCAGACAGAGGCCCCCGTGCTGAGGCCCAGCCGAGGTAGGCAGAGTGGGAGGCACCGTGGGACCTTGCCTTGGCAGTCCTCCTCCTCTTGTCTCTGGAAGCGGGGAGCGTGGCTGCTTTCCTGGGACTGGAGTCCGCACCTCTCCCACACCCCAGCCTTTTGAGCTCCCACTTTGTGAATGAGGGTGATGGAGGTGACCCTGGCTCTCCCTCGAGGGGCCTCACTTTTCTCTGTCCAATAAGGTTGCTAAGCCCCGAATTTCTTGTTTATGTGGCTGCGCCGAGTTGTAGTTGCAGCATGCTGGATCTAGTTCCCTGAGCAGGTATCAAATCCAGGCCCCCTGCACTGGGAGCACAGAGTCTTAACCACTGGGCCACTAGGGAAGTCCCCACATTTTTCATTTTCGGTTTCCGGCCATGCCACTTTGCATGGGATCCTAGTCCCCACCAGGGATCGAAGCCAGGCCCCCTGCATTGCAGTGCAAAGTCTTAATCACTGGGCCGCCAGGAAGGTTCCCACTCCCGCTTGCTAACTCCCCATGCCCCCTGCTCCCTGGGAGAGGAGAACTCCCAGTCAGCACCCTGTACCCAAGCTAGCATCTCTCCCTAGGTCCCTTGGGATGGTGCCCCAGCTCTGTAGTGGTTTGCACCTTGTGTGTTTTCTTGGAGAGACGGTCCAAGAGAGCTTTCCTTGAATCTCCATGGAGGGAGCAGGGACCCAGTCAGCTTGGAGCCACTGGCCTGCGCGACCTGGGGGCCACCCCTGCTTTGGCATCCTTGGGCCCTCCAGAGTCCCCAGTCTGTCCCATCTTCTTTCCGCTTGGTTCTGTTCCCCAAGGCAGCCAGCTTCTCTCCCTCCTACAGGCACCGGGTTTGTTCCTCCAGCCATGGAGGTGTGTGTTGCGAGGGTCCTCTCCCCGCACCCCCGAGCTTCCCTCTCACAGTCCATCACCTCTTTTCCTGTCCTTTCTCCCAGCCTTGCTGACCGCCAGCACTGGGCGACAGTCCTCTCCTGTTACCTTGTACTTAAACTGCAGAACCGTGGCCGATTGATTATTCATGGACAAGTTTCTGTTTCTGTCTGGCAGGTGTGGAGGAGAGATGAGGGATGCAACCCTTGGTGGAATTTGCCTCCTTTCTCTTCCTCCTGCTCCTCCTCAGGGAAGAGGGAGGCCTCCCACCCCCTGCCTGTGCACACACTTGTGTATAGTACCTGTGGTACCACACAGCCTGGCGCCCCTGTCCCCTGACAGACACACACACCTGCTCCCTGCATGGGGACCAGAGGCAGTTTAATCAACGTGGCCCCACTATTGTTTTTTTTAAACATTTATTTTTGTTGTGCTGGGTCCTTGCTGCTGCTCACAGATTTTCTCTAGTTGCAGAGAGCAGGGGCTCCTCTTTGTTGCAGTGCACAGGCTTCTCACTCTGGCGGCTTCTCTGATTGCAGAGCACAGGCTCTAAAGCATGGGCTTAGTGGCCACGCAGCATGTAGAATCTTCCCAGACCAGGGATCAAACCCATGTCCCCTGCACTGGCAGGTTGCTTCTTAGCCTCTGAACCACCAGAGAAGGCCCCTACTATTGTTTAAGCAAAGAGGAGGCAGATTCATGTGTGAATCTCTGACGGCCTCCATGCAACCCCACGTGGATGGCTGGAAGCCCCCAGGTGGGTCCTGGGGTCTTCTTCTATGGCCCTTGGCCAAGAGAGAAAAGGCAGGAAACTGAGGCCCAGGCTGACCAGTCATCTCAGGGTGACTAAAGCAGGTGGAGCGGAACCACAGTTCCTCTAGTGACAGCCCAGGAGATCTGCTAAGCTCTATGACCCTCCGCACCCCCCCCAGGCTATACCTGTTAGATACGGTGGTGCCCCAAATGTCTGCCCCTTCTATAGGCACTGATGCCCTCCAGTGCCAGGTCTTCCTGGGTCTACTCTGGGCACTGGGGAGAAACACAGAGCTTCTCCCTAGTTGGGTGGGAGCTGGGGGGTGGTGGTGAGCAACAAATTATTAGCTGGTCAGATGGCAGAGTGGTGGGGAGAAAAAGATAGCAGGGAAGGGGTTATGATTTTAACCTGTGGTGGATGGAGAGGGAGAGGGAGGGTCCCCCTCCCATCTTCTCCCTCCCCCACCCCACGGAGGAGACTTTCTGGAAAGAACAGAGCCCTAAGAAGTGCTACAGGAATGGCCAGGAATTCGGTGTGGCTGGAAGAGGGGGAAGAGGGACAAGAGGAAGTGGGTGGGTCTGGAGGCACGGGGGAAGGTGTAGGGCTGCGGGGAGAGATTTGGGCTGGGTTTCCATTTCCACAGCCCCCCCAAGTCACTTGAGGGGACAGGATACAAGGGCAGGAGGTGGGGGCTAAGGCGGGTGTGGCAACTGCCCCACAGGAGCCACCTGGTGGGGAAGGGGCTGGATTCTGGGTGTGCTTTCAGCAGCAGAGCCATGGGGTTGGCCATCAGGGCCCTGCCTGGTGGGAGGGGGCATCGTGGCTGTCAAGGGTGTTCATCTCTGGAGAAGACGGCTCAAGGCTCAGCAGAGCACCCCCAGTGGAGGCTGGTGGGGCTCTCCAGTGAGCTCAGGCCTCTCCTCCTGCCTCCCTTCCCGCCAGGACACGAGTGGGAATCAAGACGTTCGAGGCCGCCAGCATAGAGGACGCGACAGACACCGTGCGGGGCCTGGTCATGGAGCTCTCCAACCTGAAGTAAGGGCTAGGCTGGGCCCCATGGACCCACAGTCCCTGGGATGGGCAGAGGGGCTGGGGGTGGGTGATGGAGGGCCTGGTGCACCAGTGATCCGGGGGCGCCAGGCTGGGCCTGGCCCCCCAGTGAGGGGCCTCTGGGAAGCTTCTCCTTCACAGAGTTGTAGGCTCTGAGGAGGGACTAGAAGGGTCACAGCCTGCCTGCAGCAGGCTGATGCGGACTGTGCACACGCCTGTGCTTATGTGGGTGTGACCCAAGTACCCAAGAGTGAGTGAGCCGATGTGAGCAGGCTAGTGTGCCCGTGTGAGGTGGGGGCACAGCCCAGGCCTGTTTCCACCCAGCCGGCTGATTATGAGCGCCCACCGGGACCTGGAGACCTTCAAGCGCCTCAACTACCGGAAAGCGAAGCCAGCCGGGAAGGCCCCCACACCCTACACAGCAAAGGGGTTGGGGACCCTCCCCCGAGGGGAGCAATCCTGGAGGGATCTGTAGCTGGTTCCAAACTGCCTGGGGTTGTGGTGTGTGTTCCTGCAAGCTCACTGGCCCGCAGAAATGTCCTGCTGAACAGTGGGGAACAATCCCTCTGCAGACCGTGTGTGCTCCGCTCACCCTGCTATCTTGACCTTCTGACATGCCGGTCCTGGGGCCCCCAGAAACCTTCCCTCAGCTGACCCGGAAGTCAGCTTCCCACGGGAAACACAAGAGGCCCTGCCTCCGTCATCGGCCTCCCCTGGGAGCTGCGTGGGGCGGGAACCTGCTCCTCCCTGTGGCAGGCCTTCTGGGGCCCCAGGAAGCCAGCTGCTTCTGAGCCAGGGGCCCAGGGCCGCTCAGATGTTTATCTGCAAATTTCAGCTCCTTAGCTAAGGTTACTGAAGGTTCAGAATTTGTTTCTTTCCTGGAGGAGAAAAGGGCTCGCTTTGTTGGTCATACCCTTGTTTTTCACCAGATTTCCATTTTATTTCTTCTGGGAAGCCCATTAATAAATGATGCCTTAGCCAGACCTCAGACCGTGTGATCTGTTGTTTGCGGTTGGAGGCGTTTTCAGTTCCTTGATGGCTTGCGCACAAACCTCCCTAACTACGTCTTTCTCCTTCTGCTTCTAATGCTCCTTGCGAAGACAAGTTGGTGTACTGCCGGGGGCCCCCACTCCCAGATGGAATCCAGGGGTCCCCACGCGTTAGCATGTTCAGACTCCCCTGGAGCAGGTGGATGTGTGCAGAGATGTGCATGTGTGCAAATTCCAGCACACAAGTATCTGTGGACCAGTCAGCCCACTGAGACATCTGGACTGTCCAAGCTGGAGTTCAGTGCTGAGTCGGCCTTGCCTCTCCTCTGTGGGACAAGCTGCCGAGAAGCCCTAGTCTAAGAGGCAGCCCTGGGTGGGAATTATTGATGCAGACACAGCTAATGCCTGGAGGGTGCCGAGGGCACGCGCGTGCACACCCTGCCCCACCAAGCCTCACCACGGCCCAGTGAAGTCACATTGTCACTAGCAGTCCCAAGTGCTGCTGTCAAACCCGTTTTGCAGAAGACATTGCTTCTGTTAAACAGGTCACCACTAGGTGGACCAGACCCAAGACTAATTTGTTGCTCTGCCAGTGGGTCCTGCACCCTAACTCCTAGGGCCAAGCAGGGAGGGCCCTCCTGCCACCACCTTCTTATACCTGGGACATCCCAATCAGGTGGCTCAGAGTCCCCCAGCCTTTTCACCCTGCAGAATGGACAGCCCCTTCCTTGAACCCACCAAATGTGCCCAGTCGCCCCGTTCCCTGGGTCTCAAGCCCCAGTGGCTCTGGCTTATACAATTAGCATTTGTTGGTAGCTGAGAGTGGCTGTGGTACCGTGTCCTCTGATTCCATGGTGAAACCCTTGGCACTGCTAAGGAGGCCTCCCTCATGCCTTCTTTCTCCTCCTTCCCTTTTCTCTCCAAGCCTGGGCAGTAGGCTGTCTTCAAGGGCATTCTCGGATCCCTGGCTCACCGCAGCCCTCCTCAGGTGGCCTCAGGTCCCAGAGCAAGTGGCAAAGCCAAGGGCAAATTCTGGGAAGTCCAAATTCTGCCCTGACTCAATCCTAGGAGACCTGGTAGGCTGGGGGTGGAGACCAGGCTCCCGCCATCCCACAGATTGGGGAAGGAATGTGGACTGGCACTTCTCACCTGCTGCCCCCTCGAGGCTGGTGGAACAGATCTTGGGGTGGAGGAGGCAGACAGGGGTGGGGATCCCCCCAAGCCAAGTCCCCCAGGAGAACCAGATCACACTCCCTGGGTGGGGATGGACCTCTGTCCCCTCCCACTCCTGAACACGTACAGCCTCCACAGTGCCCCTTGCCCAAGGCGTTGTCTGGTACAGCCAACCAGGACATATTCCCATTCCTTATGGCCCCCAACCCTCACCCTGCCTCAACCCAGAAGTCCTTCCCTTGCTCTGAAGGGCCTGGCATGTGTGACTCTGGCCCCCAGTTTCTGGGGCATCGATGGTAACCTAAACATTCACTGAGGGTTTCTGAGGTGAAGACAATGATGGGGGGAACCTCTAATTGTTTCTCCGCTGCCCCCTCAAATCAGGCCCCCACCTCCAGTGTGGTAGATTCTACCCATCTGACATGTCAATATGCAGGAGGTGGCCAGAAATGTTTGCAAACACAAAAGTCACAGGAACGAGATTCATGGCACTAACTCCGCTGCACATGTCTGCTGAGAAGTGCGGGCTGGGGCGACCCCCTAGAACCCCACAGCTGCCATTTCTCGGACCAAAGCACCTCACCCCAGCACCCCAGGGCGAAAAGAAATCCAAATAGCAATTGGGGAAACCGGAGATCAGAGTAAGATGTGGAGGCTGAGGGATGCGACAGCCCCAGCGGCGCAGTTCACGATACCTTGTCCCAAGACCGGGCTTCGCATGACGCTGATCCATTCATAAACATTTATTGAGCGCTGACTGGGTGCCCAGCGCTGGGGAAGAAGGGCAGGGGTGTCTGAGGACCACCCCCTTCAGTGACGGGGTGGTCGCGCTTTGGGCGGTGGAACCAGATCCGGTTCCTTTGCCAAGCCCCAAGGCTGAAGGCACCGTCTAGGGGCGGATCCTCGGAGGGTGGGTCTTCCCTGAAACCCAGCCTCCACTGAGGCTGAGGCTGGGTCCCCATCCCCAGGTGAAGGCGTCATCCTGTCCGCGCCAGTCTCCTTAGGCAGAAGTAGAGGGGCAGCAGGAAGAGGGAGGAGTTCCAGAAGACTTCTGGTACCTTTGGAACCTAGATTTTAAAAGCAGAGTTGGAGGGGAGGAGAAAAGCATTTAGTAATAGGGATGATCAATGATCCGGAAGTTCAGGCTCAACCTGCAGAGCTGCCGGGGCTCTGGCGCCACCTGCAGGCTCCTTCCGGGCTAGCACCCCTGTGCTATTCCCAGCCCTGGGCAGTCCCAGGTGGGACCCAGAGCCAGACACAAAGCAAGGGAAACTCCCAACCCTGTCCTGCCGTGCTGCCCCCTCGCGGCCGCAGGGCTCCGGGAACCCCGGATTTCTTACACTCAGAAAGTTTCCCGGGAGGACAGCCTCAGGCAGTCTTTCCGTGCCAATATCGTGGTGAGGGCTCCCCGAACCCACCCTACCCCCACGGAGTCAAGTTTTCCTGTTCCCTCGGGCTTAAGGAGAAAAAAGAAGATTCTGAGACCATCGTCTGCGTCCCATCCGCTTCCTCCCTCTCCCAGTTGTACCTTGTCAGACCTCGCAGGAATACTATCCTCTCCCGCGGGCAGTCTCACAACCCTTCTAACATGTGCTCCCCGCATAGCCGCCAGGATGGGAAGGGGTCCTCCCTTCTGGTGACTTCCCCGAGGGGCCCCCAGTCTGATGAGAGAGGCAGTACTGGAGTACCGCCCCGTCGAACCGGTCCCTCTGTTGGCTGACTTCCCCAACGTTGTTAAAACGGATTTCTCTCTTAAAAACCTGCAGAAGCGGAGGTCTTTCGAATCTGGTATAGTAACTGCTGATATGAAAGCCTAGCTACTCAAACCCTGCCGGCTACGGAGGTCGAGGGGATCCAGTTAGAAGTACAGATGCTCTGGCCTCACGCAGACCTGCATAACTGGAATCCGAATTTGATGAGCAAGATGGAGGGAACGCTCTGTGGCTGTGCAGACCTTAGGGAGCCTCCAGCCACCTTCCCGGGGGTGACCCCCACACAGCAAACTCATGGTTCTTTCCCTCCAAACTGATGCCAACTCAGACGCCTCTGCCTGGAGGACCAACTTCTTTCAACCCCTCAAATCCACCCCCACAGCCCAACCTATTAGCCACGGCCTAACACAGGCACAGTGTAACACACGCCTAATACACAGACCTGCTCTTCTCTCTTTCTCAGCTCCCTAGTACCCAAGTGCAAACTCTTCAAGGTGATCAGCAAGGAGCCCTTCCCCGAAATTTCTGACACCTTCCCTTCCACCCTACATGCACGCATACTCCCATCCCAGATGCACGGAATTTGACCAAGTTCCCTAATGAGCCCCAGTGCCCAGACCCCCTTCAGCACTTCACCAAACTGAATGAGGTTTCCAGGAGTCACTTCCTCCAGGAAGCTCTCCTGGACCGCTTTGTCTAGCTCGGGTGCTCCCTTTAGACTCCCATTTCTGTTATAACTGTCACTCTCCCATCTACCACTGAGGGCCAAGCCCAGCCCAGTGCTTGGCTCAGGATAAGCCTCACAAACCACCTGGCGAATGAGTGGACAAGTGAGGCTGTTTCCCTCTGGTCACATGGCACCTACGTTCCGCACAAGATTGCAGCCCCTGCTGTACCTGTTGCCAGATCCCATCACTAGTCCCCACGGCCTCCCTGCTAAGATCACCCTGCACCTGGAAAAGATGTTCCCTCTATGGGCCCAGAGAAGGAGAGTGTCTTGCCCAAGGCCACACAGGGAACCCCAGCCCCAGCCTACCCACTGAGGCAACAGTTCTAGAACACGGTTCTAAGCTTTCTATTATGTATGGATTCTGTCCCCCACCCAACCCTCTGAAGTGGGTCAGCCCAGGGGTAAACCCACTTCTCAGAGGCTCTAAGTCAGCCCAGGGCAGACCCCCCTCTGCAGCGAGTCCCCCCAGCCACCTGCACAGGCACCTCCTCCACCGCCGCCTCCTCCTCGGCGCGATCCGTGTCCAGGGTCCTGCGTCCTCGCCTTGTCCGAGCGGACCAGCTTCTTGCCGGCCGAGTTCCGGGTGGTGTAGCTGTAGACGGAGGTGTAGCCCTGGCCGGTGAGCGGGCAGAAGCGGCGGGTGTGGGCGCGCTGCGGGTGGCCCCGCACTGCGGGCACACGTAGTCGCGGAGGATGGGGCACAGCACCCGGCCCGCTTCATCTTTGAGCACGTGGGACTGGTAGATGGCCCGGGACTCGCCGTTGTGTTTGCAGAAAGAGCACAGGCGTTCGGGAGCTGGTGAGGATTCAGGGCTGGGTCGCTGACCCCCCGGTTCTGGCACTGCTTCTGGCTGGTGGTCCAACCTGGTCTCTGGCTCCTCCTCCTCACGCTGAGCCCCCACCAGGCGTGCCAAACCCAAGTAGTCTGTCCACAGGTTGAAGGTCCCCATGGCTGGGCCCCGTGTGCCAGATGGAGGGGCAGAAGAGAGGAGAAACCCAGCCGCCTCCAAGCTGGTCTCTCTACCCCTGCCTCCTCTCCTTTCCCTTCCCTCTCTGGAGCCGAGGAGTCTGGGCTGTCAGTTTCCTCCTTATACTCCAAGGGAGTGTGAAGAGGGAGGAGCAGGTTGTAGGAGGTTCCCTATCCTCACAGGGGGCTTGCTGCAGCTCCCCCAGAAATGCACCTGCCAGGGGGCTGCATGGTCTCTGGGTAGGCCAGGGGTGAGGGGGCGTGACAACACACAGGCTCCAGGGGGCACCAGCAATAAGCAGCCACACACCCCACCCAGAGGGCATTGAGAGGGCTACCCTTGTCTACCCCTCCTGGAGAACCAGAGTGATGCAGGTGGGGGCATTGGAAG
>SJXQ01009892.1:276932-292458 GCA_006408695.1 Aepyceros melampus
GGAAGGGTGTGCAAGGGACTTCCAGACACAAATCCACCCGAGGGAATGGTAGGACGCAGGGGCACCCGCCTCACAACCTTGTTCATAAAACCCACTACACACGGAGGGACACCTGGGGCCACACAGAGACATGCAGGATATGGACACGCACCACATCCAAGGGGCAAGAAGCTGAAGTAGAGCACACAGAGCATCCCAGGGGCACACACAGACAGTATAGGCACAGAAATAGACAGACTTGCAGGAACGGCCCCAAAATGCGCACACACGCCGGGGGCTCACACAAGGTACACAGACATACCAGTGCAAACAGAACCCACACACCTCCCCACTCATCAAGTGCACAGCCGTGGGAACAGCCTGACACACAACAGTTCAGCACACGTGGATGTATACACAAGACACAACACGCGGTTATGTACACAGAACAGAAATACACCCATAAGACATGTCAGGCACACAATCTCAGGGGTACACACAGACACACAAAGTTCACAGAGATACAAATATATATGCACAATCCCTCTTGTACAAACTGGGCATAAATATATGCACAATTCCTGCCACACAGGAATTCACAGAACCAACACACATACCCGCAAAGTACCCCTCTTCCCCGGGCAGGTCCTAGGGTTACAGGGTCCACGCGTGCATGCTAAGTCGCTTCAGTCGTGTCTGACTGAAGCGTGACCCTATGAACCATAGCCTGCCAGTCTCCTCTGTCCTTGGGATTCTCCAAACAAGAATACTGGAGCGGGTTGTCGTGCCCTCCTCCAGGGGATCTTCCCAAACATGGGATCACACCTGCATCTCATATCTCTGTATCGGCAGGCGAGTTCACCACTAGTGCCACCCGGGAAGCCCACAGGGTCCATAAAGACACACAAAATACAGGGATGCTTGGGGCCATGTGTACCTGGGACCATTCCGTGTAAATACACAGACCGGCCAGGTACAGAGGTCACATACGGGAGATGGATTCAGAAGTTGTGCATGGGCTGGGGCTCCCCTGATCCCCCCGAGATGTTTACACGGAGCCCCCATGGTCACACACACACACACCAGGTACATGGGCACACACAGCAGCAACAGTACACTGGTGGAGGACCCCTCCAGGAATTTGCGCACAGGGCCCCTCTTACACGTCCCATCAATACACACAATGCTGGCCTGCCGTGGTCTCCTCGACTGGCAGAAAGAGGTCACCTCAGGGCATTCTGTGGTGCCAGCTGGACTTCATGGCCCAGGATGAGCTGACCAATTTCTCATTCTGTATTTCTTCCCTGCTCCAGTCTAAGATGGGGTAAAGGAACCTTCGAGCCTCTCACCTCCCCAAAACCCAGGCCTTAACCCTTGTGGGGCCAGGGCCCTGCTCCACCAGGCAAAAGCCCTCCCCTTCAGCCCCCTCAATGTCCTGACTGTTTCTCCTTGATAAGTCTCCTTTTCCCACACCTGCCTTCTTTCCTCACGTCTCAGCCCAGAAAGCCAAGCTCCAGCAGGCCCAGGAGGGTGGATATTCCCTTGGGAGTCCCCCAGAGGCTTTTGGGGTTCAGCCCTACTCTGTACCTGACTTCCCTGCAAATAGGGACTAATTCCCTGGAGGAGAAGGAAGAGAATGCGAGTAAACAGTAATTGGGCCTCAATAGGTGGAGTCAGCTTTGTGATGTCCCTTATGTACCCTCCCCATTCTAACTGAAAAAGATTGCATTGAAATAATGTTTTCATTCAATCCCAGTTTTATCGCAGACTCTTCCCAGCAAGCCCATGAAGTGAATATTGTGATTTTTACATAGGGCAACTGAGGACCAGAGAGGGACTGCTGTTTGCCCAGTGAGGCACAGCCTGTAGGCTGGAGAGCTGGGATTCCATGCAAGGTCTTTCCCCATCTCCCAGGATCCTTTTGAAGCACTCAGCCCGCTGAACTTCCCACAGCCAGCAGCAGGGGGCAGCAGACTCCAGAGCCCTCCGGCTGCGGGAGCGCGCTGGCTCTCAATTCCCTCTTCCCCCTAGCCCCTGAGGACTCTGCATAGACCGCCCCCCCGACCCCGCCCCCAGGCTGGAATCGCTACTGCCAAAATGCAAGGGCCCCTGCAGAATCAAACTTTTCTTAAATAAAGGTTTCTAGAATCGATGTCCCAAGCAATGTCTTACTCGCACGGGGTCCCTCTTAAGGTCTAGCTCTGCTCCTTCTTGCTGCAACACAAGCTGGGTGGGCAGCCTCGGCATTCCTGAGCTGGGTCAGATCAGGAGAGAGGACTCCTGGATCCTGGCCAGTGGTTAGTCCCACCCCTACCCCAAAGTCCTCTGAATATCCCTCGGAGCCCATTGCAGGATGGGAGGGGCAGAGGGGGAAGCCCCAGTGCCCAAGCTGCCTGGTTCCTTCTGGCGTGGGAACTGCCTGCCCCACCCCAGACCCTAGTTCTGGGGCCCCTGCCAGTGCTGACTCATAGGGGACCCACGGCTGTGACTCAGCCGGCGGTCCTTCCTGAACCTCTCCCTGAGAGATTTTCCACCCCATGTCACCTCCTGTCCCCTGGGGTGGGGGGTCGCCTCAGGGACCCAGATGTAGCCCTGGTGGGTGTGTCAACCAGAAGGGTCTTCTCAACTCCATCAGTCCCTGAGCCCCAGTCCCCAAGGACCCCCCCTGCAAGGCTGTGGCCATGACTGGGTGTGCCGGGCTGTGGGGGTCTTGAGCAGTGTCCGTATGTGCCCAGATGTGTGCCTAGGCAAGGCTCAGGCTGTGAACACACCTTCCTCCGCATCCCACTGGAGTCCGGGCAGCGACTCTCCAGGTCCATGCGAGGCCTGGGCTGGGAGCTAGTTCACTCAACCACAAACCAGCTTCTCCAGCCCTGTTCCCTGTCTCCGGAAATGGCAGCTCCATTCTTCCAGCTGCTCCGGCCAAAACCCTCCTTAACAAATGCAATCCATTAACAAGTTCAGTTACTGTCTCTTCTAAAGGCATCCTACCCTCTCCAGAGCTCCCACCCAGGACCACCCCACCGTAATCTCTCCCCTGGACCTACGCAGTTGCCACCTCCTTCTCCCTGTGCTCCAACCTCACACAGTCTGTTCTACCATGGCCCAACGGCACCAGTGAACGCCTTATTCCCTTCTCTACTCAAAACTTTCCTTGGCTCCCATTTCATTCATACCAAAAGCCCAAGTTCTCCCCACAGCCCTGCACACTATATCTTTCTTGTCCCCTCCCTGCCTCACCTCTCCTCCTTCCCTCACTCCCTCACCTCCTCTCCTCCTTCCCTTACTCCCTCTGCTCCAGCCACATGGGCCTCTCACTGTTGCACAAACACACAGGGTATTGTCCAGTCTCAGGACCTTTGCACTGGCCATTCCCTCTGCTCAGGACTCTTCTCCCAGGTACCCACAAGGCTGCCGTCCTCATTTCCTTCAGGCCTCTACTTAAATATCATGTCCTCAGTGAGACCTTCCCAGAGGCCCCTCGTTAAAATCTCACCCCCTTGCTTTATCTTGTTCTTTTTTTCATCACTCTTTTGTTTTTTGGTTGTGCTGTGTCTTCATTGCTATGCGCAGGCTTTCATTAGCTGCAGCAAGCAGGGGCTCCTCTGTGGTGGGTGGTGTGCGGGCCTCTCGTTGCAGTGGCTTCTCTTGTTGCAGAGCACAGGCTCTAGGAGCACCGGCTTCAGTGGTTGCAGCACGTGGTCTCAGTAGTTGTGGCTCAAGGGCTACTGGAGCTCAAGCTCATTTGTTATGGCCCATGGGCTTAGTTGCCCCATAGCATGTGGACTCTTCCAGGGATCGAACTCCTGTCTCTTGCATTGCAAGGTGGATTCTTAGCCACTGTACTACCAGGGAAGTCCACCCTATCGCCTTTGAACATTATATGTTGGAGCACTGAGAGGAGAGTCTCAGACTGTTGTCTGGACGTATTGATGATCACTACATTTCTGACATGTTGGAGAGCAAAATGACGTGGCACGCACCTGCCTGCCACTGTGAGGTGGGGCAGGCAGTCACGTAGCTAGCCAACTGCAATGAAGAGTTTTCAGTGCTGAAAGCCAGAAGCATAAGGGAGTGTTGGGGAGGCGTGGGGCCAGTCTGGAGGATGAGGTGCAATCAGGGAAGGCTTCTGGAGGGGGTAAGGTCATGCAGGGCCTTGGTGGTCAATGAGGGGTTCGGATATAAGTATAGGGTGGGAAGATTTGGAAGGTTTTTTTAATTTTATTTTTTCTGGCTGTGCTGGGTCTTCATTGCTGAGCATGGGCTTTCTGCAGCTGTGGTGAGTGGGGCCACTCTCCAGTTGCAGTGCTCGAGCTTCTCATTGCAGTGGCTTCTCTGTTGCAGAGCCCGGGCTCTAGGGCACGTGGTCTTCAGTGGTTTCGGCACACGGGCTTAGTTGCCCTGCAGCGTGTGGAATATTCCCTGATCAGGGACTGAACTCGTGTCCCCTGCATTTGCAGGCAGATTCTGTATCTTTGGATCACCAGGGAAGTTTGGGTTTCTATTTTTAGTTAAATATATTGAGGTAGTATTTACATAGAGTAAAATTCTGCATTTACATGGTTTTGACATATGCATACAAGTTGTGTAACCATTGTCTGAAATCATGATGTAGCAGATTTAGTGGGAGGTGATCAGCAGGCCCACCAGGGCAAGCACACAGCAACAAAGACATGAGTGGAAGCAGCGGGCCAACGGGGAGACCCGTGTGGCTGGCTGTCCACCGGCTTGAATTAGGACAGAGGCCCCAGGGAACAGGTGGAAAAAGGAAGCTTCAGGAGGCAGACAGGTCTCAGGGGTGGACCAAGGGTGGTGGCCGAGGAACCACGGAGGAAAGATGAGCAGACAGAGTCAGAGACACCTGAGGGCCCCCTCGAGGAGATGATTGGAGAGGAAGGTCATCAACCCTTGGTGACCAAAGCTATGCCTGGGGAGGAGAGCGTTTGAGAGGCATTTCAAAAGACTGGAGAGGAGGAGGAGAAAGGCCACCAGGAGAATGTCATGTCCTGCGGCCAAGGAGGAAGTAGGCAAAGGTAACAGATTCTTTTGTGTTTTTTTTCTCTTTTTTTGCCACACTGTGTGTCATGTGGGATATCAGTGCTCTGACCTGGGATCCAGCCCGTGCCCCCTGCGGTGGAAGCATGGAGTCCTAACCCCTGGACTGCAAAGGAGCTCCCCAAAGGTGACAGATTCTGTATAGAGGTAGAGGACAGAGGTGACTGGGAGCATTGGCCTGACTCACCACTTAGTGTGATCAGGGACCCCCTTGAGAAGTAAGGAAGAGAAAGAAACAGGCAACAAGCCCAGCACTCTCCAACAAAAGTGCTGTATACTTTTAAAGCCACAAATGGGCTTCCCGGTGGTTCAGCAGTAAAGAATCCGCCTGCCAATGCAGGAGATTTGGGTTTGATCCCTGGATCAAACCTTGGGAAGATCCCCTGGAGGAGGAAATGGCAACCCACTCCAGTACTCTTGAGCCTGGGAAATCCCAATGACAGAAGAGCCTGGTGGGCTACTGTCTATGGGGTTGCAAAGGAGTCAGACACGACTTAGCGACTAAACAATAACAACAGAGCCACCAATGTGAGTTGCCACGTGTGTAATAAAAAAAATTTTTAGTAGCCCCATTACAGGTTTGCTTGTTTTTGCTTTGGGGGTGTCTTATGGCCACAGTGAGTGGCATGTGGCATCTTAGTTCCCCAACCTGGTATCGAACCAGTATCCCCTGCAGTGGAAGCTCAGAATCTTAGCTGCTAGACCACCAGAAAAGTCCCCTAGTAGCCTCATTTCAAAAAGTAAAAAGAAACAGGTGAAATGAATGTTGATAATATATGCAATTTAGCCTGACCTATCCAAAATAGCATGGTTTCAACATGTAATCAAGATTTTTAAAAAATTCTTGAGATATTTCACATTCTTGAAAACAAGCTTTATATTTACAACATATCTCAGTCTGGAATAGCCAGGTTTCAGCTGCCCAGTAGCCAAGTGACAAGTGGCAACCTCACTGGTAAAGCACAAATCTAGACAGGACTCAATTTTGCCCTCTGATGACTCACCTCACTCACATTTCCCTAATCCCCACCCAATCAAACCCTGTCTATTATTTGATTTCCCACACAAAAGTGTGTACACGAATGTTCATAGCAACATTATTCTTGTTTGCTAAAAAGTGAAAAACACCCAGATGTCCATTAACTGATGAATGGATTTTAAAAAATGTGGCGTATCTATACCACATATGATTTGGCAATCAATAGGAATGAGGTTGCGATACATGCCACAACTTGAACACATCTTGAAAAGTGAATGAAGCTAGTGATTAAGTCACATTGTATGAGTCCATTCATATATAGAGACAGAAAGGAGTGTAGGGGTACGGGGTGGGGGAGATGGGGGCATCTGGGGAGTGATCACCTATGGGTACTGAGTTTCTTTGGGGGGTTAATGAAAATGTGAAGGTTACACAATTCTATGAATATACTAAAAACATTGAATTATTTACTTTCAATAGGTTCATTGGGGACTGCTCTGGCAGATCAGTGGTTTGAGACTCCATGCTTCCACTGCAGGGGGTGTGGGTTCAATCTCTTTGATTGGGGAACAAAGATCCTGCAAACCAAGCGTTGTGGCCAAAAAATAATAAAAAATTGTACATAAAAAAGGTTCATTGTATGGTACGTGAATTTTATCTCAATAAAGTTGTTATAAAAATATTTAATCTTGATGCTTTAGTAAGTAGGTGGCACTACTGGTAAAGAACCTGCTTGCCAGTGCAGGAGACATAAGATACGTGTGTTCAATCCCTGGGTTAAGACCCTCTGGAGGAGGGCACAGCAACCCACTCCAGTATTCTTGCCTGGAGAATCCCCATGGACAGGGGAGCCTGCCAGACTACAGTCCATGGGGTCGCAAAGAGTCGGACACGACTGAGCAACTGAGCACCCACACACTGAGTGTTTTGGGGTCCCCATAAATTCTGCCCTCAGTGGATCTCTGCTCTCAGCCTAGTCCAGGCCCTGCTGTCCTTCCCACACCAAGCTTAAGAAGGACAACTGGGACTTCCCTGGCCATTCAGTGGTTAAGACTTTGCACTTCTTCTGCAGGAGGAGCAGGTTTGATCCCTGGTCCGGGAACTAAGACCCTGGATGCCACACTATGTGGCCAAACCCCACCCTCCTATACCCTCACCCCACCCCACCCCACCCCCCCAAAAAAACAGAGGGACAGCAAGAAGAGGATGCCTAGGTGGAGGGCTAGCAAAGTCAGGGAGATACGCCGAGACGTTTTGCCAGTACCCTTGTTTCCTACCAGAAGTCATGGGCTTCCCTGAGTTGCAGGCTCTCCCGGGGTGGGAAGAATGATGCCTTCTAAGCCTGATTCCAAGGGCCCTGGCCCACACCCCAACCAGACAGCCTGACTCAACTTTACCCACTGTTTGCGTGTGACCCTTCACTGTCCCCCTAGTGACTCAGGCAACCTAAAAGCCCCCTCTCTAGGGACGCTCTGCTGCCCACGGTGACTCTTCACAGACATTGCAGAAGCAGGCTGGCGCCTCCCCGGCCCAGGCAGGGGTCCTGGGGGCAGCCCACGAGGGCCTTGGCCCCACAGCACAGTCTCCCCCAGAGGGCCCAGAGTCTGGGGGAGGGGGGTGGGGAACTTTCTCAAAGAGCCTTTGTGGGAGCGGCTGGGACGCTGGGGTGGGGGGGCTGCCGGGGGGCCACGCCCTGTGTGACTCACTCCTCATTGCTGGGCAGTGACTCACGCTCAGGCCTCCCTCCTGCCCCCTTGCAGCAGGTGCTGCCAGCGCCAACTTCAGGATTGGGGCCCCAACAGCCAGGTTCATGCCATCCTACCCTGGGCCTGTGATTCACACTCATATTTCCAGGGGCGCCTGCCCTCTCCACCCTACATGGTTCAGGCCACGAAGAAAACTTCCCACAGTCCCTCTGGTCCTTGGTGGGGCGGAGGGCAGACCCCTGGTACTGAGATACGCCAGCTATTGTCTCACTACTGATTCGTGGAATCTCCAAACCACCGGAGAGGTGAGACGTCCTTGCTACTTTAACAGATGGGGAAACTGAGTCTCGGTGAGATTATTAAGTTTGCTCAAAGATACAAGATCAAACCGAGTCAGAGCACAGAGTGATGCCCGACAGTGTAAATATGTAATGACCCCAGCTGTTTTGTAGCCCAGTAATGGGTTACTGCAGCCTGTAATGTCGCGTCCATTTTACTGATGATCAAACAGGCAAGGAGCGCTCAAGTCACACCCGAGAGTGAGAGGCTGGGCAGAAAATCGAACCGATGTCGGCTGCCGGGGCTTGTTCTGCCACTTCCCAACCGGCCTTGGGCGCCCACTTGGAGGCTGGGGCGCCCCCGCCGCCCGGCCCCTCCAGCCGCCGGGGCCAGCCTGGGCCGGGCGCCCTCCAGGCTGCCGGGCGCCGCGCCCGCCAGCATCACGCCGCTGTGAGTCACCGTGCGCGCCGGCCCCGCCCCCCGCGCCAACAAACAGCGCGTTGCCCGGCAACCGCCGCTGGTTCCCCGCCGGGTCTGCGCTCGAGGACACGGGTTCGAGCCTCCAGCAGGGTGGGAGCGGTGAGAGGCTCCGGGACCCGGTGGCTTTACTCAGACATCATGGGCTTCCCTGAGTTGCAGGCTCTCCCGGGGTGGGAAGAATGATGCCTTCTAAGCCTGATTCCAAGGGCCCTGGCCCACACGCCCAACCAGACAGCCTGACTCAACTTTACCCACTGTTTGCGTGTGACCCTTCACTGTCCCCCTAGTGACTCAGGCAACCTAAAAGCCCCCTCTCTAGGGACGCTCTGCTGCCCACGGTGACTCTTCACAGACATTGCAGAAGCAGGCTGGCGCCTCCCCGGCCCAGGCAGGGGTCCTGGGGGCAGCCCACGAGGGCCTTGGCCCCACAGCACAGTCTCCCCCAGAGGGCCCAGAGTCTGGGGGAGGGGGGTGGGGAACTTTCTCAAAGAGCCTTTGTGGGAGCGGCTGGGACGCTGGGGTGGGGGGGCTGCCGGGGGGCCACGCCCTGTGTGACTCACTCCTCATTGCTGGGCAGTGACTCACGCTCAGGCCTCCCTCCTGCCCCCTTGCAGCAGGTGCTGCCAGCGCCAACTTCAGGATTGGGGCCCCAACAGCCAGGTTCATGCCATCCTACCCTGGGCCTGTGATTCACACTCATATTTCCAGGGGCGCCTGCCCTCTCCACCCTACATGGTTCAGGCCACGAAGAAAACTTCCCACAGTCCCTCTGGTCCTTGGTGGGGCGGAGGGCAGACCCCTGGTACTGAGATACGCCAGCTATTGTCTCACTACTGATTCGTGGAATCTCCAAACCACCGGAGAGGTGAGACGTCCTTGCTACTTTAACAGATGGGGAAACTGAGTCTCGGTGAGATTATTAAGTTTGCTCAAAGATACAAGATCAAACCGAGTCAGAGCACAGAGTGATGCCCGACAGTGTAAATATGTAATGACCCCAGCTGTTTTGTAGCCCAGTAATGGGTTACTGCAGCCTGTAATGTCGCGTCCATTTTACTGATGATCAAACAGGCAAGGAGCGCTCAAGTCACACCCGAGAGTGAGAGGCTGGGCAGAAAATCGAACCGATGTCGGCTGCCGGGGCTTGTTCTGCCACTTCCAACCGGCCTTGGGCGCCCACTTGGAGGCTGGGGCGCCCCCGCCGCCCGGCCCCTCCAGCCGCCGGGGCCAGCCTGGGCCGGGCCGCCCTCCAGGCTGCCGGGCGCCGCGCCCGCCAGCATCACGCCGCTGTGAGTCACCGTGCGCGCCGGCCCCGCCCCCCGCGCCAACAAACAGCGCGTTGCCCGGCAACCGCCGCTGGTTCCCCGCCGATTCTGCGCTCGAGGACACGGGTTCGAGCCTCCAGCAGGGTGGGAGCGGTGAGAGGCTCCGGGACCCGGTGGCTTTACTCAGACTAGGGATTCAGATCAGGTCTACAGTCCTGGTTGACATAGAGATGAGGGCGAAGGAGATGGTGGTTCACTGGCAGCAGGACTGGGGATGGGGGAGAACAGAGGGACCTTAAGGCAGACCTGTCTCTGGTTCTCAGGAGGTCGATGCCAGAGCCAGGGGATGGCACTAGGGACTCTCTGTGGGGTGAGACGAACCCTGAGAAGTTAGGTTAGAGCTACAGTCAGGAGGTCGAAACCATTTTCCTATAGGGATTTGGGGAGCCGACCTGGGGGTGGGGGTCAGGAGGGCTGTAATCGGGGCTTCTGACACCCCAGAGTAGCTAACAGTGAGCACGTTCTATGTTCCAAGATGTGTTCTACACGCGTGCTCAGTCGTTCAGTGGTGTCTGAGTTTTTGTGATTCCATGGACTATAGCCCTCCAGGATCCTCTGTCCATGGCATTTTCCAAGCAAGAATACTGGAGTAGATTGCCATTTCTTCCTCCAGAGTATCTTCCTGACCCAGGGATGGAACTGGTTTCTCTTGCATCTCCTGCATTGGCAGGTAGATTCTTTACCACTATGGACATTACCTAATGTTCACAATAGCCCTCTGACAGTCCACTGGTATTCCCATTTGACACATGAGGAAAGTGAGTCCCAGAGAAGCACAATCTTTCGCCAGAGGAGGCAAGACACCAAGCTTGAAACCAGGCAGGGTGACTTGGGCTCCTACGCTCCTCTCAGGGGATGCATGCCTCCTCTTGGGGGCGGTCATATCTGTGGGAGTTTCTAGCAAAGCTATGAGTCCACATTGGAGCTTAGATGGGCCAGGTGGGCTCCTTGGGGACTGTTGATGCAAGGCTGTGCCAGGTGCTCTCCCAGGCTTCCAGGCTACTTGAGAGCAGGAGAGAGTCCCCCAAGAGCCAGCATCACTTAACTCTAGGCTCTCAGGACCCATACTAGCTGCCATCCAGCTGCCCACAGGACCCCTAAGGGAGCTGCTTGAGGGGATTCCTAGGACCCAGATCCCATGGGGTGGGGAAAAGAGTAGGTAACAACACTGAGGCCAGGTGGACAGGTACATTCCCCACCCCCAACCCTGGTTACCTTGGCATCATTTAAGAAATGTTTGTTTTCTTGACTATATCATTCAAATGGTTGAGTGGGAAGACAGAAGTGTTTAGAGTCAGAGTAAGTCAGAGGGTCATGGCAGGAGGTGAGGAAGGGTTCCTGGAGGGGGTGGTGGTCTAGGATCTCAACAAGTTGGCAGTTGACAGGTGGGTGTGAAAGGCAGGTTGGAAAGAAGGTGGGAACCTCATGAGCAAGGTCTTGTAGGTGACAAGGGGGACCACAGAGGGACTTTTCGCAGTGGACGGTAGGGAAATGTGATTGGGTTTAATTGGCTCTCTCTGGAGAATGGATGGAGTAAGGCTGGAAGCAAGGAGACAAGGGAGACCAGAGTTGGAGTGTTTTCATGCCAGAGATGATGAAGGCTCAGAAATACAGTTGCCAGATTTAGCAAATAAAAATACAAGAGATCCAGTTAGATTTGATTTTCAGTTATAGAGCAAGTAAAAAAAAAATTTTTTTTTTTTCATAGAAAGATGGCCCAACTATTGCCTGGGACATACTGATATGAAATGATTCAAAGAAAATCAGATTTATTGGGTGTCCTGTATTTTATCTGGCAAGAGTACTTGAGGGTTTTAGGGGACTCTGGGCATGGGGAAATGATAATATAACACAAGATGGAGCAAATACCCTTCGAATAGGTACTACTATCATCCCTGTTCTACAGACAGGTAAACCGAGGCCCAGATGGTTTTTTTTTTTTTCTCTCTCCCTGTACGGGTTGAGTAGCATCACTGACATGAGTTTGAGTAAATTCCTGGAGTTGGTGATGGACAGGGAGGGGGTCGCAAAGAGTCGGACACGACTGAGCAACTGGACTGAACTGAACTGAACATATCTATACAGTTAATAAGTGGGTGACCTCCAGTTGGAACCTAAGCATGTTGCTTACAGTTCTGCGGCGGAATAGAGGTGACCTGTAATGGGGTAGGGGATGGGACTTAGCGGCCAGGGTTTCCTCGGTTTCTTGGTGGCCCAGGTGAGGGCCTTCTTAAGGCAACAGACTCCTCAGCCCTCTTTTGCAGCCTGGGATCTGTGCCACCTCCTTTGCGCCCCTCCTCCCAGGACACCGAGGCAGTGGGAGGGACGGGAGTCGGCCTCAGGGGGGCTCCTCTCCCCCGCTGCGGCTCGGCCTCGGCCTCCTCCAAGCCAGGAGGATCCGCCGTCTGCGCCCGCCGGCAGGGGGAGGGGGAGGGTTATTTTTACCTCCCTCCAGGCAGCCAGGGCGACAGGAAGTGAGCGCGCAGCCCGCCAGATGTGGGGAGCCAGGCAGCTGGGAGCAGCCACAGCTGGACTGGCGGCCGGCTGGGGGTTGTGGAGGGGAGGGGGGCAGGCAGAGTGTGCAGAGGGCGGAGCCCAGGCCTCAGGTCCCTCCTTTGTTCCCCGCCGCCCCAGCCTCCCTTCTGAGGTCCCCCCTGCTCATCTCGCCGGTGGCCCCGCTGTCCCCCGTCTGTGCGCCAGTGCCCCGGGCGCTCGTGGGCTCTCGGGACCCGGTCGGGGAGGGGACCCTCCTCCTCGCCCTGGGGACCCCCCTTGTCCCAGCAGAATGAGGAGTGGGAGGGGGAGACAGCCCCTCGCCGGCCCCGCCTGCCACCGCCATTGTTTACCCGTCTGCTGCCTCCTAGGAAACTTAACCCGCCCGCGGTAATTTTATTTGGGACTTCGGGCAGTTGCCATAGCAACCCCCAGTGACGTCAGAGGGGCTGGGGCCCGAAATCCCCGGGAAAAGGGGGGGTGGGATGGGGAGAGACCCCCAGGAGGGGCCCCTCCTTAACCCTGCGCCTGCCAGGCCCCAGTCAGAGGGGAGAAGGCAGCCTTCTGTGACACCTCTGGGGCACCCCCATTCTGGCCCGGTGCCAAGTGAGGGTGGCCCGCCAGACCCTGATGTCATCTGGTGCTGGGTAGGTGGTGAATCAGTTCCCAGGTGGGGGCTGGGCTAGGCCTGGGGGGCTATTCCTATCTGACTTACCCCTCCCCTGCCCCAGGAGCTGGCAGGTACCCTGATGGACCCTGCCCTAGGGATTTCAGGCCCCCGGCTGGGGGACCCCATAGGTCCGTGGGGCCTCTCTGGCCCTCTGAACTGTAGGTGGATTGACCAGAGCTTTCCTGCTGTTCCCAATGCCAATTTGGGGCGGTTGAATGAAAGGGTTAGTGGCAGTGAACTGGGGCCACTGCATAATGTCCTCCGGATGTGGGGAGTGACTAGTGCCCTAGTGAGGGGGCAGGTGGTGGGATCCCAGCTCAGTCCATAACACAGCCTGTCACCAGGGTGACAGGAGGCAGGGGCCCTGACTGGCAAGGAGGAGCGCAGCGCCAGCCGGGGGCTGGGCTGGGAGGAGCCACCCTAACCACAGTGACGTGGGACTTCCTCGGCAGGGCCTGTTTGATGTCTCTGTGTGCTGCGTTGCCATGGGGCCCGGCAGGCGGCCCTGCATATGAGCCAGGGTGACCTACAGGGCGACTGAGTCCGTCAGGGTCCCTTGACCCATCCTCCCCATCCCAGGTCTGAATGGCTACGTAAAGTGGTGTACCTATGTCCTTAATGCTTGTCCAGCCACTACCCTGCCTCAAGCCCTGGGCTGGGACAAAGCGCAGCTCATCTCAGAATCTCCTAACCCTAAAAATTTTCGGGTCCATTCCATGAATGAAGAAACTGAAGCTCAGAGAGGTCTGATCACTTAGAAAAGTTATTCAGCTAGGAATTGGGGAGCAAGAATTGGAAACTCAGTTCTGCCACTCTGCTCCCCTCCCCACTCTACCACACTGGTTCCTTGCTGTTTCTCAAATATGCCAGGAACTTCCTGCCTCAGGGCCTTTGTACTGGCTGTTCCCTCTCTACCGAAACTCTCTTCCTCTAGCTGTCTGCGTGGCTTCTCCCCATCTCTTATAATCTTTGTTCAAATGTCACCTCCTCCTCCTCAGGGTAGCCTTTCTTGGTCTGGCCCCCAACCCCTCACTCCTCATCTCCCTGCATACTAAGTCATTTCAATTGTGTCAGACTCTTTGTGACCCTATGGACTGTGGCCCACCAGCCTCCTCTGTTCATGGGATTCTCCAGGCAGGAATACTGGAATGGGTTGCCATTTTCTCCTCTAGGGGATCTTTGCGACCCACGGATCCAACCTGCATCTCTTATATCTCCTGCATTGGCAGGCAGGTTCTTTACTACTAGTGCACCTGCGAAGTCCCCTCCCCTCGTCTTCTTAGCCCCCTTCTAGTCTTCCCCTGATACATACCACCCAACACATTCTATATCTTTATACCTGTCTGTTTACTGCCTGTATTTCCCCCATTGATGTGGACTCCATGAGGGCAGGGTTTTTTTTCTGGCTTGTTCTCTGCTATGTCCCCAGTGCCCAGAACAGCACCTGGCACCCAGCAGGCACTCAATGAATGTTTGAAGAATGAACAAATGGGCGTGTGTGTATGCCCTGTGCCACTTGACCGCTTGGCCTGGTCTCACCCTGGCCCTGTCCTCTCACCCGTCCCCATCATTACAAAGAATCAGTTGGCCAGTTTGGAGAGCTCTGATCCCTCTTGGCTGCTGTCCCTGAGTAAATTGGCCAGCTTAGGACCAGGGTGGAGGGGGTTGGTGGGGGCAAATGTTCAGAATCCAGATGGAGGGCTGAGGACACTGGGAGTACTTTCCCAAGTTTGGGCTGAGGGATGCTAAGCTGCTGTGGTCCAAACCACATGCAGGGTAAGGCAGAAGGCGTAGTTGGCAAAGTTATCCCTGGAGGCCAGCCTGGAGGAGGCATTTCCCCCATATGTATGCCTGATTGGACTAATAAGAACAGGAGGATGATTCTCGATGGAGACCTTGTCCCAGGGCATAAAGGGAGTGTTCTGGAGAGGTGGCATGGAGGAAGTGCCCTATTGTAATTTGGTCACTTTATACTTCTAGAATCGGTTGTGTGTGTGTGTATGCAAGCATGCATGTGCACGAATGCGTCCACAGTAAGACCCTGGACCCTGGGAACTCCATTCCCCTGTTTGTAGCTGCTCAGGAGGTCCTGTGGTGAGTGCCCCACCCCCTCAGGGCCCCGCCCTGAGTCGGGGAATTCTGTGCCACCCCAAATCTTCCCCTGGGGCCCCACAGGCGGCTCTGCCCCCTCCTGCCCCAACCTGCCAGATCCTGCAGCCTGGGCCAGCCTGCCCCTTGGGCCCCACAGAGAAGAAAGACCCCGGAGCCCCCAGGGCTGGGCCCCACGGGATAGTGGCTAGGTGTGGCTTCTGCCCCTCTCTCCCCAATCCCACCGCGATCCAAAGTGAGGAACCTGATGAGCTGAACTGGGGAAATGAGGGAGCCTGGAAGAATTCTGGGGGAGCGAGGTGACCCACAGGCATCCAACCAGCCCCGCGATTCTTCTGCCTGGGCCCTCTCGCTGGGTAGCCCCCTATCCCAGCTTTAGTCTTATTGCCCAGGAGGTGGGTTATGAAGAATCTGACCTCCCCTGCCCGCCCCCCCGACCCCAGCCGCAGCC